>CM051389.1:3615369-4090369 GCA_028015245.1 Cardamine occulta
CGGTTATTTTGGATTTTGGGTTGGATTTAGTATCCTTTCATTTTGGATCGTTCTGATATTTGATTATAGAACCGAAAAATTATCAGGTGGTTTGGATTGGTTACTTTAAATTCAGATATACTCAAATCTATCTGAATTACTTGAAAATACTCGAATTATCGGGAAAAAAGTAAAACATTGATTAAATTTTGACAAATGTAACTAATTAAAGACTTTTGGATATTTTGGTTATCTTAGGATATTTTAGATATTTGATGTAAAAATAACTAATATATTCAGGTTTATAATTATAAATTTATATTTCTAAATATTTGGCCTATTTCAAATCAAAGTATAACTAATATTTTTTGTGTATAATTATATTTCAAATATTTTTAGATATCCATTCTGTTCTCAGTTTGGTTTCGATTTTTTAAATATAAAAGTTTAATTCCCATTCAAATATGTATGTGGGTTCTGATTCAGTTTATTCAGTTTGATACCTCTCAATTCGGATCGGTTTCAGCTTAGGTTTTCAGATCCAAATATTTTATCGAGGCCTACCATTGTAGATGGGAAAATCAGTTAACTCCTCATTCGTCAATACATTGCCAACAAAAAAAAAGAAAAAAAAAATAATAATAACAAGAGTAGTGTCATATTTACTTTATCATTCATCTCAACTAAAATGTCTACACATGTGGCATTAGTTTCGCGTTAAAATTTCATCCCTTTGATTTGATATGAATATATATACACACACGCATACATATATAAACTATATAAATTATAAATTTTGATTTACCATAACCTAAATGATTTAAATGTAAAAATGACCAAGATGCAAATGAAAGATAACACGTCAATTACGTAACGATTTTGTGTTTACAATATACATAGATATTTTGTTAATTACACACACATATGAAGACGTCAAAGGTTAAAAATTGCGTCCAAATATAGAATCTATAATTTCTTAAGATTCAGAAAAGCAGTATAGTCGATCAAAAGCTGGGTACAATAATTGTTTTACAAATTCGTGTTTGCGTTTAAAATTTATAAATAATGTCACAGGCTTTTAAAATTTAAACAAATAAAAACTTACTTCAAAAAACAAATAAATGAATGCTTTTTTTTCTAAGTGAATGAGATTACCACAAAAAATGTAGGAACCAGATAAATACATCTGGAGTAGATATAGCTTTGTACACTTTAGATCACGTTCTCTAATGCAATTCGTTGTCGTGGCTCTCTTTTTTCAAACAAAGGTTTCAAAATTTAATTAAGAGGTTGTTAGCCTAACAAACTTCAGTCTTGAAATGTTTATTGGTGAGTAATCAATTTCGAAGAAAGTGGTCGACAAAACTGTTTATTATTCTGTCTTATTATATTATATTTGTTAATTTCTTAATTATAAGCGGAATACTTTTGGCAAATATATGAAAGAATAATGCAAAAAGGTTAAGAGGAATGTCATACTGTTAAGTTAGGTTCGTGATTGCAAAAAACAACCTAACTCATGCAATCCTTAACTCTCAAGTCTTGTGTATTTGTGCGTGGGCGTGGCAAAACACCAACATGCATAATTAGGGTATAGTGAAAAATTGACCACGTAACATCCATGAAAGACATATGTGAAATTGACGTATAGTAATATACTGAGTTTTGATATGGTATGGGCTCGTATCATTATCTTTATTCTGTGCTTGATCTTATCTTTATTCTATATAATATTATGTATATTTCTATGTATAAATTGTCATAGAAGGATCAAATCATAGTAGTCTAGTGCTTATTGTTTTGTTCTCGGATAGTTTCGGCTTGATGCATACTTTCTTTACTCACTGCAAAAAATTTGTGCCGATTGTAAGTTTTGAAGATTAGGTTGCAATTCAATCTGAAATTTTTTCTGGTTGTAAAACAAAATATATTTTGAATATCGCTACATTTTTCATGATGGTATAATGTTGCTTCGAGTTCTAGCTCAATGTCTCGAATTTATCCATTATGGAATATATTTTTGTAAGACATCTATCATACACTGATCATATTAGTAATGGGCATTTCTTATATATGTTATTAACTAATTGGAGGTGAGATATCTCAACTAATTGGAGGTTGGGTGTCCTTTGTCACGTCTGTCATTAATCCAAGAGCCATATATAATTTTTTAACTAAACAAAGAAAATTGAAGAAAAGTTTTACTACGTCTGACCAATACTAAATTTCGAGCTTTTTTGAACTTTAAGCAAAATGTATAAACAATTTTGAGGCGACAGATATTGTATGTCAGTATGTCACGTCCATCTCTTTTGTATCTAACAACGAGTTTTAGATCATAGCAACACGTTTTCCCGGAAAATGATACCGCATGTATATCAACTAAAAATATATATGTGGTGTTTTGGTTGAGTCTGGATAATAATATTAATAATATATATAGTGTTTTTCTTTTTATATTTTAATATTCAAATTTGGCATATCTGATCGGGTTTTATCATTGCTTCACCATGTTTTTATTAACTTTTAAATATCTAAAAATCTTTTAAAACATAAAATTTCTAATAACAAGATTACATGCAACATATTTTACAACCTTCTCCTTCGTGTAGTATGTTTACTATTTTTCTTTGAAGTCGAACCCACTCTCTAGCTCAATATCTTCTCTTAATCTCAATAGACGCCTTTAACCGCTTGAATTGACCTTTGGTTTCGCTTAAATGACTTAACCGGATAAAACACCTCAAGTTTTACTCACATTTTCACAAACCCCATCTTGATTCAAACTTTGGCAATATTCTCCCTTTTTTTTAGTTAGTTACTTACTTCTATGATAAAATCAATGTATGGTCAGTGATTCTGGTTTAGTCCGATCAAAATTTGAATCATATTTAAGCAAACCCCACCTTGATTTTATGATCCTGTGCAATGTAATGAAATGTTCCAACAAATTTTATCCTCATTGATGTTTTTATCTATTACTGTTGTCGTACTATACCAAATCAGAAACTTTTGGCACACATATCATATTCCAAACAAACATTTGACTGTTTAAGATCTTTGTGTATGTAACTTCGACGAGCTAAATTATGCAGATACTCTAGTTCTCTAGTCACATCTAATGCAATAGTAAGTCGTTTAATCCATTCAAGAGGACTCGGTCTTTGGTCCTTTGAGTGAAAAGATGTCTACTTAAAGTACTTTATGGCATGTATTGGTAAACCAATAGCTCTCGTTCTCTCAAGGCAGTACCCATGGGGAACAACAATATTACATGGTGAACTTTACTGTCACCATTTAGACTTCTTACTTTCAACTTGGTGAGCTTGAACAGAATGGTGCCAGACGTATGCAAAAGATCATCTATCTTTGTTTTAATGTCTCAAATTTCA
This sequence comes from Cardamine occulta, assembly GCA_028015245.1. Taxonomy (NCBI): domain Eukaryota; kingdom Viridiplantae; phylum Streptophyta; class Magnoliopsida; order Brassicales; family Brassicaceae; genus Cardamine; species Cardamine occulta. The sequence continues at coordinate 3,618,741 of CM051389.1, forward strand.
AAATATACAATTTTATCTATTTTTGTCATTTTTAATATATTTGCTCATGTTTTGCTTATCCTTCGCTTATGTTTTGCTTATATTTTTTTTATATTTGGCTGATTTTTTTGTTAACTTGCATTTCTTTCTCTTATTTTTAATTTTTCAACAATTATAATTTATCGATATACATACTCATTTTATATTGATTTTATAAAAGTAATATCATTTGAATTTTGAGTAAAAAAATAAAATGACAATAATTTTTAAATTAGTTTATCTTTGGCATTTTTGTAACTTGATAGTTCATTATCTCGAAAACTCTCAAATCCTTCATATTCTTTAATCTAGATGTAATTATCTTGAAATTCCTCCTTACAAAATAACACTCACTATAATTTTTTTTTGTAGACATAAAAATTCCTCTATAAATTTTTTCACTATAAGTTTAATTTATAAATCAGATTTTCTGAGTGAAAAAAAAACTTACAATCCTAACACTAACATTTTATTATCGTTTTCTGTTGAAAGCCATAAACCTACGGCCCTATATTTTTGTTTTGAAATTTTGAGTAAATGTTTTCATTTACGCACAAATTAAAACCCAAGTATATGCAAATAATTTGAAAATTTAAAAAATAACAGTTTAAAATCATAATATTCATGAGCATATTAAAAGAAACTATAAAATTACAGTAAAGTTATGATTGATTGCAAAATAATGTTATACTATATACTTCATCTGTTCTAAACTATAAGATATTTTAACTAAAAGTGCGAAGTTTAAGAAACTTAATTAAATATAAGTTTTTTTTTGTTTTATCTTGAAGACAAAATTGAATATCTAATTGAAACAATCCTTCCAATCCAAAATATTAATAGTCACAAAATTTAAATAAAATGATTTTTTTCATATTAAAAATTTGCAAAACATCAAATAAAATAAGACAAAAACCAAATTCAAAACCTCGAATCAAATTGGGACATGTGGAGTATAATTTATTTTCTAAAGTGTTTAATAAAATAATATTAATTATAATAAAATGTATAGATCTGCCTTTTCTTATAAATATAGTCATATTCATAATTTCTTTGAATAAAACTGTATCAACTATTATATAGAGAATTTATAGTTTTCTGATGTGATAAAAATGGAGGGAAAGACTATTTAACATCTTTAGCAAAAAACAAAAATGAATGAAAGACTATTTAACATACCTAGAAATGTTAGAAATGTCACATGTAGATGGATATGTTTATATAAACCCCATTTAGATTTAATAATATATCAATTCAGGTTGAATTGTTATAATTGATCTTTAGATAACTAAAACCCCAAAATAAAAACTAAAGGTTTTTACATAAATCATTTTTTAACGAAATTTGTCAGCGGTGTTAATCTGTAGTCGATTGTCATAGTAGTTTCGTTTGCCGCATATTCGAACATGATGTACCTGATTTTGCGTGGAGTGTATCCTCTGACAATCACACGCATCACATTGTCGTTAATACCATCATCAAAATAATCGCCAGACTCACCACCATTGTTGCCACCAAAAGGTCCATTTACTATTCACATTCTTCTTAAATCAAACTATTAATTTTTCCATAAGAACAAAATGCAAAGGACTGTGAAATAAACTATAGCAATCTATAAGTCAGATTAGAAACTTCATATATGAAAAGAACATTAAAGGTGATAATGGAAGTAGAGAGAAGATTTTGACCTCTAGATGAAGATCTTCAATGGGTATGACTGTGTGATGATATCTGAGTCTATGGGTATATATATATATATATATATATTGAAGGAGTCATTTTTCTTAATTAAAACCTCAATAACCAAACAAATTTATCTAACTATTATTATGTTTCAAATAAAATTGATTTAAATATGATTTGGATTCATTCAGTCTTATTATTTATGATCCATAAAACTTAAATCTCATTTAAAACCTGAAAAATTGTGGAAGTACCCTTAACCCATTGGTCAAGTGTTTAAAGACTTCTACACCTACACTAGGTATGAGGTTCGATTCTCACATAACGTAATTTCTTGTAAATTAATGAATGCAAAATTTTTCAGAGGTTTCAAAGTGCTGAAGATAGAATCGTGTGTAGTGGTCTCATGTGTTGTCGGGAGAGTCTGTCCATCATGAGGATCCGAACTTTTAGCCATGCTTTTTTTATAAGTCAAACAGTCAATTCTTTCTTTGATCTGCTTTTAGTAATCTCTTTTTATTTTGACCTCATTATTGGTTTGTCATAAATGGCATGAGACTAACTATGACACTTGACTATTTAATTTTAAATTTAAATTTCCATTTTAGTTGCAGAGGAAATTGTCTAATTAATGCAAGATTTTAAAAAGATATATCATTTTTTAGAAGTTTTGCAAGCCGAAATGGTCTATATATAAACTTTGTCAAGAAATTGAAGTATGACATAATTCTATAAAAGGAGATTTACCATTTGCTCTAATTATAATCCAAGAAAAAACCCAAAATTATCTTCACCAAAAAAAGAGCTATAAAGAAAATAATGTCAGCACAAAAATTTCGCCTTGTGTCTCTGCTATTAATTGTTTGTCTCCTTTTTTCTCAATCAACTGGTAATATTTTCTTCTTCTATTTCTGCATATAAAAGCAAAGAATGCTAGAAAGAAAACAATAGTTAATAGATATTATTTGTTTAAATATATTTTTTCCAGCAATCCAATGTGTCTTCAAAAACCATTGTAAAACTGATGAGGACTGCAAAAACATATGCACAAGCCCTGGAGAAGATCCATATTTCCTCTTGTGCGTTCCTACCGAAAGTGGAGACAAATGTTGTTGTTGGACGAAGAATAGTTTATTTCTAGAATGATACATCCATATATTTGTATCATCACTTATCATAAGATTTAAAATTGATAAAAACAAATGTTTCGGTCATTTTTAAAATTTTCTGTAAAAGTATGATATCTTTGTGTCATCATAACTATTATTACAATGTAAGATTAATCTACTCTATAAAAATTTTAAAAGTTCAAATATATCTTGTGGATCTATTAAAAATGTGCTTCTACGGCATTGAGAAAACCAAAATTAGGATTCTAGAATACGCAATTTTGGAGAAACTAATTTTGTGGTTTAGCCTTTTAGATTAACTTTTTTTTTCCCTTTTGTTCAAGTCTTTGTATTAGATCAAAAAATTTTAAACCCAATAGGAGTACAATCTGTCAACGAGCATAGATAAATCCATAAAAAATAACTGACCTTGTCCATCACATGTCCAAGAGTTTTGTTTTACCAAAAAAAACAATAATGATTCACATGTCGGGTTAACACACTCGAGAGATAATTAGATGTTAAAATTTTTGAAAGAATTTGGAAAATATAATTTAAGAAAATTTTCTTTCCATATAAAAATATATGTTTTATTTAAATTAAAATATATTGAAATTTTTTTTATTAAATATATACAATTAAATGGGAAGTATTATTAATTTAAGGACCAACGAGTCAACAATGTGTGACTCTACTACCAAAAATTTTAAATACTGTTTAAAATAATTTTAAAATATAAGTCAAATCTGACTTTAAATCAGATTAAAAATTATTAATTCAAAGAACCAAATTTGCAAAAAAAGTAAGTTACATAAGAAACTAAATTTAAAAATAATAATTCTTTGATTTAATAAAATAAATACCAAATTCCAAATTAAAATATCTGGTCGTTACAAATATTCTCGGTTTACGAATTGAAGAAACAATACCTCTGTTAGACAATGAAATTGAAGTAAATATTTTTTTCACAGAAAAGAAAAAGTGTGTAAATGATATCTTCCAAAGGGAAGAAGTCAAAATTGATCTTCACAAAAAGGAAGAAGTCAAAACAAGAGGCGGAGATCTGTTCCGAAAGAATTGCTTTTCTCGGACCCAATTCTCATACATAAATCAGGAGCCGGAGGAGGGAGGAAAACAGTGAGGCTTCTGCTGGAGATTAAAGTTGATGGTGGATAGGAATATATTGATGGAAAAAAAAAAAAGCCACGAAAACCAAACATCTTAAGGTATAGAGTCCGATATAGAAATTAAAATCAAGAGCTCGTGACGGAAGAGCTGAGCAGGCAAATGTTGTAAAAAAACTGAGAGACAAAGATTGGTGAAGGATTTCGTCGAGTGGTGGTGTTTGAGGCAAAATATATCTAGTTGAAAACCAAGATAAGATCTTAGCCAGAAAGAGCAGAGAGACAACATAGATCTTTCCTAAAGAACATCCCACGTAGATTTGAGCGAGAGCATATATGCCAGTCACCGGATCTGTTTTTTCATATCTCACACGGTGGTCGGAAAAACAAATGATAAGATGAAACTAAAAGTTATTGGACTTGGTTTAGATTTTTAATATGTTAATAATGAATGTGTAATATATACAAATTTTAAATATATTGGGAAAACGAAAAAAAATAAAATTTGTTAACTTATTTAAATTTTAAACATACTCCATATCTTAAGAAAAAAGGAAAATCAATAATTTAAGGAAATCAATAATTTGTTAATAATAAAAAATTTTAAACATATTGGAAAAGAAAATAAGAAAGTTTTTGTTAATTTATTTAAATTTTAAACATATCAAGGAAAATAATTTACATACATGTGTTGGAAGACATTCCCACATGTATGAAATCAATTATATGAAGTACTTATTCAGGGGCTGCTTATAAATAGGAAATTTTTTTGAAATCTGTTTAATATTAAAATGTGTGCCCTAATTACATGTAAGAAAAAAAGAAATATGACCAGTTGAATCATATGATTTTGATGCATCATATAAGAGTTTTACAGTTTTAGAGATTCTCGACCAATTGAAGGTAAATGTTATATATGTGATCGGTTGCTTCAATATATTATTCAACTAAACATATAAATATTTTTTCTTTTATGTTTTAGACAAGTTCAGAAGACATCAACAGTGATAGCAAACGAGAATCAAGTTCAAAAGTCATCAGTAATGACACCAAAAAGGAAAAATACAAAGTACGTGGCGAACGTGAAAAAACAAACAATGATCATCGGAAGAAACCAAGAATTAAGGGCTGAAAATGATATTTAATTTCTAGAATATATAATAGAAATATGATTTTTTGTTCAAAATAGAAATAAGTTTTTAATATGTTAATAATGAATTTGTAATATAGAAATTTAAATTAATGTACTCATGTAGAAAAATAAACTTATGTATTTCCCTAAAACAAATTTGAAATATATCATTAACAAAAAAATTTAATTGATTGTGTTTGCTTAAATTTTATTTATTTTAAATTCTAAAAACTCGTCCATCGGACCGTCCTAATCTAGTAAGTAAATATAGTATTTTGTAGATGATGAAAAACTAAAATTATTCAGATTGCTTCACGGTTCATTGAGTGGTTTTTACTAATGAGCTTTATATATATATATATAGTATGGGCTTATTGTAACTAAAACCCTAATTTATATTTGCAGCTTATAACCTTTCGTCCTCAAGAGGATCAGATTAGAAATCACTATGAAATTTTCCAATCTTCCATGCGATTAGGAATCGGAAGTACTCTCTAGGGTTCCGGCCAAGTCTCTAGGAAAATTACAAACTACTCACATACGATGATGGTATTGGGTGCCATCTCTAGGGTTCCGGCCAAGTCTCTAGCAAAATTACAAACTACTTGCTGAATGTGAGCACTCAAGACTTACAGTCTCCACAGTTATGTTCCAATCATTTCTTTGCTAGGTTAAGCAATCATTTCTCAATTGACCACTTCTCCACAGTTATGTTCCAAATCTTGTTCACATTCAGCAAAACACACTCAAAAGGCAAAAGAAAAGCAAACAAGGTTAGTTAAATAAATTACCTTAATTTCTTTCTTGCTTTTTCCTTGTGGATCTAATGAGTTTGCTCAAATATATACAGAAACTAAGCTTTCATAATTTATACCATGTTACTTAGTTTTACAAGATAATGCTTAAATCGCACTAAAGTATAGGTTCAAAAGACTATTGCTTTAGATATATTTACCATGTAGTTTGTTTTGGGTTATAGGATTGTCTTTAATTGGATCCATGTGTGTGTGATGTTTTACAGGCACGTACTGGAGGTCAAGTTCGTAAGAAGCTTTAATGAAACTCAAACCCAACTCATATCTAAATATTGTGGCGAAATTAAAGGAACAATATTAGTCAATTATGCAAGGGTTTTGTTTCTATATAGTTGATAAACAGAGTAACTTGATAAAGTTTCTTGTCCCTTTTCTATTGCATTTGAAATTGGATGGATTATCTAATGATCTTTTACTCTTTTTGTCAACACTTATAAATTTATTAGAACGGTTCAAAAATCCAAACTAGAGAAACAGAGTTTACATAAATAACAAAATGCGGATAAAGTCTCGCACTACGTATTAATTAGTCCGTTTTTGAATTTAAATTACGAGAAATTAAAGAAATCAAGAAAAATAAAAATAAATTCTTGATCTTCACAAGATCTTTAAGGTGTGTCGAAAAAGCAGGCCAGTCCGCCGGTGTAGACACCATCTTCACCAAGTCGGAGGAATCTGTTAAGAATGCTACTTCTCTTTTTTTTTTGTGCGATCATACTTGTCATGGCCCCGGTAAGAGCTTCTAGCTTGGCGTGCAATGGAGAGAGGCACCTGCGAGTGTTACATGCCCCCATAGTTGTTCCCTCCACATCATCTTTAAAGCAGAACCACCATAATCCAGAAAAATTATCTATCTCTTTCCACGAGCCATCTACATGACAACGATACCCTTTAAAAACTGAAGTCTGAGGCAAAGGTATAGCAGCAGTACCCTAAGAGATTTGATTAGTCTCATCATTATCCTTAACTTGTGCCGACTCCCAAGCTAAACATTTGGTTTCCGCTAATTTTAAAATATCTTGTGGGTTTCTATCGATATTATTGAAGACCTTATCATTTCTAACTTTCCAGATATACCACAAAATTCACGGAAAACTATTGTCCTTAAAAATTTCAGGAATTCTCCAAAATAAATGATCTATATTGGAAAACAAAGAATTTTCTGGGAAACCAAAGACCGATGGTATTTTTGATAATGTCCATACTTGTACTGTTGGCGGAAATTCAAAAAGAGTATGATTAACTTTCTCTTCCTCCGCTCCACACCGAGCACATTGGATGTCACAATTTATTCTTCTTTTTCCAATATTTGAATTAACCGATAAACAACATGTAATAGCTTGCCATATAAAATGTCGTATTTTAGGAGGACATTTTAATTTCCATGTATAAGTTTGTAGAAGCCGAATGTCTGGACCATAATAACAGAGTGTAGTACCAAATGAGGGATAATTGTGTTACGTCCAATATCTTGATTTTACCGTATATTTTCTTGATTTTGTAAAATACCAACAAAATGTACCTTCGATAATTATTCTACTAATTAGGATACCCCGAATCAATAGAATATCTAATGGGTCAATGATTTCATTGATCAAATCTATGTCCCACATCATGGATGTCGGGTCGATTAATTGATTGACCGTCAGATTAGGGTAAAAGTTTTGTCCTTTACAGAATGCTGGCCTCGGGCGAATAGCTGGTATCCATGGATCATTCCAAACTGAAATAGAATGCCCAAAACCAACTATTTTAGTTAGTCTTTTTTAACTAGAGGTCTAGCCGAAATAATACTTCTCCATCCATAGGAGGGAGAGTACGAGTTAATTAGATCCATTGGGTTTGTTTTCCGATAATACCTGCCTTTGAAAACTTTGGCAAACAGGGATTCCGAGTATTCCATTAGCCACCATAGTTGTCAAAGAGGTCCGCTCGAAAGAGTTGCTTTCGTCGTGATCAATTCTCATGCACATATATGGATCCGAAGAAATGAAGAAAACGGTAGGGCTTCTGTTGAAGATTGAAAATAGAGTTGGATAGGAATTTAACGACAGAGAAAAAAAAGTCGCGTAAACCAAACATCTTCGGGTATAAAGTCCGAAACAGTAATTAAAAAATAAAGAGATGATGAAGGAATGGCAGAGGTAGAGAATGTTATCAAAAAAACGCCATGAGCAAGGAATACAAAAGATTTTGGTGAGTGGAGGTGCGAGAGACAAGGCTGAGATTATTAACCGAAATAAACTGAGATTTGGGGGTTCGGTTAACCGGTCAGTTAAGAGGAGTGGACCGATCAATAACTTTTAAAATAGATTTGATTAACCAGAGATTAACTATTTATTAAAAAATTATAATTTCTCTAACCGAAATAGTTTTATCATCATATTTACAATTAATTAATTAAAAAAAGTACAAAAAATTATGGAATCATACTTTTTATATATAAAAAATAAACATTGGATTTTTACTGAGAAATTGCGGGATAAATGTCTATTAAGCAAAATTGTGAAATCATTTTTTAGACAAGAATTACGAAATCATGGAGTTTTTAGTTTTGGAAATAATATTAATAATGATAGTTAAAGTAACTCTTTTTATAAAATAAAATTTTCATTCAAAATTTTGTTAAAGTAACTCTTTTTATTAATAAATTTTAAAAACAAAATCCACCCAACAGGCGGATCTTAATTTAGTCTATATATAAAAGTTTAAACATATCTCAACTAGAAATTAAATTTATATAAATCTTATGATATATATTTATCACATTAGTATTCTAGAATATTTTTCGGGTTGGGCTTTATGGATTTTATAGACTTCAAAGGCTTCACTTCACAAATGGACTTTAACATTCCACAATACTTAGTTTTGCTTCTTTAATAAAAACATGTTAGAAATTATAAAGCTGTTACTAATATTGGTAAAAAATATCTGTGAGTACACATTTTATTTTTTGGAAATGAGTTAATGTAAACAGTAGTATGTACACGTTTTACCATTATGTAAAAATTTTAGCACGTTTTACCATTATGTGAATGAAGTCTTAATCCATGCTCAATTTTGGTAGAACACTAGTATATTAGAAATCTGGGTGTCAAATTGGCAAGTAAAATCGACTAGTAGTATCCATGCTAATGACTACTACGCAAATGACTACACCTAATATCCCTTCTAAAAATAATTTTACATTTTTTGAAAACCAAACTCTGAACCAAGTGTAAAAGTATTAAAAACCTATTGGTCAACTATTGGACCGGGTTCCACGATCGTATTTAAAAAATACTTTTGGCATAATTTTTGCTATTTTTCAAATTAAATAAACAACATTCAGATTTCTTTTTCCTATTTTATGAATTAAAAATTAATGTTTGATACTAAAGCTTAAATATTACTCTATTAAAAATATAATGTTTCCTGTTTTAAGATTTAAAGATTACAGTAATTTAGTATATTTTAGATTTCTGTATATTTGATGAAAATAAGTTAATTTCCTACCACAAAGATTTTAATTATTTTTCTAAAAATAAAATACTGAAAGATTTTGATAATTTTTGAAGAATTGTTAGTCAATTAATTTTCACCGACGAACGAACTGTTATTATCTCCTTTTCGTTTTCGTGGTGGCGATTTCTATTCTCAGGCTGAAACCTACCTTTAAGGATTTCGCATTTCTCAGGTGATTTTTCTTCTGTCTCCATCGCCTTAAGAATGTTCTCACTTTGCTTCAAAATTTACTTCAATTGCATTGTTTTATCTTCAATTTCTGTTCAAATCACGATTCCTAGAGCTTCATGGTTGCTTATTGTCAATTGGGTTGTTGCTTCATCCTTAAAGTTGTGTACTTTAGATTACTATCATCGATTAAACTTTAAAAATGTTGGTAGGATGAACATAAGGTCTATGTTTGATCAATTGTTCTAAGCTCTGTGAAGCTTTGATTCGAAAAATAATTGTACAGTGTCTTAGGGCTATTGTGAATTCATGGTTCTTGTTGCAAGCTTAACTGTGAACTTTTGTTAAACATTCTTTGTTTGTAATTGTATCAGTTGCCTTGGAAGGATTGATAATGCCGAGGCGAAAAGCAAAGAAGGGTGTTAAACATACTGAAGAAGAAAAGAACAGTGACAAGAGTGGCAAAGGGATTCAAAAAGAAGAGAAAAAAGAGGACTTTGTGGACGAAGAAGGTATCAATCGTTCTTAGTTCCAAATGGTGCCTCTCCTTGTGTTTTTTCGAATAGGTGTTCATATAATAGCGAGCATTGAATTGAAATTTAGGGTTTTTATGATCTTGGATTTGATATTGATCCTTTTGTTTTTGGAAACATTTGTGTAGTTGAAAGAAAGATTGCTGCAATAAGAGCAATTCGTGATGTGGAGGTTGAACACACTTTAACTGCATTGAGGTTACTCCGCTCATATATGACTGAAGAACAGCTCAAGACTCCTGTATTAGAGTTTTTTAAAGAGAATCTTCCGGATTTATCTATTGCGAGAAACGAAGAAAGTGGGGAGATTGAGTTGAAGTGTAATGACAAAAATGGTGATTCGTTCATGGGAAATGCAGATGGTGTTGACTTGAATTATTCTATTCTAAAGAGCTTGTCGATGGGGTTTCCTGATTTATACAGTAGGCTATCTCTTGGTGGCTACGATTTACCTGATAACGGTAGGAAAACGTAATTAGGTTCTTTTTAAGATCAATGGATTTGGTATTTGATCTTTGACTTTACTTTTTATATTGTCTTTGGTGGTAGTGAGAGCAAACTTGTTAGGAACTGATAACCCACAGCTCGAGAACCTTGTAAGTTTATATCTTGGAATCTTGCATTTGCTTCTGCCTTGTGGAACTAAGGATTGTAGCACAGTTTTGAATGTGGATTCAACTTTTGTAGAAAACTGAGTAGTGAACTATATAGCCTTTACTTGTTTTAGTAATGATAGGTTACAGTAAACCGTAATTTGGATTTATTTTACCTTCTGCCTTTCAAAATTATGCAAATCTACTTCAGGACAGTCGGTATAAAACTCTTGTTTGGGTTTTAGGTACTTCAGGGGACATCTGAGAACAAAATGCTTGCAACCCATGATGCTCTTCGAACTCCTGTGGTATGTATTCATGATTGTATTCCCTATTTCTGTCTTGATGCAATTACCTTGTACACATCAGTAGGTCTGAATAAAATTGACCTGGAAAAGCACTGTACTAGGCGTAGGAATGATATTCAGATCACTATTTACTGTTAAATCTCGGAAAAAAAATAAAAGGATAGGGATGAGTGTTATGAGACGGGTTTGAGGTACTCTCGAATTCACCAGGTTCTTTGTTTGGTCCAGAGAGAGAGAAATCAGTTCATGGTTTCGAAACTTATCATCTACATAACCCTGTTGCAGAATGAGCAATGCTTGTTTCGAAGATAGATTTTCTGCATATGAGCAGAGACTCTTCTACAATGGTACTAATAAATTTTGCAGGTAAATGGGCAAAGACTCTCTTTTGGAATGACACCAAAGACTCGGAGGCTACCAAAAGCTGGAGAGATGATGCTCTCTGTACATGGCTCTCCTTTGGGGGTCTATAAAGAAGATGACAACATGGGAGCTATAAATGATATGCTACTAGATCACACACTCCTCTGAGATACTACCAGAATATATTTGTTCTTATGTGGAACAATTGATTTTGCAGAGGAAAACAGTTGAAAAGCTTCAGATACTTTCAGATTCTCATATTGTCAAAGCTTATGTTTGCAGCATGTGATGGTGTAACCCTTGTACGTATCTAGTCTATTCAAGTTCCAAAAAAGAGATACATAGTTGTTGTCTCTTCTTCATGTTTCCGCAACAACAGAAAAACGTTTTTATCTTACCATTTTATAATCTTGATCTGAAGAAAGTAGTGGCTGCTACTATTTCTTGAAAGCTTTCTGATTGAGCTCTAGATACTTTGTCATGTTCACTCAAGTTGTGTAATTTGTCATTAATTTGGGGTTAAGATTACTATCATCGATTAAACCATTTTGATAAATAGTTCTTTATGTCTATAGTACTTTGGTGAGTGTTTAGTTCAGTTTGGGATCTTTATGAGATCATGAAACTTCTGTTTCTGGCTTGGTTGAGGATTAACTTGTAATCAGCCTCTATGTTCATACACTGATAATTGTATTCACATGTGTAAGTACTAATAGTATCAGAATGTCTCTATGTATGATAAATTGTTCTTAGTTGTATTGAGGAAACTGATAAACAATTTAGAGATTCATAAAGGGCAGTGCATTAGACAAAATAAGTTGTGTCGTTGAAACATATCCAAAGTACTAAAACATAAAACGACATAAACCTTAAAACAAAGGGTCCACTCTAGAAAAGACAGATTTAACATTACCCAAAACACAAAGGTTTCATCAAACTGGAGGGATGACCAAACAAATCACACCGTTCTTAGCAATGGTTGATCTTACGGATGGGAATGTCGACAGGAAAGGAGAGCATAGCCACGTCACCAGAGTAGAAACGGCCACCTGAGTCATGGCTAAGGGCAGGAGCTTGACCAGTCACCTTCACTCTCCAATTAGTGACTGAGATAGTGAAGTTGTCATTGGGAACGCCCGGCATGTCTACACGGACATATAGACTACCGTTTTGGAGCATCTTAGATTCATAAGCAGATCCTTGGCCCACACATGGGTGTGGCATCAATATCGGACCCGTTAAGTTCGGGTCTGCTCCACATATATATCACAAACAACAACTATTCCTAATTAGACCAACCAAACACTCTCCTATGTACAATCTAAGTCTGTTATAATACTAATACTAAATTAATTACCATGAGGATCCGTGCCATGGGGAATAACCTGACGAGCCGTGCCATAGGGATCTATGACCAGAAAAAACATTCTAAGTAAACAATATTTCATGAAAAAAAACTTGTAGATAAGAAATTTCAATAATAAAAATTACCTTCTCCATTTGCGCCACCAAGAAAAGCTGTAAAAAAAAAATTAAGAAATTGTTTATTAGATAATTATCCTATGAATTAATAGAATAAAAGGTGAAAAATAAGGTTTGAGTAATTTACAGATGCACCGGAAGACGTTGTGTGGTGGTGTGGATCTTGGTGAGAATCAGTCGAAGAACTCCATGGGACATGTGAGAGGTGAAGCTAGAGTAGAACTCACAGCATTTACAAACGATTTTGGTGTTTAAACCTTGTATACTAAGCTTTGGTTTAAGGGTGGTGCCGTCGTAATCCCGGTGAGAAGAATCGTGCTTGTGCTCTTTGGGTGCGTCGGCTAAGATACACACGGCTTTGTTTGACTGGTCAAGATAAACATTGACGCCATCGTTTGGAACTCCGGGAAGATCGAGTCTTATGAACATGTCTTCATTCTCCAATTCCCTCTGGTGGTGTTGGGTTCAGTCATTTGGCTCTCGTCGTTGATGGTGGTTCGGGGGCAGCGAGCAACCGATGTGAGAAGTTTGACGGCTCGATGTATGGTGGTAGAGTGGTCACGTTGTTTGGCTTCCGGGGTGGCACAATATGTTTCTGCCACCTTTGTTCTCCGTGTTAACTTTCGGCTTTGCTCGATGGTTCAAGGAGCAGCTAATGGCTTGATTGGGGACAATTCTATTTAGATTCCAGTGGATTCTCAGCATCGAATAGAGGCGGTGGTTCCAGTTTTGCTGGCTATTATGCTTCTATGGGAGATGGTTCCAGTAACTTTTGAAAGTTCAGGAATGACGGCTGGAGCCAGCTTCTTTGGCTGTCTGTAGAAGCTCACGTGCCACTGGATGTGTACTAGTCTGTTAAGGTGGTTCCGTATTTTGCGTGTGTTCTCAAAGAAGCTGTAGGTGACCCCCCTTTGTCTGAGATTTTGAGGACTGGCCTCGGAGGGGATTACTCATGACAACGACGATGAGAACTCCAGTTCTTTGGGATTAAGGCATCGACGCAAATGGCTAGGCTTTAGTGCTCGAAATTGGTGTTTCTTTGTTGGGTTTCTGCTGTGTTTGTTTAGGCATGTATCTATGTACTTGAATTTTTTATGGCGAGAGCATCCCCATGAACGTCTGTTATCCAATTGCATGCGTCATATGTTTCTGCATTCGCTTCTACATTCTTTGCTGCACAAATGTTCTTCAAAGCAAGATTGAGTGTATGAACAACACATGGTGTCCAATAGATGTGAGGATACTCACCCTCAATAATATCTCCAGCCGCCTTACAGTTTGCTGCATTGTCAGTGATGATTTGCACAACATTTTGATGACCAACTTCATTTATAACTTCTTTCATCAAACTAGAAACAAAGGCCCCACTTTTCACTTCTCCAGAACAATCCACAGCCTTGAGAAACAAAGGGGCACTTCCGAAAATAGCAATGAAAGTAATGAGAGGCTTTCTTGTAGGATCACTCCAACCATCTGACACAATCGTTACCCCTTTTTCTGTCCATGTTGACTTAAGTGGTACTAATTGCTTCTCAACATTACTTCTCTCTTTTTGTAGTAAAGTAGTTCTCAATTTATTATAACCAGGGGGCACATAACCAACAAGTTTGTTGGCAGCAGCAAACTGATATGATCTATAATAGTGAGGGTTTCTTGCAAGATTAAACGCCAAACCTCCAGTGAAGAACATTCTTGCGACTTCTTGGTCCAATTGATCCCGTGCTGCAACACCAAATGATCTTTCAATAGGTGAAAAACAAGAGTTTCTTTTCTTAAAGGCACAATCTGTTTCACAAGGCAAAACCACTTCTTTTCCTCCGGACTCTTTTTTCTTCTTCTCAAATGCATCTTCCAACCTTTGAAATTCAAGCTTCTGACTCATTTTTACCTTCTTACAAATAGCAATTCCAGCATTTTTCCTTCCAAGTAAATATGCTTTAACTCTAGAATACAACCCTTGTCGAGTCTCATTACAAACATGACACGTAAAACTTCAAGTTCCTCCTGTTTTTCCTAATTTCTCTATTTTAGACACATAACTCCACAAAGGAGCTTCTTCACTTTCAAGTTCAACTGATAAATTGGTAGACTCATTACCGATGCTAGTACCACTACTATCACCATGTCCTTGAGAACTATTCATGATTAAACTGCATATATGAAACGAAAATTTGAAAAAAAAACGAGAAAAAAAATTGAAGGCAAACTGATGCATGAAACAGAGCTAAAGCATAGGGAACTGCTAGCAGGTTTTACTGGAAGTCCAGATACCTCCTCCCCATTATAATCTTAATAAACATACATACATACATGGTCCATTAGATTAAACTCGGGCTGGTATGGTATCTATACGAATTACAGGTTTTTATATAATATATACATATGAAACAGAGGTAAAGCAAACAGAGACTGAAACAGAAGCAAAAACAGAGATAAATAAAAAAGAAAAGGAGAGACATACTTGATCAAGAACTTGTAATGTTACAGAGGAGATGAAAAGTCGTGAAACAAAGTGAGAGATCAGAGATGTTTAAATAGCAAAACCTAATTAATTATTAATATTCACATTATTTCTTTTTTTGTTTCAGCTATTTTTAAAAAATTGTTAAATTTCTTAATTTTGTTTATAAACGTTCCTGAACCGGTTTCGCCTGTCTCTCTTCCCCTGTCTTCCCACCGAGACGTCGTGGGGACGTTTTCTTGCTATCCCCATCAGGTACCCGTATCCGAGACATACCGGAGACGTGAGACGGCGACCAAATGCCGTCCCCGTGCATCATAGGTTTTTGGTCTTTACACCTTTTTGTTGTTTCTGTAACTTTTGTCAATTTTTTTTAAAATGATATATAATCTTAACATTTAACAAAAAAAAGGTTTTTAAGAAATTCCATTTTTGTTTTTGGGTAAAAAAAATAATATAATTCCACTTAAATGCGAATGTTGTAGAAAAGAAAATTGGAAAGAGGGAGAGAAAACCCTAAATTCATCAAAACGACGGACAACCGAACCACTCGTTTCTTCTTCTTCACTTCGCAAGTTTTCTTCTATTTCGTCTTCGTAGTGGCGATTACTATTCTCCGGCTGAAACCTTCCTTTAGGATTCAGCCTTGCTCAGGTAATTTCTTCTTCCGCCTCCATTGGCTTAGGATATTCTCATCGATTTGAATTCATCTTCAATTTTCGAATTGAGTCCGAGCTGGGCATGCCAAATACCTACAGTTCTAATCGTTTTATAAGGTTAGATTTAGGATTTGTAGAGATTCATGGCTGTTTATTGTTAATTGGTTTTTGGTTCATCCTAAAAAGTTGTGTAATTTATCATTAATTTGGGATTATTAGATTACTATGATCGATCAGACTCTGTTTGCTATATTCTTTTGCATGATGATGATGTTTAAAAGCTGGATCCTTTCTGAATTTCATATTGTTAACACAAGCAATTCAAAAAGTGTCTGTTCATAACTTAAGTTTTGAAACGAGCAGAGTTTGACTACTTTGCTTGAGGAGTTCCTTGTTCAGTTGATGAGATCATGATACTTCTGTTTTTCCTTGTAACCTGGCTCTATGCTCTTTTACTAGTAGTTCTATTCACACGTGAAGTACTAGTAGGACCATAAGGTATATGTATGATAAATTGTTCTAAGTTCTTAATCTGTGAAGCCTTAATCCTAAAAGTAATAGTATCTGTGTCTTGAGGCTATTATGTATTCCTGGTGCTGGTTGCAAGTTTACTATGAACTTGTTAGAAACTTTTTTGTTGCCTGGTCAAACAAAATGCCTACTTCTTTAGATCATGTATATTGAAAATATCTTATTAAATTGTTGATAGGAATTTTGTTGCATCTTACCTCCAGGATGTAAAAAGTAATGTACGATTTAGATGTAACCATCACTGTTGAGAGCCTTTGTTCTGAGAATACCTGCTGAATGATCTTTGTTGTATATTTGTGATCTTATGTGTGCAGGTTTTCAGTTGGATTCAGCTAGCAGCTCGTACTTGTTCTAGATAGTTGGAAACAAATATGGATGATTGGGGTAAGACTTATATTAACCGTTGTTTGATACATAGTATATATGAGTCTGTGAATACTTTAATGTTCTCTAGTTCTTGCATTATTCTCCTTGGCTATGTATATGATTAGCTAGCTGTATACAGAGACATATGTTTTCGTTATGTTCTTTAAGTTGATAGGCTTTTCTGTTGCGTTATTGAAGTTTTCATGTGGAAATATATTAGAGTTCTCACTTGTTCTGTTTCCTTTCTGATTTCAGAGGCTGAGGACTTTCAACCACTTCCTGCAAAAGTTGAACTGAAAAGTAATTGGGATGATGAGGATGTGGATGAGAATGATATCAAGGACTCATGGGAAGAGGAAGATGAATCTGCTCCGGTATAGTTTGTTTTTCAGTATACGTTTTTCATTGTTGGCTTGTGTTCATTATTTGATTTTGAGATTACAGCTAAAATAGTTGTTAAGACCCTTTTTTTTTGTTTCGTGAGCTCCTAACAATCAATCTTTGTTTTCTTCTGTAGCCACCCGTAGTAAAGGCTGCTCCTGAGAAAGCTCCAAAGAAAGCAGCAGCAAAAGTTGTTGAAAAGAAGGGTAAAACTGTTGAAGCTCCAAAAGAATCATCAAGGGAAGAACCTCTAGATCCTATTTCTGAGAAACTGCGCCAGCAAAGGTAAAGAGTTTAGAAATATTTCACTTATATATGTCTTCTGTTGGTTCTGCATTGGTTTGGTTCAACAGGAAAAATAATCGTTCTGTAGTACCGTAAGAAGCATATGACTGAGGCTGTGACCTTTAGAAGGCCACTGTGCTTATGTTTTTATATTCTTCTTATCTTAGGCTTGTGGAGGAAGCTGATTTCCAGTCAACTGCTGAACTCTTTGGAGTAAAGACTGCTGAAAAAAGCCCCGATATGTTTATTCCTAAATCTGAAAGTGATTTCCTGGAATATGCTGAGTTGATATCGCAGAGACTTGTACCATTTGAGGTATGCTATATTCTTTTCCTATTTGCTTTCTTCTCTCAGCTAAATGTCACTTATTTCTATTTGACCAAATATCAGATAAAGCCCGATTAACCCACATTATAACTGTATCTGCTGTTTTGCAGAAAAGTTTTCACTATATAGGGCTACTCAAAGCAGTGATGAGACTTTCTGTGGCCAATATGAAAGCAGCAGATGTTAAAGACGTTGCTTCGTCTGTTACAGCAATAGCAAATGAAAAGCTGAAGGCAGAGAAAGAAGCAGCTGCTGGCAAAAAGAAGACAGGTACACACAATCACTCATCTTTTGCTTCGTTACTTGGATTTTTGCCTCATATAGTAGTTTCTCTTTGGTTAGACTTGTGAATTTAGATATTCGTAAGCTAAGCATGTCTCTGTTTCTGAAATGTTCATATGAAAATGGTTTTTTTTTTTCTTTTCTTTTCTTCGCTGTGTTTATTAGGTAAAAAGAAACAACTACATGTGGATAAACCTGATGATGATCTTGTTGTGGGTCCTTATGACGCGATGGACGACGATGATTTCATGTGAAAAGATTGCATTTTGGAGATAGCACTTTACCTCTAGGATTGTAACTGAGAAGAGGTTTAAATCATAGGCTTTTAAATTTTTATTTACTCAAGCTACACAATTAGTGAAACATAGTAAGATTTTTTGTTGGGAAACATGTTGTGTTACAAAGTACGGTTTTGCATACGAGTGTTGGCTTTGTTACCATCTCTTACTTTGGATTTAAACCCTAGAGTGCTGCTCTTTTCTCACATTTTTAGATTATGTTTATTACTTTTTAATCTGTTTCAATCGGTAAAACTCAACAATACTGACAAGAACTGTTGTTTTCTGACAACTCAAATCGAATTTTCCTCTGTTTTTTTCCGTCTGGTTAAATCTAAAATTAAACGCCAACATGAGCTTCTTCTTGCAAACGATGCTGCAACCAAGCAGGGCCTTCCACGGCGAGATAGGATTGAAATCGTCCATTAAGTTTTCAATCTTCTCCCAAACTTCTTAAATTTGTGGGTGTTGTTTGGTTTGTAGATCGTAAAAAAGAAGGGAAAAGTTTTATTGCTTAGTTAATTTTGAAACTGATATTTTACACGGCAATATGTAAAAACGAATTGAACAAAGTACCTCCAACGATCAAAAGACTGGATATTTTCCTCCGTATGTAGTTCAATTTCTTTAATTCATTTGGCAATTAAAAACACTACAAGGGGCAATTCGCCACGTGCTGGCCGTTGTAGTGTTTTTAATTAGTTTAAGTTTGATCTTTGATTTTCTATTATTAGTTTAAATTTATTCTTTCATAATGGGCCTTTAATAATATTGTGACTACAACATCTAACTCCAAAACTTTTCTAAGCATTACCATTTTTTTAAACAATTGGGCCCTAAAATTTTGAGGCCCCATACGCATGTTTTATAAGTACATGTGCAAGGTTGGGCCTAGCGTGCCTATGATGGGCTGAGAATATGGTACAAGTCAGTTCATGGCTCAATTCATTCTGGTTTGTTTGGAATTCTCCAAGGAAGGCGCATATGTCCAAATCGTGTAAGTTTTGGTCATCAGACTCACAGAATTAATATCTTTTCATATGAACTCATATTGGATTGATTCCACTTCGAAGCGTGTGGTAGCTGAGCTAAGAATGTAGTCCTATCCAGTCCTATCCAGGGTGGAATTTTCTCGGGAAAATTCGAATGGAGGAATCTTCGAATCTTGACTTGAAAGCGAGAGATCTTCTTACGTCTCCAAGCCACGAAAGAGCAGAGATTCTCGTCGGACAACTAATGCGTCAAGAAACCAACGAATATGAAACGGCGCTTGCTCTATTCGATTTCTGCACTGATAATTTTCCAAATTGCTTAACCCTGCTTCTCAAAGTGTCATTAGATTCCACTCGATCAATCTCCTCTCTGAAACTCTAGCTGGATTCAGAGGTATCAATTTCAATCTCTCTCGCGTAGCTCTCCATGAAATCAAACCTGTTTTGATTTCATGCTTAACAATGCAAGAAACCAAAGAATCTGACATGAAGATCCTACGAAGAATCGTTTCTTTTGTTGCCTACAATGTTATGATTTGTGATAATGGTGGATGGTTAGAACTCAGTGATTGTATCCTCTGGCTCGCAAATGGAGAACCTTTAAAGGCTTTTCATGTCTTCGTTGATTTTCCAACAGTCTATGGGACATTCATCTTCAGCTTTATGCAGAAAATTGTTGAGAAAGCTGAGAAAGTGTTGCTTAATCCTGAGAAAAGTGGAGTTGAAGATTGGAGCTTGGCTTTAGAAACTATTGTGAAAATGGGGATTCAGCTTTTGGATACAGAGATGAGATATGATTTGATTAAGAATCTTCTTCACATTCTTAAGAAGTCAGTGAAAGAGCTAGTGGAGAAGGGAATGGAACAGTTTCTGGTACAAGGGCTTGAACATCTTGAGAGGTTCTTGTCAGTAGACATGATTCTGTATAGTTACAATAAGAAACAATGCGGTTTTGTGCGTTTTTGTGAGGACTTTCATGTTCAAGATCAAAAATTTCGGAACACAGACCAAAGAGATCATGAGGAAGATTGATAAGTTGGTTAAACAACCTGACGAGCCAGCCATCAAACACATTCCATCTGTGATACAACCACAGGAAAAGCAAGAGCATGCAGAAGAACTTGACCGTGACTCATTTGAAGACAGCCCATCACAGCAAACTCAAGATCGTGTAGCAGAATATGATCGTGACTTGTTAAATCATTTGAAGACTTTATCATCACGACATTTTGAAAATCGTTGCGTCAGGTACTCTTCAAGGTAGGTCCAGAGAGATAGCAATCAGAAGACTTGAAGTTGTATGCTCGGATCACAATTCAATGGAGGTGGAAGTTGAACTCCAGCCATTGCTCATATCTCTCCTCTGGGAAGAAGGAATCCCTGATAGCATGTTCAAAGTCCTAGGTCAGGTGGTGTACCACGTTGCGTATGAGATGGTCTACAGCCAAGAGGTCAGATGGCAAGAGCTAAGCGATTATATTGCATTGCAAAGCAAAACAGAGTTCGAGAAAGCGGTTTATATCATTCAGTGCTTAACAATGCCGCTTGAAGATGACGAGTTTGTGATGTATGTGTTGGATAATCTTCTCCCAGAGATAAGCACAAGGCTAAACCCACCAAGAGAGTTGTTGCTAGATAACAGTAGCTGGGTCCTGGCATTTACGGGTGCCTTCTGCGCAGCAATTAACTTGATAGAGATCCCAAGTCACATTAAATCCGCTCAGGAGATTTCATATAAGATGATAGATTCAGTGAGAGAGCTTGTGGAAAGAAGAATGGAAATTGGGCTTGTGAGGAGAGCTTTCAGAGACTTGGAAAGCATTGTGAAGAAACAGTTGGTATGGTACAAAAGGAGTGAATACAAATTCCTGAAGGGTCTGCTTTGGAGACTATATGCAATCAAAGGCATGAAATGGGAAAGTAAGATTGTGTTGTGGAGAATCAACGTGATTCTCGAGAGAGGAGTGAACAAGGGTGATACAGAGCTGCCAAGCCTACCTGAGGGCTTTAGGGGTTAAATCTGAAATTCTGCTTGCAGAATCTAACAAAGAATGAGTTTTTGATCTATAGTTTGCAGTTGTAGAAAGAAAATTGTATTGAAACAAGTAAAGTACACACAAGTTATATTGAGTTTTTTGGCAATGTATTCAAAACACTTCACTCAGAGCAAATTGGTAGAGCATTCATAAAGTGAAATTCCAAGATATGCTTCTGATTTCTAAACCTCACTTCAGTAAACAAAGGATAACTAATCAGGTAAACATTGTTTACAAGGTTTCTCTGGTTAAGTTTTGCTCTAGGAGAGAAGATGCTGGTTAATGGTAGACCAGTCTAGCTTTAGGATTCAGTTTTGGTTTGTCGATCCTCTGGTGTATCATGTCAATTGTCAAGTTTGCTCTCTGTAATTGCATCCTCAAGTTGCAGGAGTCACAACATTGCTAAACCGTTTTCTCTTTCCAAACATTCAGTATTGGCCAAGAAGGTTTGAGATTGCAGCACTATGCTTGTCTCTGTTGTGATTTCTATTATAGTATTGAGCGTTACTACAACATCTTGTTCCAGAAAGGACGACACTTTGCGGGTATAAAATTAGTTAATTGTCCCAAATCCAATGTATATTGTGTTTGAAGCTACGATATAATCCTAGTTATTGTTGATGTTAACATAACAGAGGATAACACACAACACTGTCAATTTCCAGAAGATTATGGCTATAAAGAGGTAACTTAAGCTGAGATTTAAGGTCTTAAATAATGCTATTGGTATTGTTTAGATTTTCTCTTCTATAGGCTAATACTAGTGGTTCTTGATTAAACCACTTGTTTGTTTACACTAATACTTATAACCTCAAAACAAGTGAAAAGAAAATATCACTTCTTCTTCTTCTTCAGTGGCTGTAGAGTTGATTCCTTGTTTCTTCCCCTTTTATTTCCTCCAAAAGAAACCATGAAAACTCACAATCTTTCATCTTTGTTTTGACTATAAATTCTATCATAAGATGAAATCTACCAAGAGAACTTGAATTTGTCTTTCCATTATCTTGAAGCTCCTCAAAGACTCAATTATAGTCTCTGGGGACACACACACACACACACACACACTTTTCTTTAACATATTGAGGTCTCTGTTTATATCTCCACTAATCCCAATTTTGTGAACTCTACTCTGTCACTACTATTTTTGCTCCATTTTTATTTTAGTAAACATATGACATATGATGATTTGAGAAATGAAAACCTTTGTCAGAGAAAAATCCATCCACTAGCAGAAAACAAATGGCAAAATGAAAAAGTCAGTAGATACATTTTAATACCTTAGATTCTTAATCACTAATACATCACTCAAATTTTAATTTGATGAGCTTATTAAAACATCTTTTTTCAACTCAAATCATTAACTGGTTTGTGATTCTTATTAAAGTTTCTCTTGATTTATTTCAAAAGTTTCATAAATTCAAATTGATGTGCAACTTTCTATTCCACAAAATAATAATATCATTCAAAAACTTGTCCCTACATACTTTTTTTTTGAACAAGTCAAGATGGTTCTGACTTTTAACCTGAATAAGTCATGATCGTATAGTTTCTATACAACTGCCCCTTATTAGTAAAACTCGTTCTTTAAAGAGAATATAAGAAAATGTTTTCTCTGTGTATGTATACACATATAGATGTATTTTGACATTTACTCCCATAAAAAATAGAACAAATAGACAACTTGGTTAAAGCAATAAACTAATGTTAACGGTTGAAGATGGATATGGTTTGAAGGTTTGAAATTTTCATATGTAATGTGAGAAAATAAGCAGTAAACATAGAAAAAGTCAGCTATTCTGATTACTCCAATCCAATGGGGGATAAGACTTGAACAAACTGAACGCTTCCAATACTCGGTTATTATTACATTTAAATAAGGCTTAAAAATCTCCAATTGGAGGTTCTTGATAATTTCATTTTGAGTTTTTTAACCTTATTGTTGCTTGAATTTTCATATATAGTGCTCTTTCTTCAAGTTTGTATTCTCATTCTCCAAGTTTACGACTTCTTCTCAGCACTTCAAGCCATCTTTGAGCAAAAGAAATAGTAATCTGTCTTTGGAAACAAAGCAGGAAAGAAGATGAAAGTGATGATGAGTGTAGTTGTAGTGATTCTGATGTTATTTTCTTGTTTCTTGTCTTTGCTGAATGCTCAACAGATGACTTATCCGCTTGATGGTATGGTTCTCTATATTATTCTGAGGCAGTGTCTATGTGTAAACAGTGATTAGTGATTCTAATGAGGTTTACTTTGCAGTTAGTGCTCTGCATGCTGTTCGCCGCAAGCTGAAGGATCCTATGGAACATCTTCAAGGCTGGGGAAAGACGGATCCATGCGCTTCTAACTGGACCGGTGTTTTATGCCTTTCTGATCCTTCTGATGGCTTTTATCATGTTAAAGAGTTGTATGTTCAGACTTTAAACTTTCTCTTCTATTGTTTTAAACTACAAAAACTAAACCTTAAGGTTTTGATCAAATTATGCAGGCGGTTGCTAAACATGAACCTCACTGGAGAACTAGCACCTGAACTTGGCTATCTATCAAATCTCACCATATTGTATGTCCTGTTTTCTGTGTTTTCGTATGGTTTTGATAGTAAACGATATATCAATGTGTCTTCTTTATACGTTTCCTTATCACAGGAACTTCATGTGGAACGATCTCACCGGTCAGGTTCCCGGAGAACTAGGAAACTTGACTCAACTCATCTTCTTGTAAGTAGAGTACTCTTGAATCATTGTTTCATCAACATTTCCACATCATGAACAAATCACTTAACAGCTTTGATGTTCTTCTCTTTTCTCAGGCTACTAAGTGGAAATAAATTGACAGGATCTTTGCCTCGAGAACTCGGCTCTCTTTCCAATCTCTTAATCCTTCAGATAGATTATAATAACCTTAGTGGTGAACTTCCCACATCCTTAGCAAATCTGAAGAAACTGAAGCATTTGTAAGATCTCTATCTCTCCTACTTCTCTTCTACCTCTTTATTTGACATCACTTGTACTTTCTTTGCTAGTCATATGAACAACAACTCAATCACGGGTCAGATTCCGCCCGAGTACTCTTCCTTAACCGATGTTTTACACTTGTAAGTTTCTTGGTTACATTTAACTTTATTCATCTTATTCAAATCTACTCATCAGAGCTTTGTTGTGTGGCTCAAATTTTGCAGCTTGATGGACAATAACAAGCTCACTGGGTATCTTCCACCAGAGCTCTCTCAGATGCCAAGCTTGAAAATTCTGTAAGTGTCTTTTTTGTAGTCTTCAACGTCGTATAGAAAACAACTAAGTTTCTTCCAGATTCAACTAAGTTTGCTTCTTTATTTACAGACAATTGGACTATAACAACTTCAATGGCACAGAGATCCCATCTTCTTATGCATCGATACCAAATCTTGTCAAACTGTAAGAAACAGAACATAGTTGAATGTATTGCTTTCCATATAGAGTACTGATTTTGTTGGTCATGCATAAACAGGAGTCTCAGACACTGCAACTTAAAAGGACCAATTCCTGATTTGAGCAAATCACCGGTTCTTTATTACTTGTGAGTCACTTCAACAAGAAGAAACCATTATTTATATTAGTCGCTGATGCTTTTTTTGTTCTCTTGATGCTTCAGAGATCTTTCTTCCAACAAACTCACAGGAGAAATTCCAAAGAACAAGTTCTCTGCAAACATCACAACTATGTAAGTGCCAAGCCAAGAAAATGGAATGTAATTGATATCTTGTTATATTGTTGTTGACAACATGAACTGATCTCGTTTATTGTATGCAGTAACCTTTACAACAATACGCTTAATGGGACCATCCCTTTGAATTTTGTGGGCCTTCCAC
Source organism: Cardamine occulta (assembly GCA_028015245.1). Classification (NCBI taxonomy): domain Eukaryota; kingdom Viridiplantae; phylum Streptophyta; class Magnoliopsida; order Brassicales; family Brassicaceae; genus Cardamine; species Cardamine occulta. The sequence goes on from CM051389.1 coordinate 3,644,015, forward strand.
GATTACAAAGACTGTAATTAGAACCTCTTTTGCTCTTGTTTTTTTATCAGTTAATCAAAGGATAAATCTTGTTTATAAGGAAGAACACAAAAAGACATTAGTTTTTTTTCTTAATTTTTCAGGCAAGTGCAGAACAACAACTTAAGTGGAGAGATTCCTGTGATATGGGAGAACAGAACCTTTAAGGCAGAAGAAAAACTTTACTTGTAAGACACATCATCTTTACAAAACACAAGAGGACTATGCTTTTTAAACAAGACTTCGTGATTTGATTTTATTGGAACAACTTGCAGGGACTTTAGGAGCAACTTGTTTTCAAATGTGTCAAGTGTTCTTCTAAACCCTCCTTCCAATGTCACAGTCAAGTAAGATTAAATATGTTACCAAAAAAGTACAACTAAACAAAAGATGATAAAGATGGATAGAGAAATGATGAGATCAAATCTTTTTGATGAGCACAGGCTTCATGGAAACCCGGTTTGTGCAAGTGTTAATGGAGGAACGTTAGCTGGTTTTTGTGGTGTCTCAACTGTAGAACTTCCTGTGGAATCTCCTGGAAGTTCTTCGGAGAATTCCACAACAGGAGAAGACTGTAAACGCCAGTCGTGCCCTTTAAGCGAAAACTTCGACTACGTGATTGGTTCTCCAGTTCAATGTTTCTGTGCTGCACCCATTGGTATTGGACTTCGGCTTAGGACTCCAAGTTTCTCTGACTTTCGACCTTATAGAGTCGCTTACATGCTCGATGTAGCCTCCACCACAAATCTTGGGATAAACTCGTATCAGATATCTATTCAATCATTCTCATGGCAATTAGGTCCAAGGCTATCCATGGACATGAAGATTTTTCCTGAGTACAATGACTTAATCAGGAAGTTCAACACCACAGAGGCTCAACGTATTGTTGATTTCTTTGCAACTTTCACTCTAGATACCGATGATTCTCTTGGCCCTTACGAGATTATCTATATCAACACCGGTGTTTACAGCAACGGTAATACTAATACTCCTCAATTCTACTCATCTTTATGAACAAAACTGAGTAATTATGAATGTTACTACTACTGCATGCAGTTATTGTCAAGTTTCTGAAAAAGTCGGGAATGAGCAGTGGAGCCAAAGTTGGAATCAGTTTAGGAGCTATTGCTTTCTTCCTTGTATTGTCCTCTTTAGTATTGGTCTTCTTCATCAAGAGAAGAAAACAAAAGAGAAAAACTAAGGAAGTTGAAATGGAACAAGAACAGCCTAGTAAGTGAATATATACTTAGTCAATATCTTTCTTAATGAATGTCTAATGCTTATCTCCCTCATAATCTTCTTGGTCTAGTTCCAAAATCTCCAATGAACATGGAGAGTGTGAAGGGTTACAATTTCACCGAACTTGATTCAGCAACAAGCAGTTTCAGTGATCTTTCTCAAATTGGTAGAGGAGGCTATGGGAAGGTCTACAAAGGCCATTTACCAGGTGGTCTGGTTGTAGCGGTCAAACGTGCAGAGCAAGGATCTCTACAGGGCCAAAAAGAGTTCTTCACCGAGATCGAGTTGCTCTCTCGGCTACATCATCGAAACCTTGTTTCTTTACTTGGCTACTGTGATCAGAAAGGAGAACAAGTAATGAGTCTCTTCTTAAACGTTTAAAATTTCAATGCTTAGTCTTGTGTTAATTTGCTATGTCTAAATTTCAGATGTTGGTATATGAGTACATGCCAAATGGTTCTCTTCAAGACGCACTCTCTGGTAAGAAAAGATTCATCCTTGTCTTGTATATATATAAATGTGTTGTGAGAGAATTTTGATGGATGAATGTGAAAACTGCAGCTAGGTTTAGACAACCGATGAGTTTGGCGTTGAGACTTAGAATAGCGTTGGGGTCTGCAAGAGGGATTCTATATCTGCACACAGAAGCTGACCCACCAATCATACACCGAGACATCAAACCAAGCAACATTCTTCTAGACAGCAAGATGAACCCTAAAGTTGCAGACTTTGGGATCTCAAAGCTCATAGCATTAGATGGTGGTGGAGTACAAAGAGATCACGTAACAACCATCGTTAAAGGCACACCTGTATGTTGTTATTTCACATTCCTCTGTTTATTTAATCCCTTAAGGAAGAAGGTAACTAATTCTTAAACCTATAATACAGGGGTATGTGGATCCAGAGTATTACTTGAGCCACAGGCTAACAGAGAAGAGTGATGTATACAGTCTTGGAATCGTCTTTCTAGAAATTCTCACAGGAATGCGTCCAATCTCACATGGAAGAAACATCGTACGGGAGGTGAATGAAGCGTGTGAAGCAGGAATGATGTTTTCAGTCATAGATGGGAGCATGGGGCAGTACACAGAGGAGTGTGTGAAGAGATTCATGGAACTAGCTATCAGATGTTGTCAGGACAATCCAGAAGCGCGTCCGGTGATGCTTGAAATCGTGAGAGAGCTAGAGAATCTCTATGGAATGCTTTCAAAGGAAGAGAAGCCATATTCAAGCCCTTCAGTTCAATCCTCTGCTTCAGGAATGTCAGGCTTCGCTGGTGTTTCACCAAGAGGCACTTATACTAGCTACTCAGATTTCACAGCTAACGAACTCGTCAGTGGTGTCATTCCCTCCATCGCGCCACGCTGATCTTATTGTTTAAATGTGTGCAGTTTATTTTGGATTTGCTTCTATACATATAGATTTAAAACATATCTCAGTGAAGTTTGTTCTTTTGCTTTTGGTTTACATCTCAATCTCATTGAGAAAAATGGGGTAGACTGGTAAAGTTATCATCTTAACGAAAGTTACAGAGCCGTAAAATAAATAAGCTTATGCATTATGCTTATGGGTTCTATTGATGCATGTCTGTTTATAATAATGGGTTTGTGTTCACACGTTAAGAAAGAGTTTGTTAAAGCAATGAAGAATCAAAGACTCACAAGACCATGTCTAGGCATGTGCATTCGGGTTTTCGGTTTGGGACAGATTGGATCATTTAGGTTTCGGATTATTCGGGTAGAGATGTTTGGACTTGTAAAAGAATCGAAATTTTTTTGGCCTGATTCGGTTTGGGACTAATCGGGTTTCGGGTCGCTAATCAAAATTTTATTGAAACCCAACATAGAACCAAAACATATATAGCTTGGGATTTGACTTGGTTTTCAAACCTAAAACTCCTAAAAAATTCGAAATCTTATCCGAAAACCTTTATATCGTTTTGGGTCTTTTCGGGCATCCGTTCGGGTTTAGATTCCTACCCCAACCGAAAACTAAAACAAATATATTTAGGATCCATTCGGATTATTATGGCTATCCGAAACCCAACCAAACCTCTTTTTCGAGATGATTTGGATTGATTTTTTCAGGGACGGTTTTTATGCCCAGGCCCAAGTCAATGTTGATCTGATAATGGTCTTGATCTTGGCTTAGCTTTAAGCCTTTAATGAATGAAGTTATTTTCCAATGGCATCTGTATTTGCCATTCGACATTTCCAAATGCTCAAAATCCAAAAGAGGTAAAAGTGAGGAAATGGGCAAATTCGTTGACGAGATTCTAACCAGAAATTGGATGAGCTTAATTCAGTACATGCATCAAAGTCATGGAAGATACAGCGGACCATCACAAAATGTTATACATTAGGGACATGAATTAGTTAAAACACAATATATGTTTTCATCAACATTACAAATACATCAAACAAATAAATACATAATTAAACATATCAGCAAAAGCATCATTGTCCTTCATCTTTTTCCTTATGAGGTTTTTATAAAATCAGGTACAGTGTCTGAAAGCCCCAACTGTAACACAAATTAAAAATTTATGGTCTTTTTTCAAAATCAAAATCATAACACAAAATTTTGTTTTACTTTTTTTTTGTTTTTTACCTCTCTGGCTTTAGCTTCACAATTAATATTTTATTAAGGCATAGTGTTAGGAACCGAGTATATCAGTCCAATATATATCGTGATATATTCCCATAGTATATAGATAAGGATGAAAAGGGAAAGCCTAACACAACAGAAAAAATCAATCAAAACAAAACAGAGTAAAACAGAGAGATGAGTGGTGGCGGTGTCAAAACAGAGGGTGGAGATAGTGCGATGGCATCACTGTACTATCTGTCTCCTTCCGATAACCCATGAACCTCGATCTCTTCAGTAGCATTGAACGGAGAAAACTATGCCGAGTGGGCACAAGATTTCTGGAATGCTCTGCGCGCAAAGCGCAAAATATGTTTTATCGACGGAACCTTGAAGTGTTCATGCGAGAAGGAGAAGCCGAACGACGCCGAGCTGTGGAAGACTGTTAACTCGATGATAGTCGGGTGATCTGAGCTTCCATCGCGAGTTCGCTTCGTTACACCATTGCTTTTACACCAGACGCATACAAACTCTGGTGTGATATCAAACGGCGGTTTGAGATAGGTTACGCTGTGCGAGAGTATCAGCTTAAGTCCGAGCTCGCTTCGTGTAAGCAGAATGGCTCTAGTGTGATGGAGTATTTTGGGAGACTTTCATTGAAGTGGGACGAGCTGATCAACTACAGACCAATTCCAGAATACAGTTGTGGTGCGTCAGAAAAATTTGCCAAACAAGCTGAAGAAGAACGTGTGCATCAGTTCTTGATGGGCTTGCTGAAGCTCGGTTTGGACATGTTTGTACCAATATCATTGGTACAGAGCCACTTCCCGACATCAACACAGTATATCAGGGAGTTGTGCGTGAAGAGAGGAGACTCAATACTGCACGACCCGATACCAGAATTAATGCTGTCGGATTTGTTGCTCAAGCCCAGCCACATATTGACACACCGAACATGAATGGTTTTATTGCAGCAGTTGGGCGTAGCAGATCCAGTGTACCGTGTGCTCACCGTGGAAAAAGGACATGAGCGAAGTGAGTGTTGGCAACTGAATGGGTATCCCGAGTGGTACAAACGAACAAAGTGGGAGTGACAGCAATAGAGGACGCGGCGGAGGAGCTGCTCGAGGCAGAGGACACGGGAGATCAAACCAACAACTTCGATCCAATGCTGCAACAACCTCTGTGCAGAACCTCAGCGCGGAACGATGGGCATCCTTAACCACACTATAACGATATATTAGAAAAATACAAAAATTATTTAAAAGAATTAGAAAATATTAAAAACTAAAAAAAATTATCAAATCGCTCGGCCTTCACACTCCGGATGCAGCAAAGTGTGATGCTCTCTTCCGGGTTGTGACATAAAATCTTTGACGCTCATTTGCGTCAAGAGAGAAGCCGCACAGGAACCGCCACCCTTATCAGACATCGAACGACGAAATGAACCATAGTTCCTGAAAAAATTAAAAATACAATGTTAAATATAATATCAAAATATAAAAATCCAATTACTATATGATTAACATCTAATAAATATTAAAATTTGAAATAATTCTAAAACAATTTTAACACTTAAAATTAAAACAATTTCCAACATTAAAATTAAAACAATTGAATATCAAAATTAAAACATAAAATTAACAGATAACATTTAAATAATTCTAATCAATTTCAAAATTAACACATAAAATTAAAACAATTTCAACATCAAAATCCACATCAATTTCTAAATCATTCTAAAATCAAAATCAAAATTTAGTCTCAAAATCACAACAATTTCTAAAATCAAACAAAACTTAAATCTAACCATCCAAAACCTAAATCTAACCATCCAAAACCTAAATCTAACCATTCAAATCCCAAATATAACCATTCAAATCAAAAATCTAACAATCTATCCAACCAACACCTAAATCTAACCATTCAAAGTTACAAAATTAAAGAATCTAACTAAAAAACAATATAAATCCTAGTGCTACTTCTCGTGGAATGTGGATTGGAAGATGTTCCATAACATCAAAGAAAGATGACAGAAAACTATTTTCAAGAATGCAAATAATCACTGGTATATTAGCTTCTAAATTTTTTATACCCTCCACTGTAAGTGTTCTGGTGCATGAATCCAAAAAAAAAAACACCAACAACTGCATATCAAATATTTTAAAAATTAAGATATATATATATATATATTTATTTATATATATATATATATATTACATGTTAATACTTAAATGAATTAAAAACATAACGATATATATATATATATATATGTAATTACTTGGTGGACATCTTTATGAAGACGATTTGCAAAGGCAAATGGAAGGAGCCGCTGCATCACAACATGACAATCATGACTCTTCATCCTAGTAAACTTGCCTTTATCATGATCGATGCAATTCTGGAGATTACATGCGTAACCCTCCGTAAATTTGACATCATTCTGAATCAAATCAAAAAATGCTTGCTTCTTATCAGCTCCCAGCCGATACGCAGAAAAAGGACATTTACCATTAGGAAGAACTTCAAAAAAATCCCGAACGCAAGACAATGGCAAGTCTAATCTAGACTTTATGTTGTCTTTCGTTTTCCCTTGGACATTTAAAACCGTGTTCATGATGTTGTCAAAGAAGTTATTCTCAACGTGCATAAAATCTAAATTGTGTCTCAATAGATGGTCTTTCCAATAAGGCAATTTCCAGAAAATACTCTTCTTGTGCTAATTATGAAATATACTGACACCGTCAACAGGATCATATCAATTACCCCCATAGTAAGGAGTCCACTCCGCATCAAAAATCTCTTAACTGCTCCAATAAACTAATCCCGTCTATCTCATGAGGTAGACCATCAAACACTTTATTATTCTTCGTAAACAATGTCCTAGACTGTCGATACAGATGATCACTCGGTAGAAATCTTCTATGACAATCAAACCCACATGTTTTTCTTCCGTACTATAATTAGAATGCATCGGTGTTGTCTTGGCAATACAGGCACGATAATCTTCCATGGGTTGTCTATCCAAACAATATACCATATGCTGGGAAATCGCTAATCATCCACATTAGAACCGCACGCATCTTAAAATTCTCCTGGCAAGAAACATCATACACTTTGACACCATGATCCCAAAGCATTTGTAACTAATATATCAATGGCTGAAGGAATATATCGGGAGATTTCTTCGGATGCTCTAGGCCGGGAACAAGAATGGAGAGGAACAAAAACTCTCCATCCCTGCACAAATATGGAGGAAAATTATACAGTATTACAATAACGGACCACAACGAATACTGTCTTACGTGCTTTCCAAATGGGTTGAAACCATCTGTACATAGCTCAAGATACACATTTTTTCGCTCTGACGCAAAATCTGGATACAATGATTGAAAATGCTTTCACACTTCTGCGTCTGAAGGATATGTAATCTCTCCATCTTGACGATGCTCCACATGCTATCTCATTGGCTATGCCATGCGCTGAGATTGATATAACCTTTTCAACCTTTCCGTTAACGGTAAATACCAGATCCGTTTAAATGGAATCAAAACTCTGCCGCTAGTTTCCTAATATTATGGTTTGCGACAAAAGCGACATCTGTTGCGGTTTTTATTTTCTCTCCAATATATCATATAGTTGTCAGTGCATATATCTATCATTTGATACGGAAAACCAAGACCAGCTACAAGTTTGTGTACCTTGTAGTATGATGCTGGTGAAATATTATATTCAGGCAAAATATCTTTCATAAAATCCGCTATCGCATCTACACATTCCTCCGCCAAATTGAAGTCTGTCTTGATAGTCATCATTCTACTAGCAGATGATAATGGTGAAAGACCTTCTCTACAACCGATATATAATGGCTGTTCACTACATCTAATATATCAAAAAACTGGGGAGCTTCTAAATTAGGTTCTTCAACCATATCTCTATCACCAGCTGACTGCATATTCTCCCTAAATGCATCATTCACCATCTCAATTGTTCCTACACCGACATCTACTTCCGTTCGTTCTCCTACACTATCAACAATATATGGTTCGCTAGTACTACTATACTCAAAAATGTTTTCCACGTGTAAATACCAAATCTTGTACCCCAGCATAAACCCATTGCCATACAAGTGATGCCAAACTAACTCTACCTTAATATTATGAGAATTCTGGCAAAGTGAACAGGGACATTTCAACTTACCACTTCTTTTAGTTTATGGTTGATTTTCTGCCACTTCCATGAATTCGCATATCCCTCGGGCATACTCGTCATTCAATAAATTTGACTTCGGATTCCTCATTTCTCCATCCATTCCTGATCAAAAATAATTTGAAGAAGACAATTGAAGAAAATAATGTGAAGAAGATTATTTGAAGAAGATAATTTGAAGGAGATAATTTGAAGAAAGTATTACAGAAATAATTTGTAATTTTGAATGAATGGAGAAGGATGGGAACATATATATAGAAATCGCAGGCCGTCAGAATTCCGTCAGAAATCTGTCAGAAAATAACGCTCTGATAACAGCTACAACAACGGTAACAACAACGTTCTTAATTTTCGACAGATTTCCTATGGATATTGTAGTAGCCGTTGAAAATTCGCTAGAAAATAATGGCTCCGACAATGACTACAACAACGGTAACATCAACGTTCTTAATTCTCAACGGATTTTTGACAGGTCTGTCAGTATCCGTCAAAATCCGTCAGGAATTTCAGATGGATATATGTTTTTAGATAATCGTCGGAATATTTCGACGGATAGAAATCCGTTGGAAAATCTGTCTGATTGCAGCTAGCTTACTTGTAGGGTGGAGTCACCTTCTCTCAGAAAACGAGTGTCACAGCCTCCATTCCGACTCCGTGACTATGTGTTGTACAACGCTAGCTGTGCACGTGAAAAAGATAAACACTCAATGCTTGTTCTCCCTGCTACATCAGCGGTAGCTCCTTCGGTCCAAGGTATGGTCTCTTATCCCATTGAAGAGTATGTGATTGATGCTTTGTTTTCGGACAGACACCAAATTTTTTTGGCAGCAGTCTCAGCTGGTGTTGAACCATGTTCTTTCAAGGAGGCTATGCAGGATAAACGTTGGTATAAAGCAATGTCTTGTGAGATTGGAGCACTAGAATTGAAAATAGGACTTGGGATTTAGAGACTTTGCCAGAAGGGAAACGAGCAATTGGAAGCAAATGGGTCAATAAATTGAAATTCCAGGCTGATGGGACAATTGAGCGATACAAAGCTTGGTTAGTTTGTCTCAGTAATCATCAAATGGAAGGAGAAGACTATGATGAGACTTTTGCTCCATTGTGTAAAATGACAACCGTGAAAATGCTGCTTGAAGTTGCAGTTGCAAGAGACTTGGAGATCCATCAAATGGACATGAATAATGCTTTTCTTCATGGAGATTTAGAAGATGAATTGTATATGAAGCTTCCACCCGGTTTTCATAGCGATGATCCAACAAAAGTTTATCGTCTACGGAAATCGTTGTATGATTTAAAAAAAGCTCTGAGGTGTTGGTTTGAAAAGTTGACTAAAGCTCTCAAGGAGTTAGGGTTTAAACAGTCCTATGTCGATTATTCCTTGTTCACATACATCAAGGATGGTAAGAGTTTACGTGTGTTGATTTAAGTTGATGATTTAGTGATCGCGGGGAATGATTTGAGCATGTAATGAAGTTTAAATCTTATCTTAGTGAATGTTTTCACATGAAAGATTTGGGAAGCTGAAGTACTTTCTTGGAATTGAGATTGCTCATGGTTCGGGGCATGTTTTTATCTCAAAGAAAATATGCATTGGATATCTTCAATGAGGCTGGTTTGCTTGCAGAAAGCCGGTTTCTACTCCAATAGAGCAAAACCATCAGCTCTTGTCCGATGATGGTCCCTTCTTTGCAGATCCAGCGTGTTTCCGACGGGTTGTGGGATGTATGGTTTATCTTACATTCACACGACCGGAGTTACGTTATGCGGTACATGTATTGTCTCAGGTTATGCATAAACCATGTGAGGCTCATTGGGATGTTGTATTGTGTGTTATAAGGTATTTGAAGGGATGCCTGGGACATGGTATTATGTTGAGAAGAGATAGTGACTTGCGTATACGAGCCTATTGTGACTCAGATTGTAACGCGTGTCCGCTAACGTGTAGTTCGTTGTCAGCATTTATTGTTTTGCTTGGACAATGTCTTAGAAGACCAAGAAGCAAGACATTGTTTCACATACTTCAGCCGAAGCTTAGTACCGAGCTATGGCAGCCGCCTTACGCAAACTTAAGTGGTTGAAATGATTACTAGCCGACATGGGAGTCACGCATGAGCAGCCAATGGATTTGTTTTGCGATAGTCAGGCAGCAATTCATATAGCTGCGAATCCTGTGTTTCATGAACGAACTAAACACATCGAGTCAGATTGTCACAGTGTACGTGATGCGGTCCAAGATTGACTTATTGCTACTAGGCATGTTTGTACGATGGAAAAACTACCTGACATTATGACAAAAGCTTTGGGAACATCAGCTTTTAGATATCTACTATCAAATCGGGTGTTTGTGATCTCCACACTCCGACTTGAGGGGGAGTGTTCGGAACCGAGTATATCGGTCCAATATATATCATGATATATTCCATATAGTATATAGATAAGGATGAATGATATTTAGTCCTATCATGTAAAGAGTATATATATGTGTCTTACGTTATCAATGAAGAATAACTTTCCCACAAACTCTTTCTCTCGATTATCACATAGACTTGAAGCAATCTTTCATAATCCTTCACTTCTTCCTCTAACAGTTTTTGGGTTTCTCGTTCCTTCATCCCTACCAATGAAAGATTATTTAATTGTATCAAATTCAATAAAAAATTAAAACTAATCAAATCCACATTTTACATACCAACTTTATAACGACTGTAGAGAGCTCCAGCCCATACTGTTGCATGAGTCCTAAGCAATTTGCCCTGAGTTTTTTCCATCATGACATTTTCTGTGTTAATGACGAGTCTCTCAAACACATTCGCCATCACTTATCCTTTCAAACTCGGCCCAACTCAAATCCTTTAAAAATCGGCCCGTTGTATGCCTCAATCCTATATGAGCCCAAGTTTAGTCCCAAGTATTATACAAAATCATGTAAAGGTATATCCTTTTTATGATTTTGAAGATATCAGATTATGTTAACTATAATATAATTTTAGGAATAAGGCATGCTCATTCCGGTATCCATTTGGGTTCAGATCAGTTCTTTTGAGTTTCAGATATTTCGGTACTAGGGATTTAGAATCAATTCGGGATTTTTAAAAATTTGATTTGAGTTTGGTTTGGTTCCATCCGTGTTTGGATCGGGTTCATGTATCCGAAATATCCAAAAAAACACTAAAAAAATTGATTAAATTTGAATAAAATTTTGTTTAAAATTTTCACAAGTAAAACTAAGAACTTTCAGATATTTTAGGTATTTCGGTTTTTTAGATATAAAAATAACTGATATCTTCGGATTTATAATTGTTAGGGGTGAGCAAACGGGAATTTGAAACGGAATTTAACGGGAACGGAAATGGGATGGAATTCGGGAACAGTAAAAGATATCCTATTTTGTACCATTTAAAATTTAGGATGGGAACGGAAACGGGATGGGACAGGAGGGGAACGAGAATTTCTAAAAAATAAATATGAAAAACAAGTGAATTATCGCAAATGTGTTTGTTTGATAATCAAAAACCTATAACTCAAAAACAACCTAACATAAACTTCATAGGCATAAATCATCAAAATCAAAATAAAACAAAATAAATTCCAGCAATCTAAAATTCTAATAATCTAAGTAACTGCTAAAAAAAAACCCAAGTAACTAATCTTTATCTTCCATTATATCATTCTTAAGCATACTGAGTTTTGTGCATAAAAAGACAACAAGAATAGTAACTAGTTAAAAAAAAACCTTTAAACATACAAAATATCAAAATATTTTTATTATTATATTGATGGGATATATAAATATATTATACCCATTATATATAATTTTTCCCAAATGGGACTTTGGCAATTCATGTTCCCGTCTCATCCCATCTCATTCCAAAATGGGAATCAAAAGCTTGTACCATATGGGAATACATTTTGGAAGAGGACATGAATTTGGGATCCAGAATAGGACGGGACAGGACAGGATGAGACGGGATGGGAATTATGCCCACTCCTAATAATTGTAATTTTTGGTAATTAGATTATATCAAATCTAAATATAATTTTTAATATATATATATATAATAGTATTTCGGGTACCCACTCGGCTCGGCTTCAGTTCTGATTTTTTGAATATATAGATCGACTTATTCTAAGTATTTTGAGTATGGCTTATGCTGCAAAGTATAGTTCGACTTATGATGCGTATATTATCTCGGCTTATAATGTGACATGGAGGTCGGCTTACAACACGTGTTTTATCTCGGCGTACAATGTGACATGGAGGTCAGCTTACAACGCGTGTTTTATCTTGGCTTACAATGCGACATGGAGGTCGGCTTACGACGCATGGTGTGGAGGTCGGCAGAAGATACGGTGAGCAGACCGGTTTAAGATACAACTTGCGGATATTTGGAGAATATCTTAGAATGTTTTATTGACTATTTTGTTGTTATTCGGGGAAAATCGAAACCGTTTCATAGGCGTTAGGTCAGAAGCGGAAGAGTCGCGTAGGTTAGGAGTGGAAACATTGCATTTTCCTATAAATGTTGAACGCTCATTCTTTACTTTTTCATCGGAGATAAAAAGGTATTTATCTAGCTCTGATCTTGAGTTATTTTTGGTGTCTTGTTTGTTTATTTATTTTCTGGTAAACACTGCCACAACTTATGGTGTGTGCTGTTTTGCGATTCACGACCTCATAACTCAAAGTTTAATAAGTACTTTATTATTGAACAAAAAGGATTCAATAATACCTTATAAGTTTGAAGTTTGTTCTCTACGTTTTCACACTGAATTTATGCATAATTGGGAATAATATATATATATATATATATATATATTGATGGCAAAAACAAACTTCCATTAAGCTTTCAAGATACGGCTTTCCTCTGGAGAAAGAGAGCTTACATGGGAAAAGAGCATAACTCGTCTCCGAGTCTTCTTTGCTAAGAGGTGAGCATGGAAATTTAAATTATGAGCAACATAAGAAAGAGAAAAACTAGGGAAAAGAACCTTAAGGGATAGAAAATTGTCTAATTCTGAAGAGAATGCCTGACTCTCCGTCGGAGAGTCCAGTACATCAATGCGATCCTTGCAATCAGTCTGAAACATGGCTCCAACCATATTTAAATATCTTAAACACCACATTGCCCATAAAAGAGAATCTAATTCTGCATGAAGAGGTGAAAGGGATTGGCGGGAACTTCTCAGTCCGAGCTGAGAAAAGATCCCATTGGAAAGAGTGATCCACCCGTTGCCACTTAGAGTCTCTTTTTCTACCCATGAGCCATTGGTGAAGCATACTAAAGGCCCAGGGTTACACGCTTGCTCCATGGTTTCCCGTGGTGAGATAACCAGGTCGATAGCCCTATTACGCACATTTGCCATCCTAAAATCTTCAGCTTTGCGGATAGCAAGGGTGAGTGTAATATCGGGGAGAATGTCTTTGTTTTCAACACCTTCAAGTTATGTGCCTTCCAAATAAACCAGAGAATCCAAGGGAAAGCCTTCAGACCATCCTCATCACCTCCTATCTCCTTTGCACGCCAGATAAGGAAATCAATGTTGGAGAAAATTGATTCCAAAGGGAAAAGATCCGGCGTTGATGGGATTGTTGACAAAGCCCATGCTTGCCTCGTTGGAGGACATTCAAAGAAGATATGATTGATCATCTCACTCTCCGCTCCACATCGTGGAAAGGTCCGATCAATACCAATATGTCTCTCTGTTAGCCGTTGACACAACGAGAGACACCCTGAAACAATTTTCCATACAAAATGCATTAATTTTTGCGAGGTTGGAAGCTTCCATGATTGTGCCTGTAGTGCAGTAACACTTGGTCCCTGAAAAGGGAGGTCACAAACTCCTCTCGGCCAGGCCTTAGCCGCCGATTACCTGGAACTAATAGTATATGCCCCTGTCTTCATATTAGTCCAGCTATAACTATCATTCGAGAAGGTGGCCCTCGAACATATGCCCAGGATAAGTGGGACGTCCTCGGGGACAAACAAGTCTTTGATAACATCCACTTTCCAAAGCTTTGTGTCAAAATCAATCAAGTCACTCAGCATAGAGCCCTCTTGGGACTCTTGTTGGAATATCTGGCACCCAAGGTTCAGACCAAACTTTTGTCCCCATACCATATCCTATAACTCTACGTAGTCCCAAACTCAACAAGGGCATGGATGTCATAATACTTTTCCAGCCATAAGATGGATAAACATGTAAGAGCATCATTATCGGCCAGTATAAAAGTGAGTGTCTTAACGTTGTTTATGATTAAATATAAAAGTGGAGTGTCTTTAAAGAAGATGGTTGTGTCTCTCAGAAGACACTCTCAAAGAGAGAGGATGTCTTCAATCTTTCTCTCTCCCCTACTATTCTTTTTTTTATTAATAAAAATTTAAAGACCCCCTAAAAAATCACCGTTAGGGATGGTCTAAGGGATCCGAGTACTTAAAATATCGCCCTCTAAGTACTCGTGCTAGAAGAGAGTTTGGGTACCTTACGCGGCACCATAATTAGCAAGAATGGCATGCGAAAACCTAAGCCCCCTTTTGCAAAAACCTAATCACCCTTTTGCTAAAGGTTCACATAACTTATCCCATGCGACCCAATAGATCCCTTTACTATCTTGTTTCTTGCTCCACCAAAAGTTGGATATGGCACTATAGAGTTTTGAGCAAATAGATTTTGGTAATAAGAAGCACAACATAACATATCTCGGAAGTTCCTGTGCTACAGACTTAATAAGGATCTCTTTCCCTCCCCGAGAAAGGAAATTTGCAGACCACATGTTAATCCGGCTGTTCAGGCGCTCCTGAACAAAAGCGAACACATGTGCTTTGGATCCGTGAATCTTCTTCGAGAGACCCAAGTAGGTGCCTATCCTGCCCCTTTGGTGGATTCCCATTATATTCTTAATAGTTTCCTTTACCTCCGTTGCTACATCTCTCCTGAACATAATCGAGGATTTTGAAAGATTTATCTGTTGCCCTGATGCTGCTCCATATAACTTCAAGATTTTGATGATCTCTTGGCTCTGTTGCACATCCGCCTTACAGAAAAAGAGGCTGTCATATGCAAATAATAGATGTGGCACCGCAGGATTTGCTTTCGAAATATGAAGCCCCTGAATCCTCCCAAACCACTCCGAATGATTTAGTTGGGCAATAAGTGCTTCTGTGTAGATGATAAAGATATACGGAAAAAGAGGGTCGCCCTGTCTAATACCTCTAGATGGTTTTATGCATCCCTTAGCATCCCCATTAATCAGAACCCTATAAGAGACTGACCGTATACACTGCATTACCCAAGTTGTCTATCCAACCGAGAATCCAAGTTTTAGCATCAGCTGCTGGAGGAAATCCCACTCCACCCTGTTGTATGCTTTGATCATATCCGTTTCACTGCAATTAATTTTTTCCTACATGCCTGGTTTGTCCTAAGAGCGTGAAAGTTCTCCTGGGCAATAAGGATGTTATCTGTAATGAGCCGTCATGCTATAAAATTCGACTGGGTCTCGGATATGGTAGATGGTAAAACATGCTTCAGTCTATTGCCCATGACCTTAGAAATAACTTTTTATACCTCATTACAAAGGCTGATCGGGCGAAATTCTTACATTTCCTGAGGCCAGTTTGTCTTTGGAATCAGGCAAATATTGGTCTCAGTGATACGTGTGTCAAAGTCGCCAGTCGCAAAGATATCTTTTACTGTCTTTACCAGATCGTCTCCCGTCAGACTCCAGTATTTCTGATAGAACAGGGCTGTCATATCGTCAGGGCCAATAGTTTTTTCTGGGTTCATTTGGAACAAAGACTTCTTCACTTCACATTATGTAACCTCTCGAGTAAGTAGCATGTTCATTTCTGCCGTAATGATCTTGGGTATGTCCCGGGT
This sequence comes from Cardamine occulta, assembly GCA_028015245.1. NCBI lineage: Eukaryota > Viridiplantae > Streptophyta > Magnoliopsida > Brassicales > Brassicaceae > Cardamine > Cardamine occulta. The sequence goes on from CM051389.1 coordinate 3,659,948, forward strand.
AGCATCCTTGACCAAAGTTGGATTTGACGTGTTAAAAAGATTCGAGAAGTATTAGACTGCAGTTTGCTAAATCTCCTCCTCGGTCTCAACCCATGCTTCATTTGAATTAAGAAGACCCAAAAATGCGGTTTCTAGCTCTCCTTTGCTTTGTTGTGGCGTGAAAAACCTTTGTATTCTTGTCCCCTTCCTTTAACCACAAAGCTCTACTCTTTTGTTTCCAAAACTACTCTTCTTCCCGGAAAGAATCACAAAGTTTCCATTTAAGTTGGGTTATCTCATCCATACCCACATTTCTGTCCAAAACAAACTTCATGAAAGCTTTATTACTTTCAATCCAAGTCTCAATATCAATCATGTGTTCATTATGACAAATAACCGTAACAGGATACATAAACGTATAAAAAAGAGCGAGCCCTCCACTCAAACCCTCCGGCTCTACTGTGAAAAGGTCATCGTATCCTAGTTGTTCTTGCAAATCTTCCAAGACTGGTCTTTGATTCTTCATCTCAGAAAGGAACAAAAAGCCTGGGAGGAATTTTCTTGTCATCTCCCTTAAACACCGAATTGCCCAGTAAGTTCCAACTCCTTGGAAATTCTAGGCGATCGCTCTCATATATCCTTACTGGGTGGTTTCTAGGACCCCACCAAACCTGAGATAGTTTTAGTTTTCTTGCTTAACGCAGAAGGAATCTCCTCATTACGAGGGAAAATGAGACGAAAAGTTGCTGACGGCTTTTCTTTTCCTTTTACAAGTACATGCCCCTGTCTTTTCTTTGGAGAGCTCTTAATTTGAAGAGCGTGTCGCTTCCTGCATCTCCCGGCGTTGTTTTGGAACCTTGGTGGAGAAGTCCTCGAAGAATTGTTTCGTAATGTGTCACCCAGTGTTAAAGGTCTTGAATCCGATGCATCATTGTCCCTTTTTGAAGACGAAGCTTTCTCTCGGTAGAGCCTTTTTTGTCTGATCTATCACGGACCTCGTACACTGGTCGCTTATAGTCCCTCTTACTTTTGTCCATCTCTTTAGCTTTCCCTTCTCAAACATCATGACCGTTCACTTCAGCTCTACTTCGATAATCCTTGTTATGAAAAGCCTCTGTTCTGCGGGTGTTTCCATTCTCACGTACAGGAGATCGAGTCCCTTTGAATACCAAAGAAGGTGAGACTCTGTTTGTAACGTGTGCCACCCGGCGCTCAGCCTCATGATTAGCCTTTGTTCCGTGAGGAATGCCATCTTCACATATAGGAATTCAAGATTCTCGATGATGAGCATTAGTGGTATCTCTGTTTCAAGGATGAGAGGTGTGATTTTCTCTCTTGTAATGCTCCCCTATGCTCCAATTGGCAAGATCCTTCGGGAGACCTCTCTATTCCGACTGTCTTCTTCTTCATGATACTGCAAATTCTTGGGCCACCATTAACTGGTTGCTCCCGAATCTTCAAACCTGCGCTTCCCCAAGTCCAGATCAGTTCTCCTAACATTTTCCCTGCATCGGGGATAAGAATCTTCACGATTACTCTCCAATCTGTTCCAGACGTGTTGATACAAGAAAAGCTCAATTAAATCGCAAATGTAACAAACCTTTATTAACCAATTCGAATTAATGTTCAATACAAACAAAGAAACGACTCACCTTGACAAGCTCACAAGAACTTTAACAATGGCGTAACAAAAGAGATTAACAACTTTTTACAAAATGATCTGAATGAATTACCACTCTGTAACAAACTCCTTTTAATTGCCGTGTAACAACTTTCTTCTTCTTCCATCCTGATTGTCCACGTGTCGTCATCTCTTTACACTTTAATTGTCAGCTCAGTCAAGACCCTCTCTTCCAAACCAAGTCTTTCCTCTTCATACTTCTACTTCATCGCTTATTCAAACCTTCTCTTCCAAATCCAGTCTCTGCCTTCACTTCATTTCCTATATCAAATCCTTCCCCTTCGAAGAACCTTGACCACAAGGTTCGAATCTTGGAAATTTATTTTGTATATCAAACAAGAACTCCCAAGAAGCTTCTTCTTCTGACTCATTCGTCCATTTGATTAACACCATAGTGACTGCTTTGTTCTGGCGTCTAACCATTTTTCTTGCCAAGATCCTCTCTGGTTCCTTAATCAACATGTCAGTCAAGATCGATGGCAAGGTAGTTGTTGTCTGCACATTTCCCACCAACACCTTCAGCTGTGAAACATGGAACACTGGATGAACCTGAGAACTCTGCGGTAAAGCTAACCGATAAGCCACTGAGCCACATTTATCTAGCACTTTATATGGACCAAAGTATTTCGGTGCAAGGTTCTGATTTGACCTCATAACCACTGATTGTTGCCTGTAAGGCTGAAGTTTCACATACACATAGTCACCAATATCAAAACTTCTCTCTGTCCTGTGTTGATCTGCCAATTGTTTCATGCGATGTAGTGCTCGTAACAAATGGAACTTCAGCACCATAATCATATTCTCCCTTTCTTCTAAACTCTTAGCTTACCACAGCTATCTTTGATTCGCCTAGTAAATATGGAAGATGAATAGGTGGTGGTTGACCATACACTGCTTCAAATGGCGTTATATGTGTATATGTATGGAAGTTAGTATTATACCAATACTCTGCTAACGGCAAAAATTTGCTCCATACATGTGGTCTATCACTGCACATGCACCTTAGATATGTTTCAACACATTTATTGACCACCTCAGTTTGTCCATCACTTTGAGGATTATAGGCACTAGAAAACTTCAATGAAACACCTTGTAACACAAACAGTTCCTTCCAAAAATCACTTAGGAAAACCGTATCTTTGTCACTTACTATAGAAGCAAGACACCCATGAAGCTTGTAGACATTATCCAAAAATGCTTGAGCCACTGTTATTGCAGTATAAGGATGTTGCAGAGCTATAAAATGTACTACTTTACTCAATCTATCCACAATTACCAATATTATTATTTTTCCTGAGGATACCGGTAAACCATCCACAAAATCCATTGACAAATCAGACCAAATAGTATTTGGAATTGATAAGGGTTGTAATAAACCTGGAGATGCTGTATTATCATATTTGTACGTCTGACACACACTGCAACCACGGTTAAAAGATTGAATATCTTTTGACATTCCCTTCCAATAGAATAAACTTTTTACTTTTTGGTATGTGGCATCTCTTCCTGAATGTCCTCCACTTCCTGAGCAATGCAACCATTGACGTAAGGAATTTTTTACTTCTGCATTATCTGGAATAGCAATCTTACTCTTTCTCCTCAGAATGTTCTGATTCCATGAGAAGTACCTTCAGGCATTTGGCTGTTGCTTAAGTTCTTCTATCAACTCCTTAAGCGTTTAATCTGATTCATAGCTTGCCTGTATATCTTTCAAAAGATCACATTCCAAAACTGACATAGCCATGTTCAATATTTCTGCACCCTTAACTCTTGACAAAGCATCTGCTGCAACATTTTCTTTCCCTTGCTTATAGTGAATCTCGTAACTAAATTCCATCAATTTTGGTAGCCACTGTTGTTGTATAGGAGTGTTTAAACGTTGCTCCAGAAGATATTTGAGGCTTCTTTGATCAGTACAAATTATGAAATGTTCTAGCAATAGATAATGCCTCCATTTTGAACCGCAAAGACCACTGCTAGCAATTCCTTCTCATATATCGACAGATGTAATTGTTTTCCTTTTAAGTGTCTGCTTATATAAGCAATAGGATGTCCCTCTTGCATCAACACAGCTCCTATTCCTTGGCCACACGCATCTGTTTCTACAACAAAAGGCTTATCAAATAGTGGTAATGCCAGTACTGGAGCTTGACACAACTCACTTTTAAGATTCTCAAATGCTTCTTGTGCTTCTTCACTCCACACATACGCATCTTTTTTTAGTTAATACTGTAAGTGGTCTCGCAATTTTTCCAAAGTTCCTGACAAATCTTCTGTAATAACCAGCTAGTCCCAAAAATCCCCTTAGCTGTTTTAAATTTCTTGGCACATGCCATTCTGCTACTGCCTTAACCTTGCAAGGATCGGTAGAAATGCCTTCAGCTTCAATGTAATGTCCCAAATATTCAACTCTTCTTGTGGCAAATGCACATTTACTCCTCTTTGCAAACAAATTATTCTGCCTCATTATCTCAAATACCGATTGCAGGCGCCTTATATGTAACTCCATAGACTCATTATATATCAGTATATCATCAAAGAATATCAAAACAAACTTCCTGAGGAATTTTCTGAATACTGCATTCATCAAGCCTTGAAATGTTGCTGGAGCGTTTGTCAAACCAAATGGCATCACCAAATATTCATGTCCATTATGTGTTTAAAAGCGGTTTTATGAACATCACCAGGCTCCACCCTTACTTGATGATATCCGGCTCTTAGATCAATTTTTGAATAGATTCTTGATCCTCCTAACTCATCCATCAAGTCTTCGATTAAAGGAATTGGAAATCTGTCCTTCATAGTTAAACCATTTAATCCTCTGTAATCTACACATAATCTCCATGTTCCATCCTTCTTCTTAACCAACACTACCGGAGATGCATAAGGACTTGAGCTCGTTTGAATTGTGCCACTGGACAACATATCCTGCACTATTTTATCGATTTCATTCTTTGATAAAGTGCGTACCTGTAAGGTCTTTGATTAACAGGATTTGCTCCTTCTATCAATGGTATTTTATGGTTGTGATTCTCTCTAAATGGTGGCAAAGCAGTCGGTTCTTCAAAAACATCCTCAAACTGTGTTATTAGTGACTCAATCTCTGGTTTAAGTTCATTGTCATTCGTCTCCATATCTATAGAATACAGGCTCACTTCTTCTTCATCATTCATTTCTTGAATAAAGATCATTGAAATCTGAGCTTGTTCTTCTTGTTTCTTCCTCCAGTTTATCATTTTGACTTCTCTTACTGAGCCTTGTTGGATTCCATGCAGATGAACTTTATGTTTGCTAAATGTAAAACGCATTTCTAGCATGTTAAAATCCTAGGTTATGGGACCTAACGTCTTTAACCACTGCACACCTAACACCATATCACAGTTTCCCAATGACATAACCATGAAATCCGCTTGAAAAGAATGATGTTGGAAATTCCATTGAAATTGTTTCACCGTACCACTCACACCCAATTTCCTACCATCAGCTACTGCAACTCTTGTTAATTTTGATTTCTGTGGTTCACAACCCAGTTTTTCTGCTATCTCCACGTCAATGAAGTTGTGTGTTGAGCCAGAATCAATCAACAAAAAAATCACTTTCTTCTTATGTATACCTTTGATTTTCATTGTTCGAAAATCTGCAATGCCTTCCACTGCACTTACAGAAACTTGAGGCATATCTTCACTTTCTTCATCATCTTGTAATGCATCCTCAAATATCTCATCATCATCTCCATCTAACTCCATCGAATATAGCTGCGTTTTCTTGTGTTTAAGATAGTGATCTGGTGTGTATTTCTTATCACATTGATAGCATAACCCTTTTGCCCTTCGTTCACTCATCTCTTCTTGAGATAAGAACTTCTTTGGTAATGTATTGGTGCTTCTTGGTAAATTTCTTACCATTTGGCCCCCCATCTTAGTCTCTGCTTCTTTCTTAAACTGATTATAACCCTTGTTCTGATTAGTGAAATTGTTGTTCTTTATTGTTGCCCAACTTGAACTTGAATTATTTTTTGGATGAGCTTTTTCCTATAGTCTTCCCAACAGCAGACAATGTCTCACCGATCTTGGCTGAAACATTCTAATGTGCATCTGTGTATCCATTCTCAACCCCCCCAAATAAGCACTCATCAGCACTTCCTCAGACAAATTCACCCTTGTTTTAATCAATTCAAACTTTTCATGATAGTCCACGATACCATTGGTTTCCTGTAATCTTTTCAACTCTGCTATAGGATCATCCAAAACATCTTCAAATGTCTCTTTCATCAGAACCTTGTAAGCCTCCCAATCCATATTCAAAACTTCGCCATAAGCAGATTGTACCAACGATTGATGAAACGTTGAAGCATGATTATCGAAATGAATTGCTGCAATTTGTATTCTCTTTTCGTACGAAGTTCCATCAACCTCAAAAAAAATTCTGCTTTAAACACCCATTCTTTATATCTTTCACCATTGAAACGAGGAAAATCTACCTTACCCAGTCGCGTAAGACCTGAATAAGATGCTTGATTACTTGATCTTCCATTTCCTGATGTTTCTTGGTTTCCTGAGTTCGTCGGAGAATTACGCACTGGATTATGTTGATCTTGACCAGAAACTTGATTAGGAATCATCAATTTGATCATCTCCAGTAAATCCGTATTGTTCTGTAACATCTTCTCCTCCCATTCTTGCATCTTCGCCATTAACATGGATTCAAACTTTGAGCTTACTGCTTCTTCCATTTCTCGGAGTTCTGAATCACGGCCCGACGAATTCGATCTTGCTTCTACCATTTTTTGCCGATTCCAAGGTTCGATTGAGCTCTGATACCTTTGATACAAGAAAACCTCAATTCAATCGCAAATGTAACAAACCTTTATTAACCAATGTTCAATACAAACAAAGAAACGACTCACCTTGTCAAGCTCACAAGAACTTTAACAATGGTGTAACGAAAGAGATTAACAACTTTTTACAAAATGATCTGAATGAATTAACACTCTGTAACAAACTCCTTTTAATTGCCGTGTAACAACTTTCTTCTTCTTCCATCCTGATCGTCCACGTGTCTTCATCTCTTTACACTTTAATTTTCTGCTCAGTCAAGACCCTCTCTTCCAAACCAAGTTTTTCCTCTTCATACTTCTACTTCATCACTTATTCAAACCTTCTCTTCCAAACCCAGTCTCTGCCTTCACTTCATTTCCTATATCACGTGTTGACGATCTCTGCTCTCAGACTCATCAAAATTTCCTTTGTAAGCTCTGTTAATATCATGTCTTGATCCACACCTTCCTCCTTCCTTAGACGATGAATCCACACACCGAGCTTGTAGATTTGTAGCCCCAGAACCTTGTAACTTTGGCACTGGTTGATCAAATCGGTTACGGTTTGACTCCTCTTGATTCTTCCTTGCTAAGTCAGCTTTTTCGATCCCCTTTTGAGCCTTTTCCTCCTCCGATAGTTCTGGGCAATCTCATCTTCATGAGAAATCCGAGAACCAGTCTTGCAGTGCCTCATTAGCTTCTCATAAATCAATTCGACAATCACATCATCCCCATCGGGACACTGAGCTTTTTTCGAGAAACTCAACGGCTTGGTTGCATCGATGGCCACCTGGAGTTTTGCTTCCTTCTCCAAGATCTTTCCGACTTGACCCAAAGGCTTTCCAATTGCTCGAAAAGTATTATCATTCCAGTACTGGGAAATCGTTCTTTGTATCTGGAGCCCATCTCTGAAAAGCAATATGCCAGTGATTAAAATGACAGGGGCGTTTCTTTAACACCCGGAGAAGATCTTCCTCATGATCAAAGTCGAACTGGAATCTGCCATTACCCAGATCGATCCCCCTTCCTCTTCCTTCTACATCCCAAATATGGTGTATTGGCATGAAAGCAATGATTATCTCCATACTCCTCCCAATCCGAGTGAAAACATCTCCCTATTAGGGTCCTTTGGAAACGGAACAGAAGGTCCGAGTAATTCACTGGTGGGATAATGATTGGTTCATCCTCAAGATCCATCACTGAAGCCCTCGCAGAAGTTCCAGATCGAACCATCGATCCTTTTAACTTTTAATATGAGCGTTGACTGTCGGCAAAATTGGAATGATCCAACTAAGTTTGACAAAAAAGCTTTTTAAAATGTACTCGCTCTGATTCTCAAAAGAGATTCATTTTATAGTTGAATTTTTTTTTTTTAAATGTCATTTTACATTTTCAAATTTTAAATAAAAATCCTAATTTACCTTCTATAAAAAGCTAAAACTCTTTGAATCTATGTCAATTTTATCAAACTAGTGGCATATTAAATAAAGCCAAATTCGAATAATTGGAGGTTTTTTAATTTATGTAAAAGTGGTTAGAACAATATTTTTTGAGAAACTGAGAGAGTATATATTTATTGACAAAAAATACAAAATAGATTTACAAAATATGTCATATGTACTGATTCAAAAGTATCATCGCTATAATGCCCCCCATTTATGAGTTAGAGGTTCGAATAAATTCCTTACTTCTATAGTTCTACTTACAAAGAATTTTAATTATTTGTTCACAGTTACTTTGCCAATTACCACCCAAAATTAGTCCTAAGAGCATTTCCATTGGAAGAGACTGAAGTGAGTCTCTCAAATTGTTAGAATTAATGTTTTAAACTAATAGAAAAAAAGACACATTTGAAAGTCCATAACAATAAAAGCTGTAGGAGCTAAGAATGAGATGGCTAGAAATCGACATATCATATACGACAATAACTATTTTAACCTGTAATAACGTTTTTTTATACATCTGGTTGATAATTCTTCTTACAGCAAATCAAGTCAGTGTCTGAAAATCCTAATTGCAACTTTCACCAAAAAAAAGAATCAAAAGAATCCTGGATCCTCTGGTTTAAACATTTTAGGCATCTTCAAATTTGGATCATCAGGATCAATTCTAGAAGACCCTCTTTGATTCCCTAAAACACCTCTTTTCGTATTAGCCGCGAACTTAGAGGCTAATATCGTCGCACTTAAATTCTGATTATTGCTGATGTTATCGTCTACGTTGTTACTACTTTCCGACATGATCTCTGCGTACTGATATCCTTCACCATCATCATCGTCATCGTAATAGTAATCGTCTCCTTTCTCTTGCCTAGCTAATTCCATTGCTAATTTCCTTTTCTTGTATCGTCTCCATGCAGCTTGTATAAAACAAGTTCCCCAAGCTCTCCATTGATGTGAATAGTATCTGATCACAGTCAAAACGTAAAAGATCAAGAAACCCTAGCATGTGAAGAGAGAAACCTTTATTACGTGTGAAGCAAGAAAGGCTAATTAATGACCTAAAAGCATGTTGGAGTTTCTTGCTGTGGAGGCGTCTGAATTGGTTAGCTACGAACTTCAATTCCTCTGCTCGTAGAGCGAAAGCTTCTACTTCAGAGAGTGTCCTCACTGTTCTCGTGGACAATGGAAGATTAAGGTTAACGTTTGGCATTAAAGCCCATGTTAAAAGCTCTTCACCGCAGAAATCGCCTGGTCTAAGTGTGATCGAGTTAAAGAATCCTGACCGTCCACCATCTGTAGTTGAACTCTCCATCTGACCTCTAATGATGAAAAGCATCTCGTTTACAGGATCGCCTTCGCGTATCACATACGTGTCTTTCGTATTCAGCGATGGAACTAAACGCTCACATATCGCATCTAAGAGCTGGTCATCCATCTGTGCAAAGAACGGCACCTAAAAATAAAATTGTAAAGTTAGGGTTTGTTACGTGCACAAGAAGTAATCAAAATGTGGTGTTCGTCTAATGCGGCTTACACGGCGAACTAGGGCGAGACAGAGATGCCGTTGGATCTGACGGCGAAGATCCAATGGTAGAGCACGGAGGATGGCTTCTTCATCGACTCCACGAGTCGTTAACCATTTGTATTGTACGAATCGCCTTACACGCTCTTGTAACTCCGGTGGCAATTGTCTGTGTCGCATCCATTCTTCTGTGTCTCTTCTTCTGACTCTCCATTCATCTAACCTAGCTGTCGTGGATTGAAGATAGTTCTTCAAGAGTTTGACAATCACTTAGACTTCAGTGTTATAAGCTATGGAAGGAGAGAAATATTATATACAAATTTTCTAAAACTACCTGAACATTGCCAATGAGATGAGAGAAGAAAACGAGACCTGCAACACATATGAAACAACTGAATATAGTCTCACTACTCAGTGTACTCGCTGCAAGACTCTGTCCATAAGAACTACACAAACCAAAGCAACGAAAAAATGAGTAAAGAACTTGCAAAAGCTGCGGTTTTGATTGATTCAAGATTTGATGAAGATTAACCTAACCTGAGGTTACGGAGACCCCACCAAAGACAGTAGAAGTATTTATCAAAGAAAGGAGAAGAAGTAACGTCATTAATGAACGCATCACCGAACATGCCAAACTGGAAATGTTGGTGATCGTCATTTCGTGCATCGCAATTAGAGAGAACCCGAGTGATCCGCATCCAAGCTTGTCTACCTGGATCTTGCAACGATCCACAGTCTAGAAACAAGAGAGTACAAGACGGTGAATGCGTTGCATTCAGCTCTTTAATGCACTCTCTTCTCCAGCATTCATGCTGTCTCTGGATCGATAAAACGTACCACACCGAGCCAAGAACCTAAAATAGGAAACCAAATTGTGAAACAGAGACATTTTTAGCTCGTGGAAACAGAGAATGGGTATACTTACGTGGCTAACAAGTAAGTAAAGGAGGAGATTGTAGGCTGCACCAGACCAGGCTGTTTTGGCTGCAACTCCGGTGGTTTTAATGATCCGACGGTTGAGTGGAAGCATGACAAGGAAGCGAGGCACGTATTGTATCAGGACGATCAAGGAAAGCGTATGGTTCTGGTGAGCTGCGTAGCTGAATTCTCCAGCATTTGGTATCACAAACCAAATCATTATCTGAGAAAAAAAACATAGAGGTTTCAATTTAAAACAACATAACATATTATCAATAAATATTGGCTTTGATTTTGTAACCGGTTAAACTTGCAGAAGGGTTTCTTGATTCACATACAATTCTATGGAATTGTCATTTTCACACATTTTATGTTAAAATGAACCTGAGGAAGAGGAAGCGTGGCGGCAAGGTCGATGACGAATTCGGATTTAAGGTAACGTAGGGCGATTTCACGGCGGTCCATGACTAGCTCGCCGCGACCAAAGACTCTAGAGGATTTTGAAATAAAGGCGGTTTTGAATTTGAGGAGAATGTGAATGAGGAAGGAGAGATCGGCTAGGGTTCGGAAGAAGGTGACGAGGATGCCAAAACCGACGTCGATGGACATACAGGCGGTTCCGGCTTGAACAATGGGGAGATAAAAGTAGAGAGGGTCGAGGAAGAGAGCGAGGAGGCAGGTGATGAGGAAAATGCGGTTCCATCTTGTGATTAGGTCACCGCCTGGGTCGAGTGTTTTGTCAAAGAGCTCGGAGAAGATGGATCGGCGGCGTTGGTTGTTGACGTCGTTGTGGTGGCGACGGAGGGAGAAAGTCGTCGGGAAATTACGGAAGCGTGCGGAGGTGTGGAGGTGGAGGTTGCTCATTTCGGTTTGCGTGTGTTACAAGTTGTGGAAGGGAGAGATTTGTGGGAGTAGAAGAATGAGACGAAATTGGAGACAATTAAGGAGAAGATGAGAGGAGAGGAGAGAAAGACTCTGTCTCAATGAAATATTGTTTTAAAAGTAAATTAAGTGATATAAAACATTCGTTTATGAGAATTAGGTCGGTGAGCTGCGTATCTGAATTCTCCATCACAAACCAAATCATTATCTGAGGAAAAAAAACATAGAGGTTTCAATTTAAAACAACATAACATATTATCAATAAATCTTGGCTTTGATTTTGTAACCGGTTAAACTTGTGATTAGGTCACCGCCTGGGTCGAGTATTTTGTCAAAGAGCTCGGAGAAGATGGATCCACAACGTTGGTTGTTGACGTCGTTGTGGTGGTATCGGAGGGAGAAAGTCGTCCAAAAATTGCGGAAGCGTGCGGAGGTGTGGAGGTGGAGGTTGCTCATTTCGGTTTGCGTGTGTTGCAAGTTGTGGAAGGGACAGATTTGTGGGAGTGGAAGAATGAGACGAAACTGGAGATAATTAAGGAGAGGAGAGAAAGACTCTGTCTCTATGAAATATTGTTTTAAAAGTAAATTTAAGTGGTATAAAACATTCGTTTAGTTGAATTTTGTTTTTGTAGTCTCATATAAAACAGAGGATGATGATGGTCATTACTAAATTCGCATTTGAATAATACGTAGGGATGGACATTTCAACTTTATCTTGGAATTTGGTTTAGTTAGTTCCTTAAAATGTCCCCTCCTTTAACCCAATTGCACTCTCAAATTTTTTTTTAATTAGAGAGAAATTAATTGGGGGTATTTTATAAAATGGTATATTGATATTGTAAAACAAATTTTCTTTTGAAACAGAAATCTACTTTTCAATGACTTGTATATTAAAAGTAAGTGTTAGCATCATAGGTGAAAAATAACCTAAAATATGTTTAAAATTATAAATTTTAGTTATATTCTTAATAATAAACTATTTTATTGTCTAGTATTTATTCTTATTAATATTTTTAAATTTGTTAAAAATATTTTTAACTTATGTTTTTTTTTCATCTTATTAAACTCTTTTTTTTACGTTGATTTTTTTATTATTAACTATCTAAGTAATATTTGTTAACTATTATATTTAAATAATATTTATAAAAAATTTTTATTTAATTAAGATAGTGATATAGACACTATATGAAAAGAGAACTCTCCCATTATATATATAATAACAAGTGTTGTTTGTCGTTTTGATGGAATTAATCTCTCCGAGTATCCGTACGTCCTTATCCTGGATAAGAATTAAATCTGTCCGTGTATCCAAACACTGTCTCTCAGTTAGAGCTCCAATTTGCCACGCGCTAAAGGTGAGACGAGATCTCATTTCCCTTCTTCACTCACTCTGCAACTTCGAGATCCAGTAAATGTCAGATTCCTTAACCCTCCATCTCTCGTCTGCTTCGTTGCAGATCCGTGTGGAGAAATAATTAGGTTTTTCCGATATTTGGATTCTGATTAGGATTTTCTCCAAGGTTTTCGAATTCCGGTTATCAACTTGACGATAAGAATGGCGGCATCATCACCACTGTACAATCAGCTCAAGGTTTGAGTCTCGCCTTTTTGTTTTCACTATGTCGAATGTTCGCTTCTTATGGTAAAATTGAGTTTGATTATAAGACGTTTATCAACTGTGTATAGGCTGCTGAGCCATTTTTCTTGTTGGCTGGTCCAAATGTGATCGAATCCGAGGAACACATTCTTCGAATGGCAAAGAGCATTAAAGACATTGCGACAAAGTATGATTCCTTGTACTTGCTATTACGAATGAAGCTTTTATGTGTGTTTCTTCAATCATTATCTCCGATTTTTTTCCTTAAGAGGGCTTTGTGTGAATATGTATTGATCTATATGAAAATTGATTACAATGGAGAACTCAATCATCTTGAACAATGTGGTTTCTTTTTACAAGTTCCTTATGCTACTTTTTGTGTGTGTGTGAATGGTGTATGTAGAATTGGGTTGCCACTGGTTTTCAAGTCAAGTTTTGATAAAGCTAACAGAACTTCTTCAAAGTCATTTCGAGGTCCTGGCATGGCTGAGGGTCTGAAGGTATCTTCTTCTGTTTATGTTAAACCACTCGTTCTATGTCCTTTCGATGTCTAAATATAGATGATTTGGATGCTAGGACTGTGGATTGGACCACCTTCACAGAATTTTGATGTTAAATAGATTTTAAATATGTAAACTAATTCTAAGTTCCTCCTGGACCTTTGGATTGAATTGATGGCAGCAATTACTTTTCACCTATGATGCTAACAATTACTTGAGTTTTGTATTATTTCTGCAAATGAGTACTGATGGTTACATTTATGCTTCTCCAACGCAGATTCTTGAGAAGGTGAAAGTAGCATATGACCTACCAATAGTAACTGATGTTCATGAATCTATCCAGGTATAGGTGAACGTGGTCAAATCAGAGGACTGAAATTTATCACGTATTTGGTACCTTCTGATGCATTATTTGTTTTCTTAGTGTGAAGCAGTTGGCAAGGTTGCAGATATAATTCAGATTCCAGCATTCTTATGTCGCCAGGCAAGAGTCTAAACTGTATTTTCCACAAAAATTCTGTTTGTAGCTTTCAAACTTTCAATCTTGAATTGGTATCTGTTATCTTGTTCATGATTTAAGCTGTTAACTATAATTCCAGACAGATCTTCTGGTTGCAGCAGCCCAAACGGGAAAAATTATCAATATTAAGAAAGGGCAATTCTGTGCTCCTTCTGTGAGTTCCTCTTCTTACATATTTCAAGCTGGTCAAACAAATTTCTGGAATATTTATGATGACTGGGTATATGTATGCTAAAGGTCATGGAAAATTCAGCGGAGAAGATCAGACTGGCTGGGAATCCAAATGTGATGGTTTGTGAAAGAGGAACCATGTTTGGATACAGTAAGTTATCATCTCCTTTCCAGATATTGAATGCCGAAAGGAGGCTTTAGGATGTTCTTTGTGTCAATGGATAAACAAGTAGACATCCTCAAATCTCATGCAAATCTTTTGGAACGTATAAGAAATGGATTGCTAAACTATACATCAAAGGGTGCTGGAACAAATCTTTGGTATGCCTTTGCAATTGGCTGACTGATACTCTGTTTGTTTTTGATTATCAGATGATTTGATAGTAGATCCACGGAACTTTGAGTGGATGAGGGAAGCTAATTGTCCTGTGGTATGTATCTTGCTTCATTTTTTCTTTTTTCATATTGCCTATTCAGCCTTATGTTTTGTTTATCAACCTACAGTTTAACTTACACATTTTAATTCTTGGCAGGTTGCCGATATAACCCATTCACTACAACAACCTGCAGGCAAGAAGGTATTGTCGTTTTGAAAAGTAACTCTTTTATTTTGAAGCCAGCGATATCCACATAGTTTGAACGCAAACAATACATTCTTATGTAGTTGGATGGTGGTGGTGTTGCTAGTGGAGGGCTTCGTGAGTTAATACCATGCATTGCAAGAACAGCTGTAGCAGTTGGCGTTGATGGAATTTTCATGGAGGTAGGATAAATTGTTTGATACCACTTAGGCGGTACCACATCCTTTTAGATAAATCTTCAAGTTCATTGGGTTATTGGTCATATACTTACAGACTCTTTGTTCCAACTTGATTATGATCAGGTTCATGATGATCCTCTAAGTGCTCCAGTTGATGGTCCAACTCAATGGGTAGGTCTTATATCCTTACTCTATGGTATCCATCTCTTTCTTGCAATGTTTTGAATATTCTTTTTTTTTTTTCATTGTCAAAGCCTTTGCGCCATCTAGAAGAACTCCTGGAAGAGCTCATTGCGATTGCGGTAAGCCCTTTCTATCCATGAATTATTTTGCTCTTTGGTTCTCATTTTTGTTTCAAGGATCTGTCTTCTTTTAGACCATTAACAATGGCAAGATCTTGACTCTTCAAATTTTTCGCAGAGGGTCACAAAAGGGAAGCAGCGGTTCCAAATTGATCTCACACCCTACCATGATTAAGATCCAAAGGCGTAGTAATCCTGAGGTGAGTGACCCAAATGAACATATATGATAGAATCCCCACACAAAACTGATTATAATCTTCTCACTTTCAGTGGAGACTAGTTGCAAAAAAAGTGTGAACTTTTACATAACAACCATGTAAAAATGCATCATCTGACATCACCAGTCTTGTATCTTAAACAAGAACAGAACATTGATTGCTTCTGAGGAACTGACAAACTTGGATTTCTCTTATATTCACCTGGCTATATTCTTATTGATTTGCCTGAAACTTTTAGGTCTACTCTCCGTACATTTGCGGTCCCCAGCAATTTCTGGAGATTAAGGATGAGCATTTATTTCTGTTTGCTCCAGACTTTTGCAATATTCTTTTCAAAAGTAATTCGAATTCAAGATAATATAATATTGTTACACAGAAATATGGTTGTATGGTTTCTTCTTGATTTGTACATTGTTCTATGTCTTCTTCAAGATAATATAATATAGTCACACAGAAATATGGTTGTATGGTTTCTTCTTGATTTGTACATTGTTCTATGTCTTCTTCTATTTGGGAGAATCTTAAGTTAGAGTGAGGTTTCTCTTCGTCATCGAATGGTGTGGAGATACAAGTAATTTTCGCCTAAATTTTTGATTTCTTTGAGCAGCGTTGGTAATATAGACAAGGGAAGTTCTAATTACGGATTCCACGAGTGATGTGATCAAAGCTTTTCTCATTTGCATTTTTCAGAATTGTTAGATTGCAGTGAACTTGTTAGATTGGTATCTTAAATGAAAAGGAAATGTAGTTGATTGGTCTTACTGCAATTTTGCTCGCATCTAAGTAAGAGGACTATTGGCATCATAGGGTAAGAGACATTATGTAATGTTTTCAAACTAACGGAGTATCTTCTTCTCCCAATCCATTTCAGATCAAAGATTTCATTAGCATCTCAAACTTAGTTTTTGATTGTTTGGACATGAGCTCAACAAAAGGTAAATAGGCTCTAGAAGATTTAGTTGCACCTCTCCGGACAAACGATGAAACTCTGGCTTATGATTCCTTTTAGGTGTGTGTTTTATGTGCGAGTAATCAAAACTCTATAAGAGCATTAGCTTATATCCCACACTCAAGTATAGAAATCTGGCTTCTTTGGATCCCCCTTTGAGAATAAACCCGCCTAGTTTATTATGATGGCATACATGGTGTCTAGTTTCAAGGGATATAATTTCCATTGATCTAGCCAAAACATCAATATGTTATATAATAACTACTATAATAAACTATGTTCACATTCAATAGGCAAGTTGTACAAGCTCATGGGTACACAGTGTTCTTGGTTTCCCTACCCTTTTTAATATCCGAAAACCTATGTCAACCACATCTATTCATCTGCATATGCCTGCATACTATTTTTAATGCAACAGTATATATATACACCTGAGTGTGACCCAATTGCACTATGAGCAAGGAACGAAATGGTCTTGCCCAAGGATATGCTCTTCTTGCTTGCTCAATGTCCTTTGCACTGCTTGATAGAAATCAATCCAAGAGGACGAGTATGAATCCACAGAGCCAAACATGAAAGTTGGATTGGGACTTGCAGGGCAAGCAGTGACCAAATCCAAAACAGAAGTGGCAGGTTTGAGCTGGTGAGGGAAGTTGAAAGCCAAGTTATCGACTTTATGCTCGTAGATTTTGCCATTCCGGTCGAGTTTATAGCGAGAAGTGCCCTGAAACTCTCCTTTTGCCTCCCATGGAACTCTAGGTACGCCTTTAAGATTCCACCTGATGAGAATCATGTTCTCTGATGGTTGCCAAACCCTGAAGATCTCTAGTGATATATCTCTGAACAGAATCTTCCCATGAAATCTGAGTGCCCAGAAGATCAATTTGTAGTTTTCAATCCCAGAGAATGTGTTCATTGGATCTACAAATGTTATATCATCCCTGAAATCAACAGCAAAGAATCTGATAATCACTGCAATATCTGAAGATCCCTAAGATGATATATTTCTAGATTTTTTCGCCCATTTTGAGGACTCATCACCAAAAGGAGAATACTAAGAAATATATGTAGAACTCGTCCTGTAAATGAGTAAAAAAACCTGTAAATGTCGTAATTGAGATCTTTGGTGAAGAAAAAAGGCAAATCTTCACGAAGCGTACGAACAGCTAAACCGAGATTGATGTAGAACTCGTCTTTGCCGTGCTGGTACTTATCCTGCGAACTCGGCTTGGTCTTAACCTGCGCACCTCGAACAGGAGGAGCGTGGACGCTAGAGAGAGATAGTGGAGAAAGACTGTCTTCTTCAAGCTCGTAGCTATTAGACGAAGACGAAGATGATAAAGCTTGGCTGGGAATGGGTTTCTCTTTAAAGGATTTTCCGGTTTGAAGCAGAAAAGAAGGAGAGAGATTGGGGAGAAGAAACGCCATAGCTACTGGATTTTAGAGCTTCTCTTTTCTGTGAGTTTTGTCACGGCGAAACGAATCAAAGCGAGAGGATGAGTTGAGACTTGAGAAGACCAAAGCGATGCACGAAGCTTTGTTGGCAGATAAACAGCTGTTCGTTTTTTTTAGTGGTAATCAAACCTTGCGCTGTTTTTTTTTCTTTGACTTTTAAGGTAATAACTTATTTTTCTTCTTTCTTTATTTGATATATAGATCTTTCTCCTCACTTCTAAGGAATGAAAAAGGGGGGAAAAGTAGAAAAAGAAAACGCTCCTTGTTTTTTATTTTTGTTAACAGTAATCATACGAAATCAATAAGTATATGAAAGTCTTCATGTATATACATATATATACTATTGCAAATATTTTGAAAACCATTATTTTCCCTTTAAATATAGGGAAAATAATAATTTTTATATTAAAAAAATAGTTTTTAGTTATCTTTTTTTTACTAGATTAGGACCCGTCCGATAGACGGGTTTTCTAAACTTTAAAAATAAATTAAATTTAGGTAAAAT
Source organism: Cardamine occulta (assembly GCA_028015245.1). Classification (NCBI taxonomy): domain Eukaryota; kingdom Viridiplantae; phylum Streptophyta; class Magnoliopsida; order Brassicales; family Brassicaceae; genus Cardamine; species Cardamine occulta. The sequence goes on from CM051389.1 coordinate 3,678,165, forward strand.
GAATAAATGAAATATTTGTTGTTAATGAAATATTTGTTTTTAATGAAATATCATAAATTATTTTAAGGAAAAAAATAGAAATCATGTTTATTTAGAAAAAGGGTTATTTACATAAGTTTTTTTTACATAAATAAATTAATTTAACTTTACATATTACAATTTTATTATTAACATATTAAAAATTTATACCACGTCAAATAGTTTTTGGTTCCATCTTGTTATTTGTTTTTACGATCACCATGTGAGATAGGTCTTGAGAAAATACCAGAAACCGAAGAATCGAACCGAATCCGATTCGAAATGGGGTACCAAACCTAAATCCAAATTGACAAAAGCCCAAATGGGTCGTACACTCCTATATCCAAAGAACTGAACCAAAAACGGAATGGATACCCGTAATATACGAAATACATCTATATAACCTAAAAATATTAATAATATATAAACTTGATATAACTCAATAACCGTATAATTATAAAAAAAAAATATCAATTATCTTTAGACCGAATTAACCAAAATACCCAAAGTAACCAAAATATTTGAAAGTTCTTAATTATATTTTTAAAAATTTAATCAAACTTTATTCAAATTTAACCAATTTTTAATTCATTTTTTTCGATATTTTGTGTACCTGAAACTGACTCAACCCCAGATGAAACCGAACTGAACCAAAAATTATAAATACTCGAATGGATCATAAGCTTCTAAACTCGATAGACATGAACCAAACCCGAACGCCCAACCCTAGTGTGAGATCTGGAAAAATGGATATAGTGATCGACGGCTATGCTCTCTCTCATATATAAGCGATACGTTCTTCTGGCAAGATCTTTGTTATCTCTCTGGTGTTCTCTTGTTCAGATCTTATCTCGGTTTCTAACAAAATATCATTTCCCTCTCGCACCTTCACTCGCTAAAAACCTTCACCATTGATTGGCTCCTGACGTTTTCCAACAGCATCTTCTAACTCAACTCTTCTCTCACTATCTCTCAATTTTATTCCTATCTCGGGTTTTATACCTGAAGATGTTTAGTTTTCGCAGCTTCTTTTCTTTTCAGTCATCGGATTTTGATCCACCATCATCTTTAATCTCTAGCGGAAGTCCCACCACCAAATAAACTAAAAAGATAGGAAATTTCTGATGACGAGAACGAAATCACAGAAGCAGATAAATCAATATAAAGAGAAGACGGAGAAGGGTGGGAGTAGAGTACCATGGGAGAACTCCGGTAAGTCCTGATGGTGTTGAGTGCAAAGCTATTACCGGTGAATTTTGCTGAGTCAGGGACGGAGAAACCACATTTAATTAGCTGGTCCAATTAACCACTCTTAACAAGCCACATGGCAGGAATTTTGTTGACCAAACTGACTAACCAACCTGGTAACGAGTGGTCAAAAACGTGATAAACAAATATCTAGCGTTTTAACAAAACCTGAACGGATCTTTTTTAACCTTTCTAAATAAAATCGTTTTAGTAACTAAATAATTGTCACATAGAGAAGTCGTATTAATAATTAGAGATTTTTAAATATTATTTTCAAATATGAATAGTCATACAAAATTTGACATTAACCATAGCAAAAACTTACCTGAACCAAATGTTTCTTAGTAAAGCTCTTATGCACATCCAAATCATATATCTCCAATTTCAAATCTTTCTCCAGCAAGCTCCTCACACTCTCAAAGGTGAATGAGCTACAAAAATCAAACTCTTAACATCATCACCAATACCCAATTTTGATTTTTCACCTTACTATGCAGAAATCAATGGCTAATCGAATGATCGCAATTTACAAGACCTAGATTATCATTTTTCCGCTTCATTCCACCAAATTCAACAAAGATCATTCTCAAAGGGGATTGAGATACAAAACCAAATTCTTAACATCAACTCCATAAGAATCTGAGACTCGATAATTTTTTTTGCCTCACCGTCCTATGTATTGATCTTATCGGCGATCTTCATGGCTGTACTTGTTGATTTGTCAGCAATGTTTCTCGGAGAAGAGTAAGAAGTGGAGAAGAACGAAGTCAGGTGGAATCTATGTGATGTAGAGAAGCATATTTACATTGGTCAAAAGACTGATTAATCGTGTATCCCCTGACTTAATCATCATCGTTGTCACCGTTCTCGACAACATCTCCATGGAATGCTTTCCTCGTCACAAACTCTTGATCATCTGGCTAATTGAAAGTGGAAGGATTGTGTTTGTGACGCTAAAGCTTATGGCTTTATGGGAAGTTGAACGGAGGAGATGATTGAAAGATGTGAAGTTAAACATAAAATATAGGAAGACAAAAGAGTCAGATGGCAGAGGATTCGATTCGTCGACGTTGTTAAATGAAAAAACAAATTATGTGCTGATATGTCATGGAGGGGGATGCTGACGTGTCAGGCCCTTGTGAGACTCACTGAGTCTTTATATAATATATATAAATGGTTAGCTTGTAAATGCATAACTTGAAAAAATTGAATGAAACAAATTCAGTTGAATTTAATCATCTCCAAAATAGTAGATAAATGGTTTTCAACTCTTTTTATCGGCTTGTCCAGGTTCTTCATTGCCCGCCACATAATTAAGTAGATGAGAAACCGACTGATATTTCTGAGGCTGATGCTGGTGGGGAAAGGTCTTAAGGGCTTGATCAGCTTTTTTATTGCCCACCACATAGTCAAATAGACGAGAAGCCGACTGATATTTCTCTTCCTGAGGCTGATGCTGGTAGAGACTGTTGCGAAAAGGAGACGAGAGTTGATTGGTTATGAGCTGGTGGTTGTTCCTTGGCAAGTAACGAGTTTGATATTGATTATGCTGGATCGGGTTCACGGCTAGAGCTTTCGTAAGGAACGATGATGATGATGAGGATGCTGGCTCAACATTTTTCAAATGATTCCTCTAAAGATCCTTGTTCGAACGTTGGTAAAGCCAAGTTAATCTAGGCTCAGTAGTCGACAAACCAAGCTGTGAATACTTAGGAATTCGACTTTCTTCAAGAGACATATGGTATTTCTGCACGACAAACACAATTGATGTAGAAATTTATGTTATTGCTATGTAAAAACAAAAAAAACAAAAACAAAAACCCTAAATTTAATGGTTTTCTTGTCACGCAAGAACAAGAATTAATATATATATATTTTTTTGTTTTCCCATTTACCTGAAGATGACTACCAACATTGGATCTGCTGAGTCCATGGACATTCATCTGTTCTAAACATTCGTGAATCCTTTTTGGACCAGCTCCTGCTTTTTAATTCAAATCGTGATTAATTAGAACAAAAAAAAAAGATAACAATCAAGAAATATATTGATAGACTAGAGATTAAGAAATGTTTGATATTACTTGTAATACCACCACCTAATTCGATAGCACCGAGAAATTTCTTGATTCAATGTTAAGGTTAATGGACTTCTAACTCAAAATCAATAGGCAATAAGTGGATTGGGCTATATCCATTATATGCTAGTGTTGGTCCTTTTAATCTTTCGATCTAGAGTCCTAACATACATAAAAATAAAATATTAAAAAATAAAATCTAAAAAACTATATGAACAAAGACGGTAAAGAAAGAGCTTCCAAACCCTAATTTGCTTGGCGGCCGCTAGCATCAAACATCGTCTTCATAACGTATGTTTCATGTCGGCCTCGCTCTTTTCAATCTCTCGTTCTTTTCTAGCTATTTTAATTATGTTGTTGATCAAAAACGTGTTTCTCGTTTTCAAATTTGAATTTCTAGATCTAGATGCATTTTTTGATCGGCTCCAACTTTCACAGTTGCATAAATTGGCTTAGTTTTTGGTGGTTGTTCCTAAGTTTGCAGGTTCTTTATTTTCATCAGTGGAGGTTGCTTGGGATTCTCATGGGCTCAATCTTTTGCATTTCTCAGTCATATTAGAACGATTCTACTCGGTTTGGATTGATTTTGCTCATTTTTCTTTACAAAATAGATCTGATCGAGATCTGATCTATTCAGAGGCCTCTCTCTAGGCGTTTCAAAGTCACACTTTTACTGACTTTTTAAAAGTTATGTCTTGTTAGATTATGAAGCTAAGGAAATTAAAGATTTTCGAGGTACACTTTATACATCACTAGTGGAAGAATTTATACCGAAGTTTTGATCAGTTCATGCCTTTTCAGTAAGTTTCTTTCGAAAGATCTCCTAGAGAAAGATAAAATCTGTAAGTTTGGTTACTTTATTATGAGTCATTGGTTACAATTGGAAAAATCTATTGATGGTGGTTTCCATATAAGTCAATTTTATATTATGTTACATTTACGTTGTTTGATCTCTAATCGTGTTTGGTTTTCAATTTCATATGTTTCTCTTTCATAAAATTTTATTTTTGGGAAAATATTGTTTTTACTGGTTTTGCAATAGAAAATATATTTTTTGTTGGTTTTGTATCTTTTAAGATTTTAATAAAATTTGAGATGACGAAACAAAAATATGCACGTAAATACAGGTATTCACCAAATTTACCTAAGGTGGAAATGGTTGCCTTGTAGATAAATACATTGAAAAAAATGAATGAAAAAAGTTGAATTGAATCTTATTCAATTCATTCATCTGCAAAATAATAGATGAATTATGTTAAAAAAAAGTAATTGATGGCTGAGTTGAATAATTTTCTTTTGTAATTTATTCATTTTTACAAAAATTTTGTTGAATAAGTTGAATGATTTTTCATCTCAATATATTAATAAAGATGACCCTTTTTCTTTAATTTTTAATTTAAAAAAACAAAAGTGTATTCCCAAATATGATATTTTTGGGCTCCAAAAAAACTCATTTTTAAATGGGCATTTTTACATTGAAACAAATCTCCAAAAAAGATTGTTCCATTTATCAAATATTATTCACATTTTATCAAAATGAAAAAAGTGCCCTATAATAATGTTTTTAAAAAGAAATATATTCTAGTTATATAATCCACAAGTTGCATGCGATTTGTGGATTATAAACTAGAATAGATTTCTTTTTAAAAACATTATTATTCCATAAATAAAATTAAAACTATTGCATATTATCCATAAACAATATTTGAACTGAGTTTAAATAGAGCATTGACTAATATTCTTGTGACTTAAAAGAAGTCACATATTTTTTGACCAAAAAAAAAAAAAATTATTCTCTCATAGCTTCGACTTTTCTTACGAACCAAATAATCTCTTAAATAGACAACCACCTTAAGCAAACAGAAGGCCATATCACTCACTGAAATTGTAGCCATCCATTAGATCCTCAAATTGATCATATGGCACACTTGGATAAGTGAGTTCAAGATCCGTTGCTCCAATGCCAGATGCTTGTTGAGGTTCTTCATTGTTCATCACATGATTAAATTGATCAGAAGATTGATATTCCTGAGGCTGGGGCACACTTGGATAAGTGGGTTCAAGAGCCGTTACATTGATACCAGAGGTTTGGTCAGGTTCTTCGTTGCTCATCATGTAGTTAAGCTGATGAGAAGACTGATTTTGCTGTGGCTGAGGCTGATGCTTGGGGAGGAGATCAACATAGGAACTAGAGGCTTGTTGAGGTTCGTCATTGCCCACCACATAGTTAAACTGAGGAGGAGACTGGTAGTGCTGGGGCTGAGGCACACTTGGATAAGTGGGTTCAAGACCCGTTACACCGATACCAGAGGCGTGGTCAGGTTCTTCATTGCCCACCACGTAGTTAAACTGCTGGGGAGACTGATATTGCTGTGGCTGTTGCTGATTCTGGTGGAGAGGGCCAACATTGGTACCGGAGGCTTGTCCAGGTTCTTCATTGCCCACCACATAGTTAAACTGATGAGGAGACTGATATTGTTGTGGATGTTGCTGAGTCTGGTGGAGAGGGCCAACATAGGTACCAAAGGCTTGTCCAGGTTCTTCATTTCCCACCACATAGTTAAACTGATGAGGAGACTGATATTGCTGTGGCTGTTGCTGATTCTGGTGGAGAGGACCAACATAGGTACCAGAGGCTTGTTCAGCTTTTTTATTGCCCTCCCCCAAATTAAGTAGATGAGAAAATGACTGATATAGCGGTTGCTGAGACTGATGCTGGTGGCGAAGATGGTCTACATAGGTATTAGAGGCTTGTCCAGGTTCTTCATTACCCACCACATAATTAAGTAGATGAGAAGCCGACTGATATTTCTGAGGCTGATGCTGGTGGGGAAAGGTCTTAAGGGCTTGATCAGCTTTTTTATTGCCCACCAGATAGCCAAATAGACGAGAAGCCATCTGATATTTCTCTTCTTGAGGCTGATGCTGGTAGAGACTGTTGCGAAAAGGAGACGAAAGTTGATTGGTTATGACCTGGTGGTTGTTCCTTGGCAAGTAACGAGTTTGATATTGATTCTGCTGGATCGGGTTCACGGCTAGAGCTTTCGTAAGGAACGATGATGATGAGGAGGATGCTGGCTGAACATTTTTCGAATGATTCCTCAAAAGACCCTTGTTCGAACGTTGGTAACGCCGAGTTGATCTAGGCACAGTAGTTGACAAACCAAGCTGTGAATACTTAGGAATTCGACTTTCTTCAAGAGACATACGGTATTTCTGCACGACAAACACAGTTGATGTAGAAATTTATGTTATTGCTATGTAAAAAAAAAAAAAAAAAAAAAAAACAAAAACCCTAAATTTAATGGTTTTCTTGTCATGCCAGAACAAGAATTAATATATATATATTTTTTTTTGTTTTCCCTTTTACCTGAAGATGACTACCAACATTGGTTCTGCTGAGTCCATGGACATTCATCTGTTCTAAACATTCGTGAATCCCTTTTGGACCAGCTCCTGCTTTTTAATTCGAAACGTGATTAATAATAACAAAAAAAGATAACAATCAAGAAATATATTGATAGACTAAAGATTAAGAAATGTTTGATATTACTTGTAATACCACCACCTAATTCGATAGCGTCGAGAAATTTCTGATGAAGCTTTGGTTCCCACGTCATCCAATCTTTCCGCGGAATCTTTGCTGGTCTCTCTTCTTCTTCTTCTTGTTCATTTGCCTGATTTAAGGTTGTGGAACCATCACTGAGTTGGTATAACTCGTTGGACTGAACCAGATCTGGTTTATCTAGTTGAATTACTTCGGTCCACGTCGTCCAAGGTCTCTTCCCTTTATTCTTTTCTTTCCTCTTGATGTCTTGTTCTTGGTCTACGACCATAGAAACAGCTTTGCCCTTGTCTAAACCGTTAGACGACTGAGCCAGATTTGATTGAACCGGTGCTTCCGGTTCAGACATCATCGTCTTGCGGACAATGTGTTGCCACATATTGGATATGATGTCTTCCGGAACCGGTTTTGTATTATAAGCACAAGCACCACTTATTATTGCTGCCATCAGCGAGTCTGATTGAGTATCATCAGACATGACTATACAAAAGATTAAATAGATTGTTCATTTTAGGTTTACTAAAAAATAAAATTTGGTTTAGTTTTAGTCTTAAGAGTATTATTAATTAAAGCTTAGTTTGAGATTTACTTACTCACTACAGGTATATCAAGCTTTGAACCAATTTCTTTGAGAGCTTGGATTCCATGAACTACGGGCATATTAAAATCCCAAACCACGAGATTGATATCATGCTTGCACATTGGCAGATACGCAAGAGCTTTTTCCCCATCTGTCTCAACCGATACTGAATAACAAAAAAAAAATAGTTATAAACCCTAACCCTAACAACTCTCCAAATCCCTAAAACTAGCTAAAGACCGAGAGAAGTTACATACCTTGATATGAGTATTTCATCATGATTTTCTTCATATCGAGTAAACCGTTGAAATTGCTGTCAACAACAAGAATATGAATATGCTTTGGAAAGTCTTCGAGCTGAGAACTCATTTCAGAAGTTTCTCGCTGCAAAGAGAGAGTGTTATCTTCATTCTCACCTACCAACATTGAAACTGATTTTGAAGTAGTAGGTGGATATCTGTGTATGCTGAAGTTGTTATCTAAATACAAGAAATTGGGTGCATTTTATAGTAACAGAAAGTGTAGTCTATCAACAAATTTTTGACATCTGTCGAAATAATTTTTAAAAAAATGTTTTTTAACAGGGGTATACAATGTAAATAAAAGTAGAATTATAAAAGTAAAATATATCATTATGAAAATATTTTCAATTACCCCATTAACAAAATACAAAGTTGTGGAAAGATATATTTTCATAATGATATGAAAAAAATAGTTTCAAAGGGTGTTTATGGAAAATATTAGTCTTTAATCAACCAAAATTTAAAATTTAAAATCAATACACTATATATATTGTCACTGAAGTTGGAAAAAAAATCAGCATTAATTCAATTGAAGAACAGATATGAAAATCTAACTCGAAACTACTTGTCCTCGTCCAATAGGTTGGAAATGATGATAGAGATAACCTATAATCTTCAACGTAACGGTCTATCTGTAGCATATTGGTCAAAGCAATATGCAAAGTTAGTTTTGGAATTTTACTCTTCACTAAATAAAAAATAATTTTTTTGATGTCGTCTAGCCAATAATGAAAAGATTTTATTGTTAAGCAATTACTAGGAAAGTTAACTCAAAGTCACGTTTTTAAAATTTCTTATATTTTCTACTATATATGATATATAGCTAAAAAGGATATAAATCCATAGAGAACAAGAATCATTGAAAGTTAAAAGGGAAAAATTTAATAGCATATTTTCCTTTTCATTTTATAAAATGGAAAAAGTTGGTTCGACAGCTAATTGTATCCTTTCGATGTTGTAACTAATTACCCCATTTTGGTATTTTCCCATAAAACGTATAATTCTACTTTTATTTACATTGTATACCCCTGTTAAAAATTATTTTTTTTATAAAATTATTTCGACAGATGTCAAAAATTTGTTGATAGACTACACTTTCTGTGACTATAAAATGCACTCAACTTCTTGTATTTAGATAACAACTTCAGCATACACAGATATCTACCTATCACTTCAAAATCAGTTTCAATGTTGGTAGGTGAGAATGAAGATAACACTCTCTCTTTGCAGCGAGAAACTTCTGTAATGAGTTCTCAGCTCGAAGACTTTCCAAAGCATATTCATATTCTTGTTGTTGACAGCAATTTCAACGGTTTACTTGATATGAAGAAAATCATGATGAAATACTCATATCAAGTATGTAACTTCTCTCGGTCTTTAGCTAGTTTTAGGGATTTGGAGAGTTGTTAGGGTTAGGGTTTATAACTATATTTTTTTTGTTATTCAGTATCGGTTGAGACAGATGGGGAAAAAGCTCTTGCGTATCTGACAATGTGCAAGCATGATATCAATCTCGTGGTTTGGGATTTTAATATGCCCGGAGTTCACGGAATCAAAGCTCTCAAAGAAATTGGTTCAAGCTTGATATACCTGCAGTGAGTAAGTAAATCTCAAACTAAGCTTTAATTAATAATACTCTTAAGACTAAAACTAAACCAAATTTTATTTTTCATTAAACCTAAAATGAACAATCTATTTAATCTTTTGTATAGTCATGTCTGATGATACTCAATCACACTCGCTGATGGCAGCAATAATAAGTGGTGCTTGTGCTTATATTACAAAACCGGTTCCGGAAGACATCATATCCAATATGTGGCAACACATTGTCCGCAAGACGATGATGTCTGAACCAGAAGCACCGGTTCAATCAAATCTGGCTCAGTCGTCTAACGGTTTAGACAAGGGCAAAGCTGTTTCTATGGTCGTAGACCAAGAACAAGACATCAAGAGGAAAGAAAAGAATAAAGGGAAGAGACCTTGGACGACGTGGACCGAAGTAATTCAACTAGATAAACCAGATCTGGTTTCAGACCAACGAGTTATACCAACTCAGCGATGGTTCCACAACCATAAACCAGGAAAATTAAGAAGAGAGACCAGCAAAGATTCCACGGAAAGATTGGATGACATGGGAACCAGAGCTTCATCAGAAATTTCTCAACGCTATCGAATTAGGTGGTGGTATTACATGTAATATCAAACATTTCTTAATCTTTAGTCTATCAATATATTTCTTGATTGTTATCTTCTTTTTTTTGTTCTAATTAATCATGTTTTGAATTAAAAAGCAGGAGCTGGTCCAAAAGGGATTCACGAATGTTTAGAACAGATGAATGTCCATGGACTCAGCAGAACCAATGTTGGTAGTCATCTTCAGGTAAAAGGGAAAACAAAAAAAATATATATATATTAATTCTTGTTCTTGCGTGACAAGAAAACCATTAAATTTAGGGTTTTTTTTTTTCTTTTTTTTTACATAGCAATAACATAAATTTCTACATCAACTGTGTTTGTCGTGCAGAAATACTATATGTCTCTTGAAGAAAGCCGAATTCCTAAGTATTCACAGCTTGGTTTGTCGACTACTGTGCCTAGATCAACTCGGCATTACCAACGTTTGAATAAGGGTCATTTGAGGAATCATTCGAAAAATGTTCAGCCAGCATCCTCCTCATCATCATCGTTCCTTACGAAAGCTCTAGCCGTGAACCCGATCCAGCAGAATCAATATCAAACTCGTTACTTGCCAAGGAACAACCTCCAGCTCATAACCAATCAATCTTCTCTCCTTTTCGCAACAGTCTCTACAGCATCAGCCTTAGGAAGAGAAATATCAGTCGGCTTCTCGTCTATTTGACTATCTGGTGGGCAATAAAAAAGCTGTTCAAGCCCATAAGACCTTTCCCCACCAGCATCAGCCTCAGAAATATCAGTCGGCTTCTCATTTACTTAATTATGTGGTGGGCAATGAAGAACCTGGACAAGCCTCTAATACCTATGTGGACCATCTTCGCCACCAGCATCAGTCTCAGCAACCGCTATATCAGTCATTTTCTCATCTACTTAATTTGGGGGAGGGCAATAAAAAATCTGAATAAGCCTCTGGTACCTATGGTGGTCCTCTCCACCAGCAACAGCCACAACAATATCAGTCTCCTCATCAGTTTAACTATGTGGTGGGAAATGAAGAACCTGGACAAGCCTCTGGTACCTATGTTGGCCCTCTCCACCAGACTCAGCAACATCCACAACAATATCAGTCTCCTCATCAGTTTAACTATGTGGTGGGCAATGAAGAACCTGGACAAGCCTCTGGTACCTAGGTTGGCCTTCTCCACCAGAATCAGCAACAGCCACAACAATATCAGTCTCCTCAGCAGTTTAACTACGTGGTGGGCAATGAAGAACCTGACTACGCCTCTGGTATCAGTGTAATGGGTCTTGAACCCACTTATCTTAGTGTGCCTCAGCCCCATCACTACCAGTCTCCTCCTCAGTTTAACTATGTGGTGGGCAATGACGAACCTCAACAAGCCTCTAGTTCCTATGTTGATCTCCTCCCCCAGCATCAGCCTCAGCCATAGCAAAATCAGTATTCTCATCAGCTTAACTACATGATGAGCAACGAAGAACCTGACCAAACCTCTGGTATCAATGTAATAGCTCTTGAACCCACTTATCCAAGTGTGCCCCAGCCTCAGGAATATTAGTCTTCTGATCAATTTAATCATGTGATGAGCAATGAAGAACCTTAACAAGCGTCTAGCATTGGAGCAACGGATCTTGAACTCACTTATCCAAGTGTGCCATATGATCAATTTTAGGATCTAATGGATGGCTACAATTTCAGTGAGTGATATGGCCTTCTGTTTGCTTAAGGTGGTTGTCTATTTAAGAGATTATTTGGTTCCTAGGAAAAGTCGAAGCTGTGAGAGAATTATTATTAATTTTTTTTGGTCAAAAAATATGTGACTTCTATTAAGTCACAAGAATATTAGTCAATGCTCTATTTAAACTCAGTTCAAATATTGTTTATGGATAATATGCAATAGTTTTAATTTTATTTATGGAATAATAATGTTTTTAAAAAGAAATCTATTCTAGTTTATAATACACAAATCGCACGCAACTTGTGGATTATAAACTAGAATATATTTCTTTTTAAAAACATTATTATAGAGTACTTTTTTCATTTTGATAAAATGTGAATAATATTTGATAAATGGAACAATTTTTTTATAGATTTGTTTCTTAAGTAAAAAGGCCCATTTAAAAATGAGATTTTTAGGAGCCCAAAATATCATATTTGGGAATCCAATTTTGTTTTTTTAAATTAAAAATTAAAGAAAAAGAGTCATCTTTATTAATATATTGAGATGAAAAATCATTCAACTTATTCAACAAAAGTTTTGTAAAAATGAATAAATTACAAAAGAAAATTATTCAACTCAGCCATCAATTACTTTTTTAACATAATTCATCTATTATTTTGCAGATGAATGAATTGAATAAAATTCAACTCAACTTTTTTCAATGTATTTATCTACAAGGCAACCATTTCCACCTTAGGTAAATTTGGTGAATACTTGTATTTACGTGCATATTTTTGTTTCGTCATCTCAAATTTTATTAAAATATTAAAAGATATAAAACCAACAAAAAATATATTTGCTATTGCAAAACCAGTAAAAACAATATTTTCCCAAAAATAAAATTTTATGAAAGAGAAACATATGAAATTGAAAACCAAACACTATTAGAGATCAAACAACGTAAATGTAACATAATATAAAATTGACTTATATGGAAACCACCATCAATAGATTTTCCAATTGTAACCAATGACTCATAACAAAGTAACCAAACTTACAGATTTTATCTTTCTCTAGGAGATCTTTTGAAAGAAACTTACTGAAAAGGCATGAACTGATCAAAACTTCGGTAATAAATTCTTCCACTAGTGGTGTAAAGTGTACCTCAAAAATCTTTAATTTCCTTAGCTTCATAATCTAACAAGACATAACTTAAAAAAGTCAGTAAAAGTGCGACTTTGAAACGCCTAGAGTGAGGCCTCTGAATAGATCAGATCTCGATCAGATCTATTTGTAAAGAAAAATGAGCAAAATCAATCCAAACCGAGTAGAATCGTTCTAATATGACTGAGAAATGCAAAAGATCGAGCCCGTGAGAATCCCAAGCAACCTCCACTGATGAAAATAAAGAACCTGCAAACTTAGGAACAACCCACCAAAAACTAAGCCAATTTATGCAACTGTGAAAGTTGGAGCCGATCAAAAAATGCATCTAGATCTAGAAATTCAAATCTGAAAACGAGAAACACGTTTTTGATCAACAACATAATTAAAATAGCTAGAAAAGAACGAGAGATTGAAAAGAGCGAGGCTGACATCACACATACGTTATGAAGACGATGTTTGATGCTAGCGGCTGCCAAGCAAATTAGGGTTTGGAAGCTCTTTCTTTACCGTCTTTGTTCATATAGTCTTTTAGATTTTATTTTTTAATATTTTATTTTTATGTATGTTAGGACTCTAGATCGAAAGATTAAAGGGACCAACACTAGCATATAATGGATATAGCCCAATCCACTAATTGCCTATTGATTTTGAGTTAGAAGTCCATTAACCTTAATATTGTATCAAGACCTAGTCCTACTTAAAAATAGCGGAGAAAAATAAACTAAAATCTTGTGTCATTCAACCCATAATTATAACAGGTGACGCATATTCACTTAAGATCCATTTCTTTTCATGAACTAACAAATTACATGTTTGGGACAAACAATGTTTTGAAAACCGGACCGGAGACTGACTTGTCATCATCACTGGGTAACTGGTTGGACCGGTTCAACCAGTCGAACCAAGTTTTTAAATATAAATATATTTATATAATATATATATTTAAAATTAGACAAATAAATAATAAGAGCTTAAATATGTTTTATCTCTAAAATTTAACGAGAAAAGTGATTCTCATAAGAAAAAAAAAGGAAAATAGGTATGTATCAAAATTTATAGTCAACTTACATAAATAAATAAACAATTTTTATTAGAATTATTAAATAGCAATCAAATTGAAAAAAATCAATTTAAATTGTGGTTTAAATTTTGACTCAAAAACTCTAATTTTATTCTAATTATGACATAAATTTTGTGAACCGGGTTTTGGTATCGAACCTAGTCACCGGTTTTACTGGTTTTTGGCAAATTGTACTAGTTTTACTTCTATCTGAAACTGGTTAGCTGACCAATTTCCGGTTGGACCGGTCCGGTCCAGTTTTAAAAACACTGAGACAAAGTTAATATACTCAATAACATCCATATGTATTTCAGTATTTGGCCATTAATATGGTAGGACTTTTTTCATTTTTTGTTAAAGATTAATATGGTAGTTGATAAAAATAAAAGTGAATCGAACGAACCTGATTAATTTCCGGCTCTTATAATCACTTTCCAAATAAAATAAAGAAACTGACATACCAAAACAGATATGGTTAACCCTAAGAAACTGGCCGCTTTTATACGATCTTTTTTGTTAATAACAACACAGGTCGTGTGAAATATGCAATGATTGCAATATCACGCTTTTTGTTTTTTAACACTAAATAATAGTTATATTAAAACTGTAATGTTCAAGGAACATATAAAGGGAACAGTAAAAACCATAACAACCAAACACCAAAAGGTAGCTGGTATCACGCATCTGACAGAGCAAACCAGAAACCAGCTCAAAACAGAGAGCTTATGATGAGTGGAACCCAGAACAGCATGACTTCATACTGGTCTGCTAATGGAGGTTTGAACTCCCTCAATGATAAATTAAGGCTCAGAAGTTCTGTGTCTTGCTTCCGAACTGATGACTAAACTTAACCATGATGGCTCCCCTTTAGCCACATAAGATTGATACCGATGCTCCTACGTAACACTTGCTGCAATCTTAGCAGCTACTTTATTTCCCCCTTGATTAACTATCTCAACCTTCCAATTATCAACGGACACCAAGGATGAACGAATCTCCACGAGAATATTTCTGAAAGCTGGAGCTTTGTGAGGGTGCAACACTGCATTCACAGCCATAGCAGAAGAAGATTCAAGAATAACCTCTCTGAAATGTAAATTTTTCATTCCTTCTGCAGCCCATAAGATACTAAGCAAATCCGCTTCCAAGTTCGACTGTATTGCAGAGTAGGATCTTCGACTATGCATTAAAACGTGATCTTGAGTATCACGAATAATCCACGATACACCACAGTTTCGTTTTCGAATTAATCCATGAGCATCCCACATTACACTTAAGAAAGCTTACTGGTGGTTTTGTCCAATTAAAATCCTCTCCTGTAACCGAGACATTCAAACGCTGAGCCTGCAACATAGTTTGATTAGCATCAGACCAAGCACCTGCATCCTCTTGCGCCTTGGCTAGAATATAGGCTCTATCCGTTCGTTTCCCTTCAAATACAAATAAATTCCTCGATATCCAGATCTGCCACAATATCCAGGGGACAGAGAAACGTAGCTCAGGCTGCAGATTCTGGTTTCTAGTGCACGCTAGTAAGTAGTGAAAATTGAGGAACACAGATATCTTTGTAAATCGTTCTGGAGGCAGTGGAAGCTTTGACAAAGCCCAAATGTAAGCAACTACTGGACAGAAGAATAGAACAAGACAGATCGACTCCGTGTCCAAATCACAGGCAGAGCATAATGAAGGAGAGGCAATACCTCTGGACTGTAATACGGCTAATGCTCCAGCAAGCGCTTTTCACAAAAAATGCTTAATTTTTGGAAGCTTCCAAAGATTATGTTGGTTATGGTTGGTTTGCACCCATGATTAGGCAGCATACCCAACAGGTTTAGTTAACCGGTAGTTACGTGGTGTTAACTATCATTACTCTTGGATAAACCATTCGTGTTTCTTTGAATAAGCACTTGCGTTTGTCTATAAAATGAGAAAAACGCAGAGACACAAAATACATGAAATAGAACTTTGTGACCATTGACACAAATAGAGAATTCTAGAGAGATAAAACGTTTTAGAGAGAACAAGCTTCAAGAGATCAACTAAAAGGGGACTTGAATGGTGACTAGTGGTTGATTTCCATCTGTGATTTCATTTCTCCGGTATATATTCGTTTGATAATTATAAGTATTATTTTCTAATTGTTGATCATTATACACGTTATATGTGGTATTTTCCTTTGAAACAGAAATCTCAAGTCCAAGAAACATTCATTCGTTTCAAAGCTTTGGTAGAAAACACATTCAATACCAAAATTGGGTCCTTATACTCTGATAATGGGGTGAATATTTGGCTATGTCATCCTTTCTAGCGCATCATGGTATCAATCACTACAAAACTCCGCCTCATACTCCTGAACATAATGGACTATCGGAGAAGAGACACCGCCACATTGTCGAAACAAGGCTTGCCTTGCTCATGCAAGCTTCTATGCCAAATACATATTGGACTTATGCCTTTGCGACGGTGGTGTATCTCATCAATCTTATGCCCCCATCTACTCTAGGGATAAGAGACAACAACTCACATAATAGAAATAAAAGACAAAACTAAGCCCTTTACCAAAATTAATTTTGCTGTAATAGTATATATATATATATATATATATATTTTTTGTTAAAGAGCTTTCAATTTAAATGCAGAAGAAGAAAAAACGTTACATGCCTCGAAGGCCATAATTTTAGGGGGCCAAGCCCAATTTAAAACGAAGGAAGCCAGTATATCCCAATAATAAGGAACAGAATTGGGGCCACACATGGATAGAACTTTCTTGACATAGTGAAGAGAAGATGAACCAGCAGAAAATCGATCTTAGTGAAGTGCAGAGTGAAGAGTGAAGAGATTTATTTGCAATAGATATGTTTGCATCAGAGATTTATATAAAATTAAAGTGTAAAATTATTTGTTGTCATCTTTTAAGAATTGTTTTATTTAATTGTTCTAAAATATTATTATCTTATCTAAAATTTTATTTTCCTCATTTCAATATAAATATCCAAATATAATATATCCATAAATAAATACTTTTTTTTTGATAAATACATTTCACTTTACTATTAAACATTTAGATGTAAACACAGTTCATGTAATTCCTAAAACAATTTCCATATAGTATCATAACATCAATTTATTCTGATATATATATATATACAAAAGTAAAAAATTCAAAAAAAAAAAAATATATATATATATATATATTATGAAAGTAATAGTTATAATTTTTATACTTATGGTCTTTTTAATATCCTTTTACATTCTTTTAACGCTTAAGATTATTTACGTTCCTAAAACAACTACTCAAGACTAAAAACACCTACATAATATTCAATATATATAATAAACATATATTATTTAACTCAATCACACTACTAACAACTCACGTGCACTATACTCTAAAACAGAAAAATATTGATAATTTAATTAATTCATACATAACACATAAAGATTTTAAAAATATTGCACTCAGGCGTAACCCGGGTTAATAATCTAGTATTATTAAAATTGAAGTACAAATAAGTTATTCAAGTATTCAAACATATTAAATTATTCATGTATCCAAACAATTCCTTTCTTTATTTTTCTATTTCTCTTTACAACCAAATATAATAAATTAATTGTTTCTCTATTTCTCTTAACAATTGTTAATAATTAATAATTATTCATACAAAAATAAAATTAATAAATAATAATTTTAAATTCAAAAATTATTAAATTCAGACTAGAGTCATTTTAAATAATCTTTTTCTTTACATAATTATATTTCATAAGTTTAATATTTTTTTTATCTTTTCCTCATACTTATTCAATCGGAACAAAGTTAAATTGTGTTAAAGCATCTCTGTCAGTTAGACACCCATAAATGTATCTCAACAATAATTTAATAAAATTATTTCTGTAATTTTATTTTTTAAAAATGTTTAGACCAATCAATAAATGGCAGATGTAGAATGAGTCTCTCTAATGAGCAATGATTCTACCCTCTCTTTTTCCCCTGGAAATCTTAAATTAAATTATTTAAATAAAATTATAACATTAAAATATAGTTTTAATTTTTGTGGATAGAAATTACGGGTCCAATCTTTCGATCTATGCATTGATCGATATGTTGGTTTTTCAAACAACATGTCCAACTGACCAATTCTGGTCGATTGGACTTTCAAGAGTTTTGTTTTTTGAACTTTTAACTGAGACACTTCAAGTAAACTTATTAAAAGTCAAAATAAGAAATTATAAGATATAAATAAAACTTACCAGTGGGTTACCTCCCACGAAGCGTTTTTTTTTTAAATCGTTTAGTTCAACCAGTAAGCATGGGTCAATGTGAATTTTGTTGGTTTGTTTTTCTGAGTTTTACAGAATTTATAATTAACGGATTTTAACATTGGACCTGAACCTGATACAAATTAGTGCAAGGTCGTCGGGTTTACTATACCAACTGCAAATCTACATCAGAGTATGCCACAAAGTAATTAAATATATAAAATTATAAAATAGATAAAATAAAATAAACTACTATTATTCTATTATTTTGTTAACTAACGAACTAAAATTTACGCAAACATTTTTCTGCCGATCAATAAATTTTTTATTGTTGGTTGCTTACAAATCTGTTTCATAAAAAAAGTGAGTTATAAGAGACCAATAAAAACGATTAATCTCACCCGTATACGTACAATAAAAAACAAATCACACCTTATAGTTTAATGAAGTTAAAAACAATTATAAACACTAAAAGAAACAAAAAAAACTACAAATATAAATATGTGTATATATATATATATCATATACAAAACAAATAAAAATTTCAAAATTGAAAAAAAATAACAGAAATTTGCTATTGCTACATGGAAATAAAACAATTGACCTGCGGTATACCACATGTTCGACTCTAGTTATAGGTACAATCCTTTAAAGTATGGTGGTTATTGTAGCTATAAGGAATGTTGTGACCCTTCACTTGTCTGCTCATTCTCTTGAGGTCAGTTTCCTACTCAGATTATAGTGTCCGCAAATGTTCAAGCCATGACTTAGTAGTTTGATAATCTGTTTGTTTTGATCATCAGGTGTTTGATCATCTATGCCCGAATTCAACAACCTCGTTAAGTTATCTTTTTGAGAGCCACAAGGAACGAGGTTGGTATTGCCACTTTTGCTCAAGAAATCTCCAAAGTTAGAAACCCTGGTCATCAAGGTATGAAAACAGACAACTAGATCTAGAGATATGGGTTAGCAAATATTGCCACTTTTTTTTTTTTTTTGGTTAACTTGTTTGGTTTGTATACTTTCAGGGTCTTGTGCACAAGATCTCTAATGTGGGGATGCATGCGTTTGTGTTCATCATGAGGATAAAAATAAGAAGAGTTGTTGTTTATTCTCGTGTCATGTGAAGGTTCTGAAGATATATGGGTAGAGAAGTGAAACAGATGAGACAGTTCATGGAGAATCTGAAATGTCTTGAATTGGATCAGCAAGATAAGTTTTTACCACTCACCAATGAACTATGGAAGCTCCTCCCCACAGCTTCTTCCAAGTGCAAGATCCAATTCATTTGATTTTTTTAATTACAATAAAGTATTCATTTGATTTTCTTCACAATATTGGTTTCTTTCTTGTGATTCACATTCTAGTTTTCTGTAGCCAATGATGAAAAATTTCACTTTATAATTCATATTTTGGAGTTGATGGTACCGACATTGTTTGATATATGAAGGAGTTTTAAGTAAACCCTCAAAGGTAGAAATTTTTATGGAATGAACTATAAAGTAAGGGTGAAAAGTGACTGTTACATTTTTGGCAAAGAAAAATGGGAAGCCATGAGATTTAGGGACTCATGAATTTTCCCCGGCCCTGCAGCCATAGAAGAAGGAAACCGCAGAGGAAATCCACATTGTAACAAGCGAGTCTTTTCCCTCTGGAGCAGCAGCGCAGCTAGATCTCCCGTTCAAACATGGAACTTGTTTTCCACAAGACTGCTGATCATATCTGCACAGTAAGGCCTGTAATGGTGGCTGCAAATGGAGAAACTGATACTTGGCTATGATATGAGATATCTACTATGAAAAAAACAACTCAAGAAAGCTATACATATAGTCCACAAACAGAACCAACATTATGTAAAGTTGAAAAAAGAAGGAAAGAGTCAGTTAGCATTACTGATTGTGGAAGCTACATTACAAACCAAATACGTTACATGTTTGAGTATATGTCTAAAGTAGAACACAGAAATAGTGTTAGAAAAAAAATACAAGATTATGAGCTACAGTGTGACAAAAGAGCATCATTTTCATTTTTTTGCAACAAACCTGACAATTGTAATAACTCCAACTACAATTGTTGATTTGCTAGAATCGCCGTTCTTGTCCTTCAATGTTCGAAATCTTGTCTGACCAGCTGATTGGCTTACCATAACTTTTCCAAACTCTTGAATGAAAAACTACAGTTGCTCCACAGAACAGAGCAAGTTACTTGAAGAAGAAGAAGAAGAAGAAGGAGAAAGTACTGATCTTGAGAAGAAAAAACAAGAGAAAGAAGACTTGGAAAAATCTTTCAGGGTTAAAGGAATCGATTATGCACTTTTAGATTTTGATAATTCACTGCTTTGTAATCCACACAGAAGAGTGGTCCTTATGTTTATGAGAATTAAGAACATTTTCCGAAACTCTATCAATCTCTTTCTTTCCAATGCAAACTATACATCAAAAGCTAGTTTCTTCATAATTTCAGATTGTACAATGAAACATCATCTGGCAGCTCTTTAGCCATTGCATCCACTCCTCTCTCGAGAATCACGTTGATTCTCCACAACACAATCTTCTTTCCCATTTCATGCCTTTGATTGCATATAGTCTCCAAAGCAGACCCTTAATGAATTTGTATTCACTCTTATCGTACCATTCCATCTGTTTCTTCACAATGGTTTCAACATCTCTGAAAGCTCTCCTCACAAGTCCAACTTCCATTTTTCTACCCACAAGCTCTCTCACTGAATCTATCATCTTATCTGCAATCTCCTTAGCGAATTCAGCGTAAATTGGGATCTCTACCAAGTGAATTGCTGCACAGAAGGCACCCGTAAATGCCAAGACCCAGCATATGTTATCTACCAGCAATTCTCTTGGTGGGCTTAGCCTTGTGATTATCTCTGGAAGAAGATTCTCCATCACAGGAATCACAAAATCATCATCAAGAAGCGCCATTGTTAAGCACTGGAAGATATAAACCGCTCTCTGAAAGTCTGTTTTGCTTTGAGAAGCAATATAGTCACGGAGACCATCCCATTTCTCATGTTGGTAGACAAACAGCTCATACGCAACATGGTTTACCACCTCACCTAGGACTTTGAACATACTGTCAGAGACTCCTTCTTCCTTAAGGCAAGAGATGAGCAATGGCTGGAGTTCTCTGAACTCTGAAATGTCTAATTCCACATTCTTTAGAGTGTGATCAGATAGTAAGACGTTGAGCCGTCTGATAGCCAATTCTCTAAACATATCTTCATGATCAGTTGATGCAAAGATCCTTAAGACTTCCAACGAAGATAAAGTCTTCAAATGGTCATACCATCTACGGTCAAGTTCTTCTCCATGATCTTGCTTTTCCTGTGGTTGTATCACAGATGGAATGTGTTTGATGGCTGGCTCGTCAGGTTGTTTAACCAACTTATCAATCTTCCTCATAATCTCTTTGGTCTGTGTTCCGATATCTTTGATCTGGAACATGAAAGTCCTCACAAAAACGGATTGTTTCTTATTGTAACTATACAGAATCATGTCTACTGACAAGAACCTCTCAAGATGAAAAAGCCCTTGTACCAGAAACGGCTCCATTCCCTTCTCCACTAGCTCCTTTACTGACTTCTTAAGAAGGTGAAGAAGATTCTTAATCAAATCATATCTCATCTCTGTATCCAAAAGCTGAATCCCCATTTTAACAACAGTTTCTAAAGCCAAGCTCCAATCTTCAACTCCACTTTTCTCAGGATTAAGCAACACTTTCTCAGCTTCCTTTACAATTATCTCCATAAATTTGAAGATGAATGTCCCGTAGACTGGTGGCAAAAATCGACGAAGACGTGAAAAGCCTTTAAAGGTTCTGTATTTGCGAGCCAAAGGATACAATCACTAAGCTCTAACCATCCACCATTATCACAAATCATAACATTGTAGGTTATAAGAGCAACGATTCTTCGTAGGATCTTCATGTCAGATTCTTTAGTTTCTTGCATTGTTAAGCATGAAATCAAAAGAAGTTTGATTTCATGGAGAGTGGCGCGAGAGAGATCGAAGTTGTTATTTCTGAATTCTGCTAGAGTTTCAGAGAGGAGATTGATCGAAAATAATCTGAGGATGCCACTGGAAGAAAATCGATAGACCTTGAGAAGCATTAGGGTTAAGCAATTTGGGAAATTATAAGCGCAGAAATCGTATAGAGCAAGCGCTGCTTGATAATCGTTGGTTTCTTGAGGCATTGAGAGATGTTCGACGAGAATCGCTACTCCTTCGTGGCTTGCACTTGCAAGAATATCTCTGGCTTTCAACGGAAGATTCGAAGATTCCGCCATCGTCATTTTCCCGAGAAAATTCTGGAAAATGGGTTTAAGGGTTGAAGATGTGTTAAAAGAGTTTTTGCGTTTTGTTTTGAACTTTAACGAAACTGAATATTAACCGGAATTAACCGGATATTAGGTGAAATTATTCGGTTTGATTTTAATTAATTCCAAAATTATCCAAATCCTACTGAACCGAACGTAAAACTCAATTATGATTTACAATTGCTTAAAACGTTCAAGGTTCTCAACACTAAAACATAATCGCTATTTTAAGTTGTTTGGTAGTGAAAGACAAATTGTTAACTACCTAATCTATCTCTTTTGACCATTATTTTCCCTCCTTACCTTTGAGTACGATTTGAGTATGAACAATGAAAGCTTGTTTCTTTCTCAGGTTTCTCAAAGTCATGTGCCAGTAGCTGTTTGTGGTGATGGACTATTGGTTTATTGCACACAAGGTGTTTGTGAAAATGCTTCAAAGGAATTTTCAGGTGAGAGTAATGTGGCTTGGAAAGGTGGTTCTTAAGAATTTGACGTCATCAGATTACGAGTGTTGTCAGGTGAAGATGACGACATGTTTTCCATGGAGTCAAACAAAAAAGAAAAAAATCAATATCCCGAATTCTAAGAGAAAAAGATGCTTAATCAACGAAACCCATAGTTTAAACAAAAAAAATCAACGAAAGCCATAGAATAATCACTATAAGAAGAGGATGACAAACAAAAAATTTTGGACATCAAAAGCAACATTCTTTTTCCTCTTATAATGGCATAAAACAAGAATGGTCAAGATATTAGTTACGTGGATTGATTTTTTGATTGTTTTAGTGTTGATTTCACGTGAAACTAAGCATCAAAATACGAATAAGAAAAAATCTTATCTCCATACTTTATTGTATTCTAATAATTAAATTTAAAATTTCAAAACAAATAAAAAAGAATTAAATAAGGGCATAATAGAAAATATAAAGCTATTTATGCATAGAACATAGAGAAATCACCTCTTTTTGAAATAATTTGTTTTCCCTAAAAATAAGATCAATAAGGAATAGAGAGAATATATATATGATCAAATTGTAAATGTGATTATGGACATAGTAATAAGAAGACTCAATCACTACTTCTTTCTCACGTCTCCTTCTTATCTTCCATTTTCTAATTTTTTTATTTAATTAAATCACACATATATATATACACATATACATATATATACATAAATATATGTATATATTTTACGTTGGAGTTTATAACATGTCATCTAAGTTCTCGATCCGACGATGTCTTTACCGCTTCAGATCTAACGAAGTAATGTATACATTTTATTATTTTAATTCATAAATTTATGTTTATAGAACATAAATAGTATAGAAATTCTGAGACTATGCCTTATCCGCATTAATGGTAATATTTGGTAGGCTCTTTCTCCTTTACGATAAAATAAAAAGCTATGTCTTTTTCGGATTGATCATAATATACGGTAGGCTCTGCCTCCTTTACAATAAAATAAAAGGCTATATATTCTTTCCAAATTGATCGTTATATATGGTAGGCTCTGTCTCTTTCTCGATCAGATCGAAAGTTATGTCTCCTTAAATATAAGAAAGCTAAGCTTTTTGAATTCGTATATAGAAGGTTATGCCTCCTGAATTCTTATATAGAAAGCTATGGGTCTTAATTTATTTTTATGAATTTATATGTTTAAGTATTCAATTTATTTTAAATAAAAATTATTTGTGTTATATCAAGTTTGATTGAAAAAGCTCAACCCCCAAATCATACTCATAAATATAACTGATCTAAAATTAAGAATTGGTCCAAGATGAATGGATAAGAAGAACCATCATCTTGAGAAAGAGTATTAAGAGTCTCACATAATTTGATATATAATACTTAACTCCAAATGGGTCATTAGATATGTTTAGAGATGTTACTATAGGTAAACCCACCCCATTTAAACCCATTTAAGCTATAACCCATTTAAACTCACCACACATAAACCCATCCCATTTAAACCCATGTAAATAACACAAACCCATTTAAATCTATTTAAACTCATTTAAAGTCATTTAATCTATATGTTATATTTTTAAAAGATAGACAGCTTTTTTTTTTTTGCAACGCATGAGCTCAATCAACATAAAAACTCTCTAGTCTCTAGCAAACTTTAGCTCATGGCATGTTTGAATCTTCAGATCTTGAACCTTCCACTCCTGAGTTACTAGCTGTTGTTTTAGCATTTTCATGGCCAACGTCATCGTTCTCTTCTATTGTACTTACAATTTCAAATGTAAGTGAGTTGAAATGACTTAATTATAAAATGGTTTTTGTAAATCTTAATCTTTTACCCTCATAATCTGCGAAACTGCGCAACCAATTGCGAGTACATACCAAAGCTTGAACATTATGTGGAAGCAAACAGTTTCTATAAGGAGTTATTACTCGAGCTCCAATGCTGAAAGCCGATTCTGATGCTACTGTAGTAATTGGAATACTAAGAATATCGCATGCCATAGATGCTAAATATCCAAGTTTTTTTTTATTATCTTTCCAATAGCTCAAAACATCTAGATTATGAAAAGTCTTCAACTCCAATCTTGGCTCACTCAAATAGATATCCAAATGTGTCTTTGTGTTGTCTACACCAAATCTTATGCTTTTCTCCAGCTCAAATAAATCCTGTACCAAACAGATTCACATCAAAATATCCAAAACAGGTTATGATAAATGAAGGACTTGTCAAAGGTCTGGTCTAGAAAAGTATATTTACATTATCTAAATCATCTTCAAGAGGAGACTCGTTAAGTAATTCATGTGCAGTAAGTGTTCTTGAAGAACTTATCAAAGGCATGGTCTGATAAGCTTTATAGAGCATATTCAAATTCTTCTCAAGTTCTTCAATTTTTGACTCATAAGTAATGGATTAACTTGTTTATAAGCTACTTCAAGCATCTGCAATTTCAGCCTAGGATCTAATACAGCTCCCATCGCTAAAATGAGACTATAATCCTCCCAATACTTAGCAAATTTAACTTTCATTTCCAGAGCCATTTTTTCACTGCAGAATCATCAGAAGTAGCATACTTCTTCAACAATAGTTTAATCCTCCATACTTGTGTGCAGTACACATTAGATGTGGGATACTTGGAGCCTGAAAAGTGAGTAGTGATGACACTAAAAGGCTTTAAGATATCACAGATCTTTTCTGCATGGTTCCACTCATCCTTAGAAGGCAACGTCTTATAATTACTGTCAAAAGCCTCCATACTAACAAATGCTCTTCTAAACTTCAATGCTCTGGTAAGTATTTCATAACTAGAGTTCCATCTAGTGGAAACATCAAGAGATAAACCTGCTCCACTCTTAATCCTTACTCTCTCTACACATGCCACAAATGCCTCTCTTCTTTATGGCAATGCTTTCACATATCTAACACTTTCTCGAATGTTGTATAAAACATCTTTTGCTAACTCTAAACCTTCTTTCGTAATGAGGTTTAGGATATGAGCACAACATCTCACATACAAAAAATTTTCCTCACATAGAAGACCGCTGCCACTTATCATATGAAGTTGGCCCTTGAAGATTTTCAACATGCTATTATTATTCGTAGCATTATCCAAAGTAATTGAGAATAACTTTTTCTCTAATCTCCATTCCTTAAGACATTCTAGAATCTTATTAGCAATATGCTCACCCGTGTGTAGAGACTTCAACTCACAAAAAACAAGAATTTTACTATTTAATCTCCAACTATCATCCATGAAATGGGCAGTCAAGAAAATATAGCCCACCACAGTAGCTCATAATGACCACAATTCAGAAGTAAAATAAACCAGACCACGATGCCTTGCAAATACTCTTTTCAGGTTTTTCTTTTCTATCACATATCTCCTAAAAACGCCAGCAGCAGCCGTTTGTCTACAAAATGGCTGATAATCTGGATTCAAATATTTGTCTCTTGCTCTCACTTTCTCATATTCAACATACAGATATGGTAGATCATGATATATTACTATCTTGGTACTCATCTCACGATCTACCTTCTGATCATAAGCAGTCCTATCACTATTCTTAGGAATCTTTGGACACTTCTCTAAATAATTTTTCAAGTGATTTATTCTATAATATCCATGTGATTTACTACTAATCACTAACTTAGTACCACAATGACTACACTTCGCCCTTTCTTTGCCATCATTATCTAATCCTAATGAAACAAAATCATCCCAAACATGTGAAGTTTTGCATATCTTACGTGAAGTTTGAGTTGGTTGAGTTTGACTTTGAGTTAGTTGGATTTGTATTTCACTTTGCTCTAGTGCATTTTCCTAAGCATCTTCCTCATTCATATCCATAAACTCACTATGAGCATTGAGAATCGCTATCGTTTGTAGGGATTGAAAATTCATTTCTGCAAATTGACCAAATAAAGAAGCAAAATCAAAACAAAATTCAATTAGAAAAATTAAAATCATGAATCAGACTTTTGAGAACCAAGCCAGAGAGATATGGATGCCGGAGGTATGGATTCCGACGGTGCTATTACCGGAGAAGGTGGAAACTTGTCAAAGTAGGTGGAGGCGGAAGTGAAAAGAAGTTCAAGTTTTTTTCTCTTTGTCGGCGACAAAAGTGCAAAACTAAAAATCCTATGTTTAAAGTGTTTCAGTTTACAGAAAAGAAAAATTAAATGGGTTTAAATGAGGACCTATTTACTTATGTTAAAAACTCATATAATAAATGGGTTTAAATCGGTGAACCCATATAACCCCATATAATTATATTAGATAAATGGGTTTATATAGGTTTAGTTTCATCTAACTGTACCCATTTATTAAATGGGTTTGCACACCCAAATTAACATCCTTAGATATGTTATTGATCCTAGTGTGATTCAGTTCGAAATGAATGTACTAAAAGAGTCATCATTTCGAGAGGGAAAATTAAAGAATCCCACATTAACCATAAGTTGGTAATTTTGACGAGTTTACATCCTGAAATCTATCACTTATTGTATGTGGACTGGAATAAAATGATGTCCACACTCAAAATGAGCTTTGATGAATCGTTCATAAAGCAAATTTAAGGGATTGTGAAAACGATTTATAGTGAAATTTAATTTCTATGTGTTGGCATAGAACATGCAGTTTTGCATGTAACAATAATTTTACATATAAACCCAAAGATCTGATATTCATTCACTTTTGGAGATCTGATATTTCTTTTTTAAAAATTTATGGATGTGTGATATATATTATGAATGCTCCACCACACCACATTAAAGTAATATCCAAAGAAGATAAAATATATATTGTTGGGGATAAATCTCAATTTTAATAATAAGCCATCATTCATATATGTGCTTATTGAAAGATTTGCATATCATCATTTTGATGATAAATTTTCTCCCATCATTATGAAGAGTTAAATAATTTGAGTCCTTGAACAAATAAATGTGAACTTAAAGTTCAAAAGTTAAAAGGATCACTATTCTCATATATTGCAAATCAAACAGCTGATGGATGAGATTTCATGAAATGAATTATCATTATAGATCCTCATATGAATAAATATGAAATAAAGTTTAGAGGATAATTCATTCTTAAATTCTATCTAAAATGTTCCATATATGTCCATGAAGGACTAAGTCTATGGCGATAGACTAATTTGGTTATATAGATAAAGAAAATTCTCAAAAAAGAAAAGAAGCAATTAATTATTGATAAGAAGATTAGACTCCTAAAGAGGAGCAATAGACCATTGACATATGGTTAATATATAATCAGGTACCTGAATACAATCATTGATAATAATCAATGATAGAGAGATCTCTATTAACCATGTCATTATGGAAAATATAGAACCAAAAACAAAA
Source organism: Cardamine occulta (assembly GCA_028015245.1). Lineage (NCBI taxonomy): Eukaryota > Viridiplantae > Streptophyta > Magnoliopsida > Brassicales > Brassicaceae > Cardamine > Cardamine occulta. Next base: position 3,706,412 of record CM051389.1, read on the forward strand.
ATGATTGACGACAAATATAAATGATATAGCACGCGCGATATAATTAATGAGGATCATAAATCTCTGCTATGTGATGAGCGTAGAGACTCCGCTATGCGATAAGTATAGAGAGAAAAATATTGGCCAATAAACAAAAGAGGCAGCCAAATCTATGTTAAGCTCGTATGAAAAACAAAAAATTTTGGAGCAATAGTCAAAGCATCAGAAGGATATTATGATCTATAAACCAAAATGGTATGTCATGCTAGTTTTTGTTAAACACCGGATGAATAAATGTTTGATGCTATATGAGCGACTTGAATTTCGCCTCCTAAGAAATGCTTAAAGAGCTTAATCCCTGAAAGATATAAGATATCATAATTATGTTTCCGAAAACTCATAAACATGATGATTTTGAACATCATTTAAACTCTTAAAGAGTTATTTGGAATAAAAGATCTTGAAAAGACAAAAGTGTATCCAGATGTTCCAATTAAACATCTATCGAAGAAAATCTTATATTAATCACTTTTAAATGAAGTCGAATATAATTGGTCATGAAAGACCATACTAAAATGCTGACTAGCCTTTATATATCTTGTGAATTGTACCTAGCATTTGCTACTAATCTACTTGCAGGATATAACTCATCCCTTATGAATAGATATTGGAATAAGTTTAAAACGTGTCTTTCGTTATCTACAAGGTATGATTGACTTGAGATTATTTTATTTTAGAACCCCGAGTTTGGTCTACCGATGGATGATTTATACCGAATCCATGAAAAGATATATTGCAAAATAACAACCTCGTGGTGTTTTCAGTAACAGACTTTGGCAGTCGCTTGTTCAAGGCATACCAAAATTATTGCGCTTCATGAGTTCAAAGGAAGCTATACCAAGAGCGATATGACAAAATATATTCCTCCAAGATAAGACTCAAGAAGAATAAGAAAGTTGAGATCAAAATTTATTATATGAAGATGAAGCTTCCAGGGGAAGATATATGATGATGTATGTGGCTGCACTCTTTTTTTCTTATCATAGTTTTTATTCTACTGGGTTTTCCAATGACAAAGTTTTTAATAAGACAGCAAATAACACACAAAGATAGACATAAAGAGAATGTCATTGATGAAGGTTTATCTCTTTTCAAAATCTATGTCATACATCGATGATATCAAGAGAAACAAAGAGAATGATCGAGAAATATAGATCATCAACAGAATCTCTGAAAAGAAGAGTACATCCATATTTTACAGGGGAGATTGCGCTCAGTACACTTTTTTTTCTTTGTCATGGTTTTTATTCTAATGAATTTTTTTTATAATAAGATTTTTAATAAGACAGTGCAATACATTAGTAGTGATGGATAATCAAAAGGAAATATTAAAAACACATGTTAAATATGTAATTTTCAATCACATTAACAACACACGCTGAAGCAGCTATTGGAGGGCCTCCTGCTGGGGGCCCGCTATGCCAAGCCAAAAGCGAGAAAATGCCCCGAGCCAATGTTCGAGTACATCACACTTGTCAATATTCACATCCTCCTCATCACCCATTTCTCTTCTCTTTCTTCTCTCATTTCTAATATATATATGTGATCAAATTGTAAATGTCATAGTGTACATAGTAATAACAAGACGAGAATAACTCTCATCACTACTTCCTTCTCACGTCTCCTTCTTATCTTCGATTTTCTAATTTTTTTAATTAAATCACATATATATACACAAATATATATATATATATATATATTACGTTAGAGTTTATAACAAGGTTGAATTTCAACTAGTACATTTTTTATGTGTGGATTTTATTGTTGATAAACCTAATGATATTACATTTTTTCCATCTAATGTATTATTTTATATTTTGTATAATGATCTGACCTCAATAGAATTTTTATTCAGAATCCAAACAAAATTAGCTTTAGAATTATGGCACAAAGAAACAATCGAATCGAGTCTCTAACCCACAAGATTATATCAAAGTAACTTGTTAAATCGTAGGAGATGGTGGGCTTGACATACCAGTTTCGCATTGTCGTCGGTCGCATAAAGTTCTGTAGTTAGGATACCATGACTCGACCATAGCTATGAATGTTTTTCAATTTTTATCATTTAAACTTATAATTGTTAGTTTATTTTTTTAAGTGAAGATTTATCACGGTTTTTTTATAGTATTATATTTTAAATATATATATTGATAATTATATTTAAATATACATATATTATGATTAAAAATTTAACAATTAGTTTTGTATACGGTCCCAGAAATCTCAAAACTGATCCGGTCAAGAACATCAATTCGCAAACTGAACCTAATACGAAATCAACCTTTGGCAGAAGATGTAGAGAAGATAAATATCCAATAAAACTCCATTTTAATTGGACACGAAGAAAATTTTATCGTTGACATTTGTTTCTTGGATAAGAAAAAACTTGGTGGATGAGTCGGTCACTGTCTTACCGTGTTATTTTTTTAAATAAAATTTTCTAAAATATGATTTCAGAGAATGGAAAATATTAAAGACCGAATGTCGAGAAATCCAACGTTTATCAATAAGAAAAAAAAAAAAAAAAAAAAAAAAAAAAAAAAAAAAAAAAAAAGAACATTAATAATGCACATCAATCTGGCGAAAGTCAAAATCTATATCTTGGACAACAAGAAAGTTTTGTGACTTGAGTCAATCTTTTTCTCTTCTTGCGTTTACCCATCAAGATTTTTAGTTTTAGATTGAACCATGAACCGGGAAAGTTTTCAATGAACCGGCTCTAACCGGCCTACAAAAAAAACATTGTTCAAAAGTGGTTTTATTTACTCGGTTCAGTTTTGGAGTTATCAAAATCAAACCGACTGATTTCAACTAAATTTGCGGTTACATCCGGTTTATATTCAGTTTCGTAACAGTTAAATCAAAACTCTTACAAATCTTCCAGAAGATTCTCAGACGAAGAACCAAAATTTTCTCGGGAAAAATGGCAAAATCCGACTCCGGCGAAAGTGCAATAGCGGAGAAAGCGAGAGAAATTATTGCGAGACAAAGTCACGAAGAATTAGCAACTCTGGTCAATCAACTCTTTATGCGTCAAGAATCCGAAGAATATCAAACAGCTCGTGCTTTGTACGATTTCTGCGTCTCTGAAAACCCAAATCACTTAACCCTAAAGCTTCTCAAGGTCTATCAATGGTCTTCCAATGGCGTCACCAGATTCCAATCGATCTACCAACTTTCCGTAACTCTGAACGAATTCAGAAATCGCAACTTAAAACTCTCTCTCGACTCTCTCAATGAAATCAAACCTCTTCTGATTTCATGCTTGACAATGAAAGAAACCAAAGAATCTGATATCAAGATCCTCAGAAGAATCGTTTCTTTTGTAGCTTACAATGTTGTGACGTTGTATAATGACAAATGGGAAGAGCTCAGTGAATGTATCTTCTTGCTTGCAGATCAAGAACCTGTCAAGGCTTTTCACGTCTTCATCGATTTGCCACCAGTCTACAAGGACTTCATCTTTAGGTTTATGGTTATATTTTTAGAGAAGGCTAAGCAAATTGGAGTCGAAAATTGGAGTTTAGCTTTAAAAACTGTTATTAAATTGGGAATTCAGTTTTTCAATATTAAAATGAAACTTGGCGTGATAAGGAACTTAATGGAGAATCAGCTTTTCACTATTCTGAATTCAGCTATGGAGATTGTGATGATGGGAAAGGAACAATTTTTGGTACGAGGGCTTGAAGATTTCAAGAGGTCTTTGTTAAGAGACATGAATATGTATAAGTACACTAAAATTCAATGCGAGTTTGTGTCAGAGTCCATGATCAAGATCGGAGAGATCGGAGGAACAGAGACTAAGGAGATTGTGAGGAAGATCAATATGTTGGTTACTAAACCATCAAAGAATGATCTTAAGAATGATAAAGCAGAATATGACCTTGACTGGTATGATCATTTGATGAATTTATCATCACTGCAAGTCTTAGAGATCTTTGTGTCAACTCAGCTTGAAGATAGGTCTAGAGAATTGGCTATGAGACGACTCAACTTCTTACTATCTGATCACACTAAAAAGAAAGTGAAAATACACATTTCAGAGCTCAGAAAACTCCAGCCATTGCTTTTCTCTTGGCTTAAGGAAGAAGGAGTCTCTGAGAGTATGTTCAAAGTCCTAGGTGAGTTGGTGAACCACGTTGCTCGAGAGATTTTTGTCTACCAAGATGAGAAATGGGATGGTCTTGTCGAATATATTGCATCTCAAAGCAAAACAGAGTTTCAGAAAGCGGTTTATATCTTCCAGTGCTTAACAATGGCGCTTCATGATGACGATTTTGTGATTCCTGTGATGGAGAATCTTCTTCCAGAGATAAGAGTAAGACTAAACCCACCAAGAGATTTGGTGGTAGATAACATTTGCTGGGTCTTGGCGTTTACAGGTGCGTTCTGTGCAGCCATTCAGTTGGTAGAGACCCCAAGTCAGGTTAAATCCGTTGAGGAGACTACACAGAAGATGATAGATTCAGTGAGAGAGCTTGTGGAAAGAAGAATGGAAGTTGGACTTGTGAGGAGAGCTTTCAGAGATGTTGAAACTATTGTGAAGAAACAGATCCAATGGTACAATAGGAGTGAATACAAATTCATTAAGGGTCTGCTTTGGAGACTATATGCAATCAAAGGAATGAAATGGGAAAGTAAGATTGTGTTGTGGAGAATCAACGTGAAGCTCGAGAGAGGAGTGGACGAAATGGCTAAAGAGTTACCAGAGAACCTACCTGAGGCTTAAGGGTTGAACAATTTTGAAAATATGCAGAAACTGGTTATGTATAGTTTCGGAAACTTGTACATAAAGAGTTGGATAGAGTTTCGGAAAATGTATTTAGTTCTTAAAACACTTCAATAAAAGCTTTCCATTTTCTTTTCAATAAACACTTTTATCTTGAGGGTTCACTTAATAATCTTTCATTTATTAGACAATTTCCCATGCCAAAACAAATTGGTAGCATCAACTTCTAAATATATGAATCATAAAGTAGAATGAGAGTTAAAAGAAAGAAACCAATATGAAGAGAATCAAATGAATTGGATCTTGCACTTGGGAGAAGCTGGAGGAAGGAGCTTCATTAGTTTATTGGTGTTTGGTAAGAACCTACGACTTCCTCCATATCCATATATCTTCAGAAGCTTCACTCACTCTACACCACAATAAAACAACAACTTGTGTTCTTCTTCTCATAAACACAAACACATGCATCCCCACATTCATCTGTGATCTTATGCACAAGACCCTGAAATGATAACAAACCACAATGTTAGAGAGAAAAATAGAGAAAATATATGCTTTAGCTTGTTACATTTGGTGGTTCGTTGTTATATATACCTTGATGACTAGAGTTACAAGGTTTGGAGATTTCTTCAGCAGAAGTGGCAATACTGGGCAACCTCGTTCCTTGTGGCTCTCAAAAGATGACTTAACGAGGTTGTTGTATTCGACCATAGATTTACAGCAGAAATAACACACCTGATGATCAAAATCAATCATTCCCGAATAGAATTCAAGCGCCAGATCACCTCTCTACCGGCATTGCATAGACACCTAATTATGATATCATGGTATGGAGAAAGTTGTAGTCTTGTAGAGAAGTAAAACAGATGAGACATTTCATGGAGAATTGAGATGTCTTGAAGTGGTCAAAGTTAAGGTTCAAGATAAGTTCTTACCACTCACCAATGTCCTAAAGAAGCTCCTTCCTATAGCTTCTTCCAAGTGTAAGATCCAATTCATTTGATTCTCTTCACATAATGATTCATATTTAGGGGTTAATGCTATCAATTTGATTTGACTGAAGTGTTTTAAAGACTGAGTACATTGCCAAAACGTCACAATAACATGTCTAGTTCACTTGTTTCTTTACAATTATTTCTCTGATGAAAACTATACATCAAAAACTAGATTCTGCAGAATTTCATATTATAAAACTCCTAAGTCTCAGGTTGGTTCAGCCAATCAAGCTCACTCTTTGGGGCCACCTTAAGCTCCTCTGGCACTGTTTCCAGAATCGCCCTGGTTCTAGACAACCCGATCTTACTATCCATGCTCATGCCTTTGATCGCATCGAGCCTCCAAAGCAAACCATAAACGAATCTGTAGCCATTAGTAGTGTAACAGTCAACTTGTTTCTCCACAATGCTTTCCACATCTACGAAAGCTCTCCTCACAAGCTCAACTTCCATTCCTCTTTCCACAAGCTCTCTCACTGAATCTATCATCTTATATACAAGTTCCTTAAGAGATTCTGCGTGACTTGAGATCTCTATCAAGTGAATTGCTGCACAGAACGCACCCGTAAACGCCAAGACCCAGCAACTGTTATCTTCCAATAAGTCTGCTGGTAGGTTTAGCCTTCTGTGAATCTCCGGAAGAAGATTATTAATCGCAGGAATCACAAACTCTTTATCATCGAGCCGCATTGTTAAGCACTGGAAGATATAAACCGTTTGGTTGAACAATGTTTTGCACTCTCTTGCAATGTAGTCCCATAGATCAAACCAGTTGTCTTCTTGGTAGCTGGACAACTCAAGCGCAACGTGGAACACAACCTGGCCAAGAATTCTGAACATGCTCTCGGGAATTCCTACTTCTGAAAGGCAAGAGATGAGCAATGGCTGGAGTTTTCTGATCTCTGAAACGTCTATTTCCGCTTTCCTGCAAGTGTGATCACAAAGTAACTGATGGAGTCTTAGGATTGCTACCTCTCTCAACCAATCATCTATATCAGTTAATGCCACCATTCTCATGATTTCCACTGAAGATGAAACCATCAAATTGTTGTAAAAATCAATTTCAGATTCTACTCCAAGATCTTGATATTCACTGCGAGAGGGACTGAGTCTGAAGGCTGAACTGTGAACGTACTTGTCCATTTTTATAACCATTTGATAGATCTTCTTGGCAGCTTCCTTGGTGGTGTATGTTCCGATATCTGAGATCCTAAACGCAAACTCTGCCACAAACCTGCATTGATCACTATTCCATTTACAAAAGTTCGCATCTTTTCTTAAGAACTTCTCCAGATCTGCAAGCCCTTGTTGCAGAAACTCTTCTTCCATTTCATCCCACACAACCTCCTCAGCACATTTCATAATAATGTGAAGAATGTCTCTTGTCAAATCGAATCTCATTTCAGAATCCATAAGTTGAATCCCCATTTTAACAGCAGCTTTCAAAGCCAAGATCCAGTCTTCAACGCTATCTTCAGGATGAAGCAAAACCTTGTAAACTTCCGCAAGAAACTTCTGCAGGAATCTGTAAATGAACTCACCATAGAGTAATGGCAAATCGATGAAGATGTCGAAAGCCCTAATTGGATCAGTATTAGCGAGTGAGAGTATACAATCGCTGAGCTCTTCCCATTTACCATTATTCAACACCACAACACTGTAAGCTACAAAAGAAACGATTCTACTGAGGATCTTGATGTCAGATTCCTTGGTTCCTTGCATCGTTAAGCATGAAATCAGAAGAGGTTTGATTTCATGGAGCGCGTGGCGAGAGAGATCGACGAGAGTTTCAGAAAGGAGATAGATCGATTTGAATCTGATGAAGCCATTGGAAGAACATCGATAGACCTTGAGAAGAATTAGGGCTAAGCAATTTGGGAAATTATCAACGCAGAAATCGAACAGAGCAAGCGCCGTTTGAAATTCGTTGGTTTCTTGACGCATTGAGAGTTGTGCGACGAGACTCTCTGCTCCTTCGAGGCTAGGAGACGTAAGAAGATCTCTCGCTTTCACTTTCAACTCAAGATTCGAAGATTCCTCCATTGCAATATCTCCGGAATCGGATTCTGCCATTTTTCCCGAGACAATTTGGGCTCTTCGTCGTGGAAAATGGGTTTAAGGGTTGAAGATTTGTACATTTGCATTTATAATTCCGAAACTGAACGTAAACCGGACTTAACCGCAAATTTGGTTAAAGCACTCGGTTTACTCTACTATTGCCTTTTGTTTGGAAATTGGAACAATGTTTTCTCTAGGCGAACATTTTTATTTAATAATTCTTGTAATACTATCATTGCCTATGTTAGTTGGTAATTTTTTTCCCAAAAAGTTTACGCAAACCGTCACATATTTTAAATCTGTAATAAAATAACCGTCACAGTACTGAATCCTAAATTTTTAGGTGAGAAAAAAAACAATTTGCACAATAATTAAAAAAAAATTGAAAAGGAGGAGAATGGTGAGAATCAGTTCTATATAATCCCTCCATTCTTTAAAAAAAAGTCGTTTACATAAATTAAAAAAAAAAACTATTTAATTTTCTGGTTTATCCCTTTATTAATATACTATATACATTTTCTAATTGGGTGATACATTAAATTAATAGGGATAACAATAGAACTTTTAATACTCTATAAATTAATACTCGATAAATTAATAAACACTATAAATTAATAAAATTTGCTGGTCCCAAGTCAGACCGGTATAAAAATAAACAAAATTCGATAAGATAATAAGATAATATTTTTTAGAATCTCTATGTAAATATATGGTTCCATTAATAACATAAATTAATAATCATTTAAATTTTCATATATATATATATAAAGACAATATAATTTTGTTTTTATGAATTTATGTTAGAACTCATATATAACTTTTCTTATATAAGAAAATATTATGTTGTATTTTAAACTATTTTATTGTTATAATGTAAATACATTTTTCATAAAATAAAACAAAATTTTCTATAAATTTTTTAAATTATAATTATGCATAATTTTTATTTCAATAGTTGTATAAACTTTTTAAATACAACAATTAAGGTTACTAATCATTAATTTAAAATTTATGTTAATTGTTTATATAAGTGAATTCATCTATAATCTTTGTTATTTATTATCAAAATAATTTAAGTTTCTTTTAAATTTTAAACTTTCAAGTCCAAAACTATTAAAATTTATAATATCCAATACATTAATTTTATTTAGATCAAAAAATTTTAATTTATTTATTTTTAATTTTTGACAAAAATCTATATAAATTAATAAATATTATTTTATATTATAAATTAGTATTTATTAATTTATAGATAAATTAATATCACTATAAATTAATAAAATATTATGGTCCTAATATTATTAATTTATAGAAGTTTTACTGTATTGTGAAACAAATTTTAAATCCTATAACGACACTCTTCGAGAGACGGAGATAGTATAGAACTTCTTGAAAAACTATTATGCTATTGTTCTTTTATGATTGATTTAAAATTTTCTTTTAATTTTAAATTTAATTTTTTTTAACTAAATTACACTATAAATACTAATATTATTGAGATATGGATGCTCTTAACAAAAAGTTTTATATTGGTTAATGACAACGGATCACTAGTAGCGTTTTATACACCATGTTACATCGTAAATTTTATTATAAATACTAAGATTTTTAAGATTTTGTAATTGAAAGACTTTGAAAAGTTTCTCATTGATGTGGCTGCTTTTAACAAAGAATTTTATATTAGTTAATAACACCGGATCGGAGTAGCGATTTATGCACCGTGTTACATCGTAAATAATATATATTTCCTCATGTTTTGTCGAATAAAGATATAGTCTATATTATTATGCTTGATTATGGCCGGTCATGGGGGTAAATCCCATAAAGCAAGGAGTTTAAGCGCCAAAATATATTAACAAGTTTAGGGGCATAATTTTACATATATTGGTTGTGGTGTAGTGGTTTTAGTAGCATCTATTTGCTTTCAAGGGCACGAGTTTGATACCTAGATTTCCAATTGTTGTTATGTATTTTTTTTTAAATGTGTTTGCCAATGGATAATTTTTTTTTTTTTTTTGCTTTAGCCCCATAAGCACCACGGGCTATCTGGTGCTTGACGATGATAGATGCAAAGTGTTTGACCAAAGGGATGAAAATGTTTCGGATATGCATATTCACATTACACATCATCCCAAACCCGTAGACTTGATAAAGAGAAGGAAAAGTTAACAACATATGTCGATGGTCCAACAAAAATGGTAGTGCGAATCAGAAAAAATATTTGTGGCCCTTTTCTGTATTTAATATTTAAAATTTAAAATATTAAGTTTAAAATTGTAAGAAAAATATATTAATTATTTCTAAAACAACAATTATTTAGTTACAAACTAAATTTTTAGTATCTGAAATATACCCACTATTATAAAAATATAAGTTTGGTGGCCCTAAAAAGTACAAAATAACTTTGTGCCCCTAAGCAGTTGTTTAGCCCGCTTGTGCTCCTGGTCGGGCCTATGTTGACCTTTAGTTGAAAAATCTCATGACAAATCTCAATCTTTAAAGGATATATAGTTTCGTAAAATTTCATAGTAGTTTTTTTCGAAATAGTTATTTGTTTTATCATATTTGGTTCTTAACCAGACATAAACCAAGAGAAGGAAATCTATACTAAGATCTTGATTGGGGACATGTAGGATGCGGAATTCAGAAAAAATATTGAAAACTGCAAGATGTCCACTAATCAGCAACGGATTTTAATACAGAGAATACACATGACCGTGTTTCTATATGGTATTAGTCTTTTATCCAACGGTCCACTCGAAATTCGCAGTGGGTAATAATTTTTTTTTATTAATTTAATAATATTTGCTATATATAAGTATAATCTATCTCCGAAAATCAGATATGCAAAAGCAAGAAAAAAAGTTTCCTAAACTATCTCCTCTCTAACTATTTTTGGCATTTAAGGTAGTGTGTATAATTTTTTCTAATCTTTTAACCACACCACACACCATGTGTCTATACACTACACGCCACCATTATATTTATATCTCTTATTCACGTAGTAATAGTTTAATTAAAGCATTCATGTACTAATTGTTTAATTAAAATATGCTTATAGCTATTATATTATAATCACACCCTTGTAGAATCTCATCCCATCTATTAGATATATGTTTTTCTAATATTAACTAAAAAATTTTAATTTATAATTATTCTAATATTATTAATATATTTGTTTCTAAATTATTTTACTAAAATTTGTATTCCGCACCGCTTGATAGTTTTTACCAATAAAATATTTATTTTGTACCGCATAATATTTTTTTACTAATCAAATATTATTTCGCACCGCTTATTTGAGAAAAACCGCACTTGTCCTGCATAACATAATTTTCCACACATAATGCTGTTGAACCATACCGCACTCATAATCTGTTTTTCTCATTTTACCAAATACACTGTTACCATTCGGACACTAAATCCACTATTTCTTTTTTTTCGTTTTTTTTGTGGTTTTCTAGGTAGCATGTTGTCCATTTAGGGTCTTAGTGGCACTGAGTGACCCAAACATTATTTTCACAGTTTCTCTCTTCTTTCCCCCTAAAGACAAATAATCTTTCATCTTCATTCTAAATATGGATCTAAGGGCATCGTCATCGGTTGACCCCCTCTTGGGGTCTTCCAAAATTTTTTTTTTTAATAAATTAAATTTATTAATTTTTTAATTGTTTCGGCGAATCGAGCGGTGACACGTGGCGACACTTAATGAAGGTGGGTGTCTTCGGGAAGACACAACATAGCTCGTGTTTTGTGCGCCTTCTCTGCTCTTTCCGACACGTGGCGACCCTCCTCGGGAAGACCCTCTCTTTACTGTCCGATGAGGATGGCCTAAGGGCCTGATTTGTGACACTAAATGTGCATAATTCAAAGTGGTTTTGTAAAAACCGCTAACTAAACACAATTCACAATTTTTTTAAAAATATTTACGTTTTTAAGAAAAAATATATAAAACTGTGTGCGGTTTTTAATGTACATATTTTTAGTTTGTTAGGTAAAGGAACGCAGTTCAAAATCACACACTGAATAATACCCAGCGGTCCAATGGAATACGCATTGATTAATGCTTTATTTTTATTCAGAATTTTTTTTTTTAATAATAACTACACACTATAAATATGGTCATATGTCTCTGTATCTAACATACAACAACAAAAAAAAACACTTACAAGCTAAAGAATCCTTTCCTCCATTTTTTGAAGAATCAAGTAAGTTTTTCATATTAAAATTAGCTCATAAATATAAAAATAATTATCTGGTTCATCTAAATAAAATTAAAATTTATTAGTTTATCCCATAAAAATTTGAGTTAAAGTAGGAGTTGTTATCTAATTTAATAAACATTAGTAAATCTTATAAAAATATAGTTAAGTATTATATAACTTAAGAAAAAAATAGATATCTTTTAATAAGAGTGAAGATATCTTCGCTTGATACTTTTTTTATTAATCAAATATTTATTTTGTACTGCATAATGTTTTGATACCAATCAACATTATTCCGGATCCCTTATTTGAGAAAAACCGCACTTGTCTCGCATAACATAATTTCCCGCACGTAACACTGTTGAACCGTACCGCACTCATAATCCGCTTTTCTCGTTTTTCCAAATACGCTATTACCATTCGGACCCTAAATCTAGTTAAGTTTTATTTTCTTCTTGAACTTCACTGATGCTTCTAGTGTTGATCGGTGATGGCAGAGGAGGTTCAACTCTCTCCATGATGCATATGCATGGTTGGTCAGCTCGCCGAGACGATTATGAAACTTGGTTGGCTCAATGGAAGTGTTGGTGGTGCTCCTCATGTTCGTAATCTTTCTAGAGGACGCTGATGTGAAACATCAGTGAGCTCCCAATGGTGGCTCGTGGGGTTTCGAGAATCGTCTCGTTTTGGGGGGTTCCACTGGTTGTCTCGGTGGTGTGATGGTTCAACGATGGTTCCGATGGAAGATAGTGATTCATCCAGCAGTGGTTTGTCACTGGCTTCTCTCTCTACTTGATCGGATTTGAAGGTTTTTCCTTTCCGGCGAGGTTGAGGAGTCTTGGTGGAAGTTCTCGGCTTCAACGGAGGAGGAGAGGCTGTCTAGAAATTTAATGGTTCTTATCGCCTTAGAGTCTTGTTTCTGGTAAGACCGTGGAGATATAGTGACTCGGTCCAAAGAGGTGGGTTAGGCAAGTTTCAGGGCCCACTTATGTTCAGAGACGGTTACTCTGGTGATTCCGTCATGTTCTGTTGAGTGCATCTCAAAACCATCTTCTTGTAACCGCTGGCGCTAGATTTTTGGGTGCCGCTTGGTTGCAATCCTGAACCCAATTTTTTACTTCTTGTTTCCCTTGTAACATTGTCTTGATGCCCCGTTTGAGGATCCATGTTAAATTTGTCCCCCAACATTGATCTGCCTACCAGTGTTCACAAAAGTTTTAGCAACAGTGATGTTTTCTAATGAACTTCAACCGTTTGGTGGACTTTGAATTTTTCTATATTTTTTAATAAAAGTGAAATTTGTAATCCAACTTTTTTTCAAACAAAAGTTTTCATAATATCTCATTCCTTCTGATTGAGAGGCAAAAAACCCCTAAAATTACAGTATATAACAGTTGACTCAGTTTGTTGTACACCGATTTATACAAGATTCTTTCTCATTTTCCTTGTTCCATTTTCAATCAGTTATGTCTTTGTCTAATGAAAATAAATTTGTAAGCAATTTTTTTCTTTTAAAGTTCGATTCGAATCTAGTTTCCACATTCCGAATAATTAGATGTAAAGATGTATAACGATGTCAAATCAAATTTGTGGATTCGAGTTTTGTTAATCGATTTTTGTAATCCGCATTTAACATCCGTGATAAAATCTTTCTCATTTGAGAAAGTTTATTCATCCCTTCTTCCTTCAAATTGATTGAGAGACTGATAGATTTCCATGATATGTTTTAAACAGACACTATGAGCTTTTCATTTTGATTACGATTATACGCGATTTTGATTACTAACATATTAAAATTATACGACTAACATATTAAAATTATACATGTTCTTATTTTAATGAAATCAAAATTTCTTCTTCTTTTGTTTCATTCGGATCTACTTTTTGTTTATTTGGAAGAGTTCCGCAGGTGAAGGCGGTGGCTCACCTCTTACTTCATAGCCGCCGGATAAGCCGCCAGATAAGAAGCTCCCAAGATTGAGTACACTTATCGAAGGCACAAACCATTTGTATAATCTCACCACCGCTTCTAAAGCTAAGTCTCAGGCTTGCATGCAATCTTTAGCTCCTAATTTCAGGAATGAATCCATTCTCCTTTAATTTTTCTTCCCACTCCTGTTGTTTGGTGTTTTGGTTTGTTATCGATAAGGAAGGATCTTTGCTGGATCCATTTTCTGTTATAATTCATGGGTTTATTAAGGTTTTGATTTTGTGATTACTCTACTTTGTGGTGTTTTCGTTTACTAAGATTTTTGATTTTGTGATTACTTAAATTTGTTTTGCTTAATGGTTTAAAATTCGATCCAATGTTTAGTATCTGGGTTTAGCATATGATTTCTGTAAATTCAATTCGATGTCTAACAATATATTTCCTCTAAATATAATTGTGTCTCTAACTAAGTTTTTGTTTGGTCAACTGTTTAATTTTTGGAGTAAAACGAGAAAAGAGCTTATGCCAATTGGAGCAAGTGAAGAGTGTCATCGACCCTAGTCCCCAAATTAGAAAAGTAATGATCTGGTTAGTTGCATAGACTTAGTTTAAAATTTGAACCATATGATTACATAATACAATCAATGACATCCTTTGTTGTTTATGTTCTGAAATTAGGTGAATGAGAAGAATCCGGTGGAAAAAGATTCATCATCACCATCTTCTTTAAGCTAAGTCTCAGACTCTTCCTTCTCCTTAGCTCCTAATTGAACTAATCAATTCGCCACTTTTATTTGTTGAAATCTAAACTGAAAACATAATAAAATGGTTTTCAGAATAAACTAAAGATTCTTGAGATGAATAAGATCAAACTAAAGGTTTTTGTAAAAGCTCATAACACATAGTCAACCTCATAACAAACTAAAGCTTCTTGAAATGAATAAAGCTTCTTAAAATCTAGAGTCAAAACAGGATTGTTCATACCACCATAATCAATAGGGTCTATACTATTAGAACTTAGGTAAAGTCTTTCTTCACCTGAAAAAATGTCCTTTATTATGAATGTAGGATATAGGAAATATAAAAATATGCAGAAATGTTGACAATAAATCCTCACATGTTAGTTGCTGAAGCATACTTTCATTAATTTGGTTGACATCTTCATTAGTTGGACACAAAATTGCTCTTTTTTGAAAAAATTCAGGATCTTTTTTCATCTTGCAACTTTGTTAGATCTCCATAAATCTCTCTGCATATTGCATCAATAGGGTCTTTTGCCTTGGTAATGAGAAACCCTTCTGGAATTTATTAGAACCTCTCCATCATTAGGTTCTCCTATTTTCTCATTCCCAACAGCCAATATCTAGTCAGAAAATTCTTGTATCTTCTTTGCTTCATTGACACTCAAATTGTTAGCAAAAAGACGCATATTCTTTGTTAGCTTTAACACATCACAGTCTTTCTAAAGATAAGATGAATTAAGTGCAGCCATAACTATTTCTGGTCTGTCACCACCACCGATTACTGGTAGTATCTGCCTAAAATCACCTCTAAATACAACAACCTTTCCACCAAAGGGCTTTTTATCTACATTTACAATTAGATCAAACATAGTCCTATCCAAAGATTCAAAACAATGTTTACTCATCATAGGAGCATCATCCCAAATAATTCGAGAAGCTTCTATCAGTAAATTAGCTCTGTTTAAATCAGCTTTTATATGGCATAAACTAAGCTCATGAGGATTCAAAGGAATACTAAATCTAGAGTGAGTTGTTCGACCACCTTCTAACAAAAGAGAAGCTATGCCACTTGATGCTACATTAAGGATTATATCTCCCTTATTCCAGCAAAGAGTGTTTTCCAGAGAAAAGTTTTACTAGTTCCCCCAAAACCATATAGAAAGAATACTCCTCCTAAATATTTTTCCATTGCCTTAATAATGTTATCATAGATTTCCTTTTGTTCAGTTGTAAGCATCTTGATCCATTTAGCATGGTCTTTTGCTAGTTTCTGACGGCCATAGGCCTTTTCATCTAATATTAGGACATTATTATTATCCATAACATCTCTAGGTGGTTGTGGCATAGTCTTATATTCTTTTAGAGAACCACCAGTCCTTTTTAGCATGTTATCCAACTCTTCAAGTATATATCTCTTTTTAGATAAAATTAGATCTGAAACAAAAAAAATCTGATCCAAAAATGAGGCTAAACCTGTCCATATACACTAACAATTTATCAAAACTAAACAGTAAAATGAAGATTGTAAAAATCTATTACCTGGTCGGTTGTATTTATGCCTCATTTTTGATTGAATCCCTTCACAAAGCAAATGCCATGTTGCATCCCAAACGGTTTTTGGAGAAGCTAAGCTATCTAACATGATGGTGAAAAGCTGACACAGAAAAAAATCCACTACTCCACAAACTTGTTTTATGTATGTCATCAATATACTCTTTACCATTATCTAATAAACCTAAGGCAAAACATGCATCTTTCCAATTTTCATAAACCACACCATCAACAGTTCTGAGCTCTTCAAAACTTCTCGGACCTGGTTGCACATTAAGAAAGACTCTCATATAATACTCATCTTCCATTTTACGTGGGACATAGTTAATTCTTCCTATAGCAAACTCATGTTTCCTTTTATTAAATTTTTTCTCCTTGCTATCATATGTAAATATTTCAGGGAATGTCTGCATAAGTCATTTTCTTAGCAACAGCACTAACGTTATTTAATTCAAACCAAGCCAAAAACATAGAGTTGTCAAGATCTGCCCGATTCAAAACTGTTTCGTAATCGTCATTCCCCTTAAAATATATAAGTTGCTTGCCTGGCAAATGGAAAGATAGCTTTATAACAAATGTGACCGATAATGTATAGGAAATTTTAAAATTCTCCATGCAGTTTCACAGGCATATACATACCTGAAAAAATGAATATTAACAACATGTATGATAATAATATTAAGAAATCTATAACATTACAAACTTCACATATATTAGAAATGAAAATTTACAAACCTACAATCAAAGAAGTCTTTGACTTCATTCTTCTTCTTTTATGATCCATTATCATGTGGATTTTGGTTTTTTTCTTTCTCTTTTCCCCTTTTTAAACAGTTCAACAATAGCAGAAACATGATCTTATCCTTTTGTAATGTACTTAAAGATGTATTCTACAGAACCACTTTGGTTACACCACTCAACATTGATGTGGGCTTTGTATCGTAGAGAAAGAATTCTGTTATATGGGATAACATACATGTTATCACTTTTAAAGCCATTCTTTTCAACAAACTGATTAGTTTCTCGTCGTCTGTAGACTGGAAATCCTTCCTTATCAATTATGGTTTTTTCACGTGATGTTTAGAATAAAATTTAGAACACTTTCCATCAACCATACACGGTGTTTTATGGTTGATAGCACCACATGGTCCATGGATCATCATGTCTTTTATGATTTCATAAAGCTCTAGATCTTTCTCTTTGTCTGATTGAGCTTAATATAACCAAGCTTGTTAGACTCTATTGTAGTATATGAATCAACCAAAAAATTTTGGAATAACCTTTTTGACCGAAGTAGGATATGCTTCTCATGTTTTCTTTCATGAATCTTGAATGCAAACCATTGCCTAATAGAGATGAGCTTGTTTTTCTTCTTCTTTCCAACACCAGTGTAATGTTTCTCTATTCCAGGTCTGAAACCATCTTCACCATAAGGAAATAGTAGAGGATACTGTATAGGAAGATAAATTGGATGCATTTCACTTTTCCTCTGTAAGTTTCCAGATTTTTCTTGCAAAATGATATCTTGCTTGGCATGTCTAGTGTCAAATCGCTTGGAATTAATGCTGCAACTTCAGATGATGTAGGAAGATTATAAACCTTTCCATCTTGTTGAGTGTACTAATTAGTCTCATATGGAAAGTTTCTTCTGTGTTTGCATCAAATCTATCTCTAGCAGATCTTAGGTTTTCAACATAAGGGTTGATAGAATTCAACAGCTTGATGATAGCAGCAATTACTTCTTTCCTGAATTTCTGGTTTTTTTATACTTGCCTGAATTTTTTCCTTTGCTGTAAAGTCATTTAAGTAGAAGTTAGTAACTAAAATATAAAAGCATATGATCTATTATCTACCTCATTCTCTGTGTCTACAATGTATAGCTGCATAAACTTAGGTGTCTCTTCTTTGTTTGGTTAAAACTTCCAATTAGATGGTAATTTTCTCCTTGTATTTGGAATATTTGAGGACCACCATCTTCTCTAACACTATTTTTAGTATTTCCACCAAAAGAAGTAAAAGAAAATGGACATTATCTATAGTATAAACGAAGCAATATATACCTCTTCAAATTTCCCATCTAGTAAATCAGCTGCAGATTTAGCTATAAGCTTAGCTGTGAAACTGTCAAACAACATTAGTTTCGTATCACCTGTCTGGTCCATCACAGAATCATGGAGCTTTTACGTGTATTTGATATGAGTTAGCTTTCAACATAACAAAATACATATACTTTATTTGGAAAATGTGATGGTTAAGATATACCTTGCTATGACATTGATAACAGTTTCATCACAGCTTTCACACCAAAACCTTTGTTTCTTAGATTTTTTAGGCACCTTAATCTGACTGTTTGAATCCTTTGCTAACTCAACCTTCTTGCTAGTATCACGATGGCTAATGTAGTACCACCCCAATCAGTATCAATGGCACAAATTATAGCCATGATTCTCCATTTTCCGATCTAAATGTAACATTATTTGAAAAAGTGATTCAAAATAGTAACTGAATTTCATAACTACAGAAACTTTACTAATATTATAGATAGTGCTATTTACCCCTAAGGAAGCACGAAGTTCTGCAATGGTTTTCCTAGGATAATCAATGAAATTGTCACTTCTTGGCAAAACCTGCATATCTTGTTTAAATGAAGGTTCTGTAAGAGTGAGATTCAATCCATCGCTTGGTAACCTGAATGCCAAAAAATAGGCAAAAATTAGTTTAAAATATTCAAGGATATGATTACAAAATACAATAAATGTCATCCTTACATTGCCATTAATTCTTCAACTTTTGGATATTCCAGAGGATTGATCAACACATCAGAAGCCTCGAAAACATTGGTTATACTTATGTCTCCTATATATAAATAGATTTAGTATCCAAGTAAATATAAATATGAAAAGCTTAAATAAACACACTTTAACCTTTAAAAGTGTGGATTTTTTTCAAATCGGATGAGCACCACAGTTTTGTCATCACCCTTCACGTTTTGGCAAGCATTATAAACTTTCTGACCAAATTTTCCCCATAAAGTATAGGAAAAACGATCGCTACATGAAAATGGATTATCCAAAACATTATTATACATAATTTAAATCATATGATAACTAAACACTATGAAAATAAGAATAAAATATTTCTTACTTAGTATCTCGAATTTTGAAATAAAGCTTCTTAGTTGGTTTCTAGTTGGCATTGAGATTTTGAAATTTACCAACACTAACAACTTGACCTAAAATGCCTGTAATTACATATGGAGTTTAGAACATTGACAGATTAGATAACTTAATAGATAACTTATAAAAAGTTACCAACTAATACAAATTAGGTTACCTATTAAAACATTTTCGTCATATTTTTCTCTTTGACAGCTACAAAAACAGATTACTCAAGAAAAGTACTATCAAACATGGAATCAGATTTACTAACTTTTGTGTTGTTAGTAAAACTTATCGTGTAGTTAATGTTTGACAACTTATACTTTCCAGAGCAAGAATTCACAGAAAAGTATCAATAATTCTCCATTCACCGATTTTTTTAAGTTCCCTCTGAAATCGAGTTATATAAGTTTTCCTAATGGTGGCTTGCATCTTTGAACCCTATAAGAAAAAATAACAGTTAGCCTTGTCAAAATTTATTGATTTGTCAAAAATACCATAGAGTACAGAAAATTTACTGATTAATCACAAATGACAAAGTCTAATGGATCTCCAAATCCAGGAGTGTATCGAGTCCACATGTGAAGGATTCTCCATGGTTTCACATCCTTAAGGTATGTTTCACCAATTCTTAGAGCCATGCTATTTTTTTAGGGTTTATGTGAAATTTGCAAATTGAATGAGAAACCGATGCTAGGGTGGCTAATTATTTATATGAGTTGGCTTGGATCGATTAGTGTAGGGTTTTTTTCTGTAGAAAATTTGTTTAGCAAAAGATTGTGATAGAAAATTCGTAAAGGAAAATACGATTTTCCAAATGGTATAATGATGAATATTAGAAAAGATGTAGTTTGTTAGAATTTGGTTATTTTGTAAGATTTTGTAAATTTGTTAGAAAGGAAATATATTATAGATTTCAATTTGGAGATTGTATTTATATATAGGCAGGAAAAAAATTCTAAAACAAATTGCATGTTAATTGATTTGGATCAGTCTCACTATATTGGACCAATTTAACTGCATGTCCATTAAACATTGTGGTATTGCGAACAGGGCTGGATCAGCTTATATTCAACTGGGTGGACATCCATTAATTGCAAATGGAGGATCCGCGTCCCAAAATCTGGGTCAAACAAAAAAAACGGCTTGGATCGGTTTGGATACCAAATTTGCGAAAATGTCCCAAAGTTGTTTTTTTTTCAAAACTAAAAAACAGTGGCATAAGTCTAATTATTGAAAAATTCTTTAATGGCTTGTAATTTTTTCTGCCCCTACTCTCTCAATTAATAATATAGATATTTTTGTAAGTTAAGTCATTTGGCAATCTTTTGGTCATAACATTATAGATTCAGATGACTCAAACTGCTTTCCAAATTTTTTAAAATAGATTTAGTATTGTGTCAAGTTGTCTGTTGTGGCAATGATGACTTGGTTTCATAACTACAAATAAATGCTCTATTTCATTGCTCTAAAAGATTTTATTCGTTTTCTCCAATAATAAGTTAATTCAAGGAATTACGCTTATTCATTTATGTCTAGCGCGGAAATCAACTAAGATGTGAGAACTGGCTGCATTAGTTTTGCATCCGGTCAACCTAGACTTCACAAAAAGACAGGAAAAACGATTTGACGGATCGATTGTTTAAGTTCCTCTAAACCTGTCCCAACACCCAAAGAAAGAGATAAGTTTATTGTCTAAGATTCAATGAATGTTTTCGGATCGAATTCTCAGGTCTAGAATAACTTGTCGTCTCTCCATTTGCTTAATCAATTATCGTTATAAAGTGTCATACAATGTCCTTTTTACACCAGTCAAAATGGTGAGTTTTAAATTTCGTCATCAATATACAATGTATATGTTCCAATGGAGGTTAGATATATTGCGGAGTTTAATTTAATCAATATCTATTTAATATATTATATTAAATCGATCCAAACTGGGCATGTAGTCTCACTTTGGTTTATATCCTTTACCAGGCACACTTTGGTTTACAATGTTGGAACGATATAACAAAAACCGGGTTAACCGGAAAAAAACCAAAAACAGAAACTCAAACATCGCCTAAGAGGAGTCCTCATCCTCAGCCGACAATGCCAGACCTGTGACTTTGGCTGCTCCTAGCATCCCCGACCAGCCGACCATTAATCCAGACGAAGAAAGGAACCTCCAACTTCCAAGAAAAGAAGAGAGAGCCGACCGCACCCTTTCCTGCTTCCGTCTTCCACCTAGAGAAGCTTCCAGCGCGATGTAGCTGTGCCTTCCGCCTCCAATCTTTTCTAGCAGCGCCACCCTCCGACCGTTGACGCCAATTTCTGCTACAGATGCAGCCAAGAAGGCTTCAGCAAGAGCACCAGGGCTGAGCAACTTCCAATGCGATGCAGCCACGCCTTCCGCCTCTAGCCCCGCCATCAAAAGGCTATCTTGCATTTCTGTGGGGAATAGATTAAAAATAATAGAAAATTCAAAGAGTTTTTGCAATTTTTGTCTGGGATGTAATTCTTGTTGACCGTTGAGTGTTTAGCTGGAATTTTTTCTTTGGTGTGTGTGATTCTTGTTGACCGTTGAGTGTGTGTTTAATCCAACTATACATCTCTCTAAAAGAATAGAACTTAAAATATATAGACAAGAAAAGGAAGAGTAAAACTTAAAATATATTTAATATGAGAGTTAAATGTGAAAATAAGTAATAATATGAGGTCGTACTTGAAAATTTCCCAATTAAAATGGGATTATTAGCTCATATATCCTCCAAACAAATAATTTTTTCTTTATGCCCCTCGTTAATCTTAATGCCTTTAATTAAGTTAAATTACATAACTAACCTCTTTCTTTCTTTTTAGATTTGAACAAATCTTTAATTAAAAAAAATTAATGTGGAAAGTGATATTGGTGAAAATTTATTATGAGTGATTAAATTTAGATCAATGAAAATGAAGCAGATAAATTAGATCTTCTTCAATCTTCTTCGTCACTTCCACGAGAAACAAACATCCCAAACAAAATCTCTATAGCTCAGAATTTGAAACTTGATTTCTCTTCTTTTCCTTTCGTACTTATGTTATATCAACGAATTTATGTTATATTGGTGAATTTTATCCAATTTCGGAGGTTGAAACTCAATGTTCATGGATAATTTACTGTAGATTTACAATTTTGTAGATTTTTCTGTGCACATTGGATGATTTAACTTGTTTTCTTGATCGATTAGTGTCTGACATTCGTAACAGTTGATATTTTATAGATCATGATAGTGAAATCATAGTGAATCGTAGGTAGATAGAAATCAAAATCAAAATCGTTGGTAACACAGAATTACCCAAAAATGAGTAAAAATGGTACAACTATGTATATAGAGTAAAACTGGTACGAATTCGTAATACTGAGAGTACTAATATTTAAGTTTTATTTTTATTCATTTTCAGGGGAAACTGAATAAGAAGCAATGCTTAATCATACATTTTGATTATAGAGGATATTAATCAAATATCGAAGGAGGTTATACGGAATGGATTCAAAGCGAAGATCGAATTTACACTTTAGTGAAGACATATATAGAAGAAGTAACTTATTCTGAGTTGGTTCGTAGAATATGCAAGAAAAAGAAGAGAGATGAAGATACAATGAAGCTGAAACTGAGTTACACTCTGAAGACAGATCATAAGAAAAGACCATCAATTATAGAGGATGATGAAGAATTGTATGCCTATATTACGTCATGTCATCATGATAAAAGTGGGAATATTTTGCATGTGGAGGCTTTGGAAGATGTTGCACAAAATTTGGAGCGTGAAGAAGCTGTAAGAGATGAACTAAGAAGTGCAGCTTGTGTTAATGATGGTATACTTAGTATTTACGAAGAAGAACCAATGGAACATGGATTGGTGAACACATGTGAAAATGTTGCACATGATGATGAATTCGTTAACGTGGATGAATACAATCAACTTGGACATGTTGTAGATCATGGAGAACATGGACGAGAAAGAAGAGGAGATCAGGATGTAAATGTTGCATGGAACCCCCAACAATATGCATACATGCTCTCAAGCTAGTAGTAGAATACTAGGAAAAATATAAGATAATGCACAAAACGGATAGTTGCATCTGTTTTGCATGAAGATTATCCTAGTACATTTAAAACCCCAACTCCAAACATGCTTCTAGGTTTGGTTCAAAGAAAAATTGGAATTAAAGTGTCATACTCTACCATATACAGAGGAAGAATACAAGCTGCTAGTTATGTGCGGGGTAGCTCAGAGGAAAGTTTTAGGTCGATGTATTCATTTATGCACAATTTAGAGCTCGCCAACCATGGTACACTAATACGTGTGGATGTAGATGAGCAGCACATACTTAAGTACCTGTTTTTATGTTGGGAGCTTCCATTGAATGGTTTAGGGCGATAAGGCAACATGACCATGATCATTACCTGGACATTCCCATGTGGGTCTCTCTCAAGCATCAACTGTTCCTGAATCGCTTCAGGCAGAAGATCATACAGCTTCACAGATTGCTTGGTGAGCTTCTTTTTCTTTAGCCCATTTTCATCGACAACCTCATTCGCCAGAATTTCGTTCAGTTTTACGATCAGCTCTTGGACCTTAGAAGTAAAAATAGAATAGTTATCTTCAGTTAAGAACAATCATATTAATCAGCTTGAAAGTGGTAAATTCTATTTTGTTACGGGAAAACGCAACTTAGGAATAAAGTCGATCAGACCTTCTGGAATCAGTATGACAGCGTAGTTGTAACCAAGTTCAGCACGTTTGCAAATAACATCCACCATGTAGTCTATGACATTATTCAAAGTCTGCTTCTGAGCAGAAACCTACACAAGGATATTTCTAGATCAAAGCTAAGTAAATATAGACTGCTCTACTTAGGCATGGGTGAGATCTCTCTAAACAAATAACTCCATATTGAACTAGATTATTTGCTTCAATCGAAAAGTGTAACAAAAATGAATCGGATATGCAGTATGATTCAATCATCTATAAGATTCAAATATCTTTGGGGTAAATTTGAAGTTAAACAAGAATGTACCTCTTCTCCAATAACTGTAATGTTTGGATGAGTTTGTAAAGCATATTCAAGCATAATGTGGGAAGAAGCACGACCCAAGTTGTACAACTGAAATGAAATATGATAAAACATTGCGGGCATCAGTAAACAACAAATGATGCAACTTCAAGATTTTTTATTTACCCAATTACTTACAATGATAGTATTTTCCAGTTGACATTGCATCAATCATGACGTTTTCAATCATTTCAGAGTAAACCTGCATAAGCAAGATAATATTTAATAGGCTTAGAATCAACCAAATACCATTAGTTATGCAACAATGTAACGTTTAGTATAGGGAAAACTATTTTACAAAGTCTAGATAAAATTGATCAAACCGGAAACTCACCTTGCAAGCTGTATCAAACCCAAAACTAGTGGACACTTTTTTGCGTTTCAAATTACCATCAATGGTCTTTGGGCACCCAATTACTCTTGTTTTCAAGTTCTTACTCTAATTTTACAAGTAAAAAATAAGTCAAATGCTGAATCAGCAAATCATTAAAGATTCTGTTGACATGGATATTCAAGAACAACACCTTTAGACTAAGATAAATAAGTTTCAACAACAGATATAAAAAAGATTCCACTGCCAGGTTTACCTGAAGTTTTCAGCGTGGAGGTAAGCATTGGTGTTGGAGTCATCTCCACCAATAACCACCAATCCATCAAATCTAGCTTCTTTACTGTTTCTTCAGCATTCTTAAACTTCACAGTGCCATGTAAGTTACCCACTGCAAGAAATGCGGGATATGGAAGCAGTAATAATCTCTATAAACTACTAAAAAAATTCAACATGCTCAAGTGTCTTAATCTTGAGCATGAAGAAGGCTGGAAAAGAGTTCCTTGTTGTTCATGAATGATTAGTTGATAAACGTTGATACCATTGAACCAACATGTATCAAGAGTTACAGAACTTAGGATACTCACTTCAAGTAAGAGTTGTTAAAAATAAGAGGGTTTGAAGTGCAGGCACCTCCTTCCCCACCTTCCCCACTCCTTCACTAGCTATGGCTACTACATCTTCTCCACTTATTTTATCACCACCACTAGCACCACTAGCATCACCCATATGGACATTATCATGACCCATATGTCCATCAATACCATCATCCACATCCTCAAAACCCATATGTCCATTAACATCATCATTCACATCCTCAACCTTCTCCTTCCCCTTGATGTTCTTTTGTAGTCTCCGAACTTCTTCTTCAACGTTGGTCAACCTACCACTCATCACCATAATAATACCCTTTAATGCATCCACCATCTCTATAACACTGGATACTACAGTCTGCATACGTTGCATCTCCTCTTTATACTCTTTCATGAAATCTGCTGGTGGAGGTGGAGCATGTTCTTCTCTCTTAGGTACATTCCTCTACCCTACCATGTGTTGAAGCATGTTCTTCTTCTTCTAACAACAACATCCTAGTCATATAGTTCTTGCCAGAAAATCCTCTTGCCAACACTTAAGTGAGCCATGATACCTTCAGCAATTGGATCACTATTATCCAGATGGAACTCTGCAACCCCAATACGGCTCAGCAAATGTTGATTTTCATGAAGAGTAGCTTCCAAAATGCTAGAGATATCCTATTGTAGAAATAAAATAGCATTAGCTACAATTACATCATAAGAAAACATAATCTTATTAATCGATTTTACCTTTGATTCACCAAGTATCTCATTGATCTCTGATAACGGATATCCTTTCATTGGATAGGGTTTGAACTTCCTGTAGCACATTTTTGTACAGTCCTTATTAGATGCAACATCGATATGGTATCACATCCTCGGAGATGGGAGAGCCTCAAATGCCAAAAGCTACAAGAAAATTTTAAATACATTAGTACACATATTAAATCAAAATACATTAAACAAAATATTTGAATATTTTTACCTCCATAGGGATGATGAACCCTCTTTAAGCCACAACACTTTTGACTGTACCATCCAAATTACCTAACATGGTCTCCAGCCCATCTGAACACACTTCAAATGAATACCTTCCCAACGGAAAGGTCTTGCATACATACAAATCATCAACAATCCGCAGAAGAAACGAGTCAATGAGTGATGGTACCTTACTCTTTGCTTTCATGATTGAGGCGAAAAAGTAAAGCACCGCCATCTTCAACCGATCTTCACACACTACTATCGACTTTATCTTCGCTTCTACATCACTCAAGTAGATCTTATTCTCTCGTTTAAATCATTTCTTAACTTAATTTAAGCTCCCAACACCCAAATAATCTGGAGGGTACTCACTACAATCTATCCCAGATATCAGTCAATCTCCCACATTGAATGCCGGACTGGAACTCCATTTACGATAAACCATCACGCCTTGCATTTCTCAAGACATGCAGTCCGCAAAACAAGCATCCACATGCCCATAGACTTCCGATTACCCTCCCTGGGCATGTGGAAAAGATGCATGAACTAGTTCTGATGATCCGTAAACCACTCCATCTCAATCTCTTCAAGGGTATTCTCCAACTCTTCCAATACAGTCAAGATCGTACACCTTGTCAAGATTTTGCATGTCTTTTTATATTTATCTGGCCTGAAGTAGAACCTGGCAGGTGGCTCTGGCTGCTGGTTCTCCTCCTCACAACCCTATAACCAAAATAATTTACTTAGTAGTTGTACCAAGATTATCAAGTCGTACTGATTATTAGATGTACTAAATTCAAATTTCATCAAATATGCAGGAAATCTTAACTTGTTTTACAATTATGCAATCCCCTACTAGCTTTACTCAGTCGTACTAGTTTTACCTCATTAGATAGTTCACCCATGGAATTATCTGAGGATATCTCTGGGTTATCTGAGATGTTTTCTTCTTCTCCAGATGTGGATGATCTGTCTGGGATATCTGAAATATTTTATCCTTCGCCAGATGATGAGTCTTGAAATTCATCTTCAATAGGTGAAGACGGATGCGTCAATCCAAGTGTAGCGTTTTTGGTTCTAACCATATATGCAAATTCAATACCAAATACACATTAAACTCTATCCACAAAACTTAAATTCAAACAGATCCAAATATTCAAACCAAAATTCAAATTCAAACCCAAAATAATTTTCGATCCTAAATTTTGTAAAATCTATAACTTCACCCTAATTCACAATATTACACCCTAATTAGTAGATTTCAGACCCCGTTAACTCTAAACAAAAACCCTACTTTATGTAAACCCTAGGTTTCTAAATTTGAAAACTAGGGTTCCGGTTTCTAGAGACAAACCTTAGTCAACGGTGGTTAAGCAGCAGCAGAAGGAAAACGACAAAAAAAGCATCGGCGTAAGAGCACCAGCGGAAGAGGAACGGCGGAAGAGGCATGGCGGAAGAGAAATGGTAGAAGAGGAACGGCGGAACAAGAACACTCGCAGAAGGAATTCACTTCATTTCTTTGCCAATGATGATACTAGTGGCCGACGGGGGAGTAACGCAAATAGTTAAAGAAGAAATTTGAAAAGCTCGAAAGGAGACAAAGGAGCGTGGGAGAGAAGAGAAAACGAGAAAAAAATAGAGTTTAAATCTAAAAAAATCTAATTTTAGTTAACTTTCTTATTAGTAGACTGGGTGATTAAAAAATTTCAACTAAATTTTAGTGGGCTTTGTTAAGAGCTAGTTATTTTAGTGGACACTGGTTTTTGATGTAATTTTGTAACTTTTCGATAGTTTTTAGATATTTTACCAAATTTAGATATAAAATTAAATGTAAAATAAATAAATAAAAAACATAACTGGGATATATCAACTTAATTAATTTTTGGTCAACGGTACATATGAGAGTCCAATTAAAATAGACGGAAAAATAAAATAAAAAAATAGTCCATTAAAATGTGAAGGCAGCTACCATCGCAATAATCTAATACGAGATCGCCGTTTCTAGGGCTTTTTTCTTTATCCTCAACCTCTCGACTTTTCAAATTTGTAATCTCCATCGCAGATCGTTTAATTTCAGGTTTTTTCTCTTTATCTCCTTTCGATTTTCATAGGCATCTCGAAATTAAAGTTCAATTGCTTTTCAGAATTGTTTTAACCTGATGATACACAAATTCGCCTTGTTTCTACTCTGATCGATTTGATTTTGCCAGTTCCGTTACTAATTGGTATCGAATTTCACATTTCTTCTCTGGGATTGACGAAATTATCTCCTTTACGGTAAATTTTAGATTAAGATGAACATTGATATTGCTTCGCGATTTCTAGGGTTTCGTATGATATTTAGGATTTTTAATTCTGTGATTAACTGTTGTTGGATTGGTTCGATTTCCTGGATTTGCTCTTGTTTCAAAGTTTCAAGCTTTTTAGGTTGTTTCTTTTTCCTAAAGTGTTGAATTTTTTTGTTTCAGGTTTTGGGCTCGTAAGTTTTGTATCTCTTAGTGTTAAACATGGCAGAGATACAGACAAATGGAAGAGCATACGAGTCACTATTGGAAAAGGTTCTTTCAATGAACATTCTTTCTTCTGACTATTTCAAAGAGCTCTATGGTTTAAAGACTTATCATGAGGTAATTGATGAAATCTACAACCAAGTTAATCATGTCGAGCCATGGATGGGTGGAAACTGCCGTGGTCCTTCAACAGCATATTGTCTCCTTTACAAGTTCTTTACCATGAAACTTACAGTGAAGCAGATGCATGGGCTATTGAAGCACACAGATTCTCCTTATATTAGAGCGGTGAGTGAAATCTCTTTACTATCTTCTTGCATAAATGACCCTTGTCTCTTTACTTATGTATAGTGGGATTATATGGATGATCAAGTATGAGTTTCCGTGATGCTATACCCTTGTCTTTTTGATTTTCTTAGTAGATTCTAGAAATATCTCTTTTGGTATTCTGGATTCTTCTTGATTTTCAGTAACATCTGGTGATATCTAGCATTGTGTGCTGTTTGTTCCAATACCTGTTCCTCCTGATACTTGATACCAGCTGGATTGTTTCTTGTTAGTTAATTTTAAAACAGAAAAGGTATGTTTTTCCTTTGTTTGTGAAATAATTATAGAGCCTCTTAAAGTCAGGTAATAACATTCTTTACCTCTGGGTTCCATCTGAAACTTTTCTTTTCTCATCCCCGTATTGAAGGTGTGAGCGTACACACATAATTGTTCTCGTGTTTTCATAACAGATTTTCACAACCACAAACAAAGTTGGGATGTCATTCTTTATTTGAGTTGCTGAGAGTTTCTCCCACCAAATTAAAATAAGACCTTTCTTTGCTAGCAGTATCTGCAAATCAAGGTTTGAGGTGTATTTTCTATTTTAGCTACTCTATCTATCTAGGATCACCTCTCTGCCCACCTAACAGTATAGAATCTAGCGACTGTGACAAATAATTGGTCTATGATACTGCACCCTTAGTTGTTCCAGAAGTTGTCTACGTTTTAGGATCTATGTGAAGTTTTTTCTTTTGAATGAGATAGAATTTACATGCTTCCTTGGGTTACTGGAAGTTGGGCTTGTCTTGCGTTTTATGGCAATATTTCTCCAACTTCTTATTACTTTGTTTTGCTTTGCGTTTTTGCATGTTAGAACAACTTTTCTGATCTGTTTTTCTATGTTCATTACTTTTGACCTGACCACAGGGAACTGAATGTGCAGGTTGGATTCCTATATTTAAGATATGTTGCAGATCCAAAGACGTTGTGGACATGGTATGAACCATACATTAAAGATGATGAGGTAAGCATCTTTTAGCATGTTCACAGAGTACTATGCAATTATAGTTAAAATTTTTACTAATATCAAGCACTCATGAAAAACCGTACTCAATTGCCTATGCATACACCTGGGTATCATTAAAGTTGATGTGTCTCTAGCATCATGTTTTTCCTTGGTTCCTTAATATGTTTTTTAATAGATAAGCTCTTGTTAGTATTATAACTGAGATGATCACACAATAATTAGGATGTAAGGTATCCTGTGGCCTACTGCTTACCAAATTCTGGGTTGTGGGTTCATGTTATCAAAATACACACTCCAGCTTGTTTGAACATGGCTCTGCATTGCTACTGGTTTTATACAGCTTAACATGAGTATAATTTTGTAATATGCCTTCAGGAGTTTTCACCAGGGTCAAATGGACGGATGACGACAATGGGTGTTTATGTTCGTGATTTGCTACTCGGACTGGTAAGTAAGTAACAAGTTATTATAATACATTGTCAAATTTTTCTGCCTTCTGTGAATTGTCCCATGGAACAAGTGTTTTTGGCTGGGCAGACTTGGATGCGTCTGGGTTTCTCCTGGATCTAAAAATGTATATATATTTACAATACTGAAAATTTGAAGTGATATTGAGCAAGAATTTTGATTCATCGGTAAGATGCTGTGTGGTCACTTAAAATCTTGAACCTGGTTTTACTGTGTCGTTATTTGTTTTGTCCGGAAAGGACAAACACTCTTTTGACGACGTAGTTGCTTGGTTGAGTTCTTCTTATTTGCCATTTGATAATGGTTGATTGATACCCATTTTGCGATAGTATGAACATTTCACTAGTTTGGTACGATGATCTTAAGTCATGTTTTTGAAGAGCGTGTGTTACTTATTTGCTAGAAGAATTTACTTAACTTTTGAACTAATACTTAAGTGAAGTCGTAGATTTAAATAAAAGAAATAGCATTTTGTGTATGAGTGAAAATGTATTGGAATTGTTTGAATATAGTTTCTGTTTGTTTTAGTAAATATACTTTAATGTTTCCATGTTGACAATTCCTGAATCTGATGTACTGTGTTTGGTGTTTGCAGTACTACTTTGATACTTTGTTTCCTCGCATACCTGTACCTGTCATGCGCCTGATTGTATCAAACCTTGAGAAGATGAATTTACCAACTAAACCTTCTGGTTCAACCGGAGACATGACTCGTGGCTCTGAAGACACTGCCCGTCGTCCACCATCAGTAAAAGCATCCCTCTCTGTTTCATTTGGTCAGCGAGCACCTCACCGTGCTTCCACCAGAGGCTCCTCACCTGTTCGTCGTCCTCCAGCTTCTAGTTATGACAGAAATGGAGGCGATGAAGTACAGCAGCGGTCACCACGTAGGAGCCAGAGCCGAGACAATTATTCCGACAGAGACTCAGATAGACAGCGGGAGAGAGAGAGGGATAATGACCGGGAAAGAGACAGAGACAGGGAGATGGAGAGAGATAGATACAGAGAAAGGGAGAGGGATTATGGTAATGATAGGAGATCAAGGCGTGACTATGAAAGTAGAAGCAGACGAAGTGATTACGAGGATGATAGAAGCAGACGACATGACAGGAGAAGTAGGAGCAGAAGCAGAAGTAGGAGCAGGAGTGTGCAAATTGAGCGTGAACCAATTCCAAAAAGAGATAGTAGCAACAAGGAGAACTCAGCTGCGACTGTGAACAGAAATCTCGCAAAGCTAAAGGATCTGTATGGAGACGCAAGTAATCAAAAAGGAGATGAAGGAATTGGAACAAGGAGGGATTCAAGTTCAGAAGAAGTGATTAAGCTTGGTGGTTCCTCTTGGAGGTGAAAAGAAAACAATTAAACTGCAACTTCTATTTTGTAGGATGATGCATGTTGTTTTACTGTATTGTTTTAATTTCCAGCAAAGTATTTGTTATATGCCTGAAATTACATTTTTAGAATTGATCTTTATCGTGAATTTGTTTTAGACTTTGTGCTGTGTTTTAAGCTATTGTGTTTTCGGTTGGCAATAATGAATTTGTTATAAAAAAGATGATTATTCATCAAAATATTGCCATCACATCTACCAATTTTTATGGACACTTGTCTTAGTTAATATCCTCATCATCATGCTATTTATTGTGTTTCGTTCATCCTTACCACTATAAATATATGTTGTACTAAATAGAAAAATACACAAGTAATAAGAATAAGAAATTGATAGTCTCTCGATCTCTCTAACGTCTCTCATTCTATCTTTTTCAATTTCTTTATTTAATCAAATTGCATATACATATATATATATATACATGTTTATATATATATCACGTTAAAGTTTATAACACGTTATCGAATAAGCTTTCGTTCTATCTTTGATAGCATAATGTTTTTACCGTTTGAACCCTAACAAAGTAAAGTACACAATTTATTGTTTTTATTCATAAATTTATGTATATATATAACATAAATATTATAGACATTGTGAGACTATGTCATATCCGGATTAATCGTAATATAAGGTAGGTATTGTCTCTTTTATAATAAAATAAAAGGTATGTTTTTTTTTCCGGATTGATCGTAATATACGGTAGGCTCTGTCTCCTTTACGATAAAATAAAAAACCTATATATTTTTTTCCAAATTGATCGTTATATATGGTAGACTATCCCTCCTCCTCGATCAAATGAAAATTTTATGTCTATTTGATTATATGAAGTCGTGCTTTTTGAATTCCTATATGGAAAGACATGCCTTATGAATTCTTATATTAAAAGGTATGGTTCTTAGATTATTTTTATAAATTTATATGTTTAAATATTTAATTTATTTTATAAATAAATATATCCGTTATATCAAGCTTAAAGTCTTTAATAGCCATTCATTAGAAAACCATAAAAGTTTTCAATATGATGAGTTTTCATGTGATTCATACTCTAAAAAAAAACTCATAATCCGGCCATCCTAGCCAAACAAGGAGAATGAATCGCAAATATTCTTAGAAAGAATACATGATGATATGTGGATATATTCATCTTTTATGCGGGATATTGATAATTTATAGTATTAATTGATGCATCTAATAAATTGTCATATATGTGCTTGTTGACCATACAAAATACGGCTTTCGCAAGATTTATTGTCCAAATAATCAGGTTGAGAGTACAATTTTCTGATTATGCCATAAAGAAAGTTAGGTTTGATAACATTAGTGAATTCACTTCACAAGCCTTTAAATACATTTATATGTCAATGAGAATCGATTTGAAAATCCATTTTCTCATGTTTAAAATGGTGTGGCTGAGTGTTTATTAAAATGGTCAAAAAATAAATAAATGTGTTATTGAATATTCGATCACAATAGAGACGTGCATATATATATTGATTATATTATGCACAAATAAAGATGTAACAATAATAGTAAACATGAGGTTTACTAATTGCTTAAAGCATAACATAATCGGTTTTGTAATTCCGGTCAAGTAATAATATCAAAGATCATTAAAAATTTATGCTGAATTAACATTAACTACTCTTTCAAGCCTCGCAGGCTTAGCGTTCATACATCAAAGGTAATATTCCATTTATGTTTAATTATTTAAATTTATGTTATATTTTATTTAAATATATATATTAATGGAGTGGAAGGTTATGCATCTTTCTTGATTCTACAATAGGCTATGCCTCATGAATCATATGGCTTTAGGCCAAATCACCATTTTTGATTGAACAAGCTCAATCCATAAATCGAACTCCTAATTATAACCGATGTAAAAATAAGAATTGGTACAAGATGAATGGATAAAAAGAACCATAATCTTGAGAGGGGTAAGAGTCCCACATCAAAAGTTAAAAGGATCCAAAATAAAATGCATGATCCAAGTTGGATATGTTATTGTTCCTAGTGGGATTTAGTACGAGATAAATGTACTATAAGAGTCATCATCACGAGGGAAGAATTAAAGAAATCTCACATCAACCGTAAGTTGGTAATTTTGGTGAGTTTACATTCTGAAATCTATCACTTATTGTATGTCGACTGAAATAAAATGAGATATTTGTAAGATGATGTCCACAATTAAAATGAGATTGATGAATTATTCATAAAGCAAAACCAAGTGATTGCAAAACGATTTATGGTGAAATTTAATTTTTATGTGTTGGCATAGAACATGCAGTTTTGCATGTAACAATGATTTTACATATAAAACCAACAAGTTATAATAAATATCTTCCATGTAATTCATTCATGGTTGGAGATCTGATATTTCTCTTTTAGAATTTTATGGGTCTGTGATATATATATATTATGAATGCTCCACCACATCACATGAAAGTAATATACAAAAAGGATAAAATATATATTGTTGGAGATAAATCTTCATTTTAATAATAAACTATCATTTATATATGTGCTTATTAAAATATTTGCATACCATCATTTTGATGATAAATTTTCTCCTATTATTATGGAGAGTTGAGTAGTTTAAATCCTTGAACAAATGATTGTGAACTTGAAGTTCAAAGGATCACTATTCTGATGTATTGCAAATCAAACAGCTCATGAATGAGATTTCATAAAATGAATTATCATTATAGATCCTCATATAAATAAATATGAACATGAAGTTCAGAGGATAATTCATTCTCATATTCCAGCTGAAATGCTTCATATATGTCTATAAAATATTAAGTCTATGGCGATAAACTACTTTGGTTCCATAAATAAAGAAAATCCTCAAAAAGTAAAAGGAGCAAAGAATTATTGATAAGAGGATTAGACTCGTGAAGAGAAGCAAGAGACCGTTGACATATGCTTAATATATAATCAGGTACCTTAATAAAATCTTTGATAATGATAAGTGATTAAGAGATCTCGATTACCCATGTCATTACAAAAAATATGGAACCAAATTAAAAAAATGATTGTCGACAATATAAATGATATAGTGCGCGATATTAACAATTTTAGATTTTAACAATTTTAGTAAAGTATTTTGTTGATCTCTTATATATTATTAGAGAGACAAACTTATAGGAATGACCTTGCATGCCACTGCTGAGGTGTCGTCACCTCAGCAAGAGACCGTTGACATATCTTTAATATATAATCAATTACCTGAATAAAATCTTTGATAATGATAAGTGATTAAGAGATTTCGATTAACCATGTCATTATGAAAAATATGGAACCAAATAAAAAATGATTGTCGACAATATAAATGATATAGTGCGCGATATTAACAATTCTAAATTTTAACAATTTTAGTAAAGTATTTTATTGATCTCTTATATTATTAGTGAGATAAACTTATAGGAATGACCTTGCATGCCAGTGCTGAGGTGTCGTCACCACAATCATTTAGATTAGTTATAGAATAAGACAACCATTACTAGACTAATTACACAATATGCAATTGGACTGAAATCATTAGCTTAATTATATTTTCCTTATATAACTCATTTAAACTTAAATTTTAATTTTAGTTTAACTAATTACTTTGTTTCTTCTAATTTATTTTTCAATCATATTTAACTAATTATATATATATATATATGATATACCTAATTTAAATACACTTATATACGATATAAAATTTACAATCTATAATATATACGATATTCAAATACTATGATACTATTTAAATAATAGTTTTGGTTTTACTATAATCGTTTAACATTTATGATATGATTTTTTTATTGACATCCATTTATAATATGATTAGATATAATTTTAATTCAAAATATATATTAGATATAATTTTATTTAATTCATGATATAATATAATATTTTATACAATTTTTTTATTTAAAACCTATAATATAAAAATTAGAAAATAAATTAATATTTTCAATAACAAGCCAATATTTTAGATATTCCTATAACCAAAAAAGAAAAACTATATTTTAAACTATAAAAGACTGATTTTTTGAAAATAAAAATATGTATATACCAATTCTTGATTTTATGTTCTTATCTTTGCAATATTTCTTTAATTTTGATAAATAAATATATATCAACTTATTTTGTGGGAAATTAGATATAGATTGCTATAATTATGGAAACTGTTTTAAATTTCTCAATCAATAAAGGATATTCTAAATCTTTTAAATATTTTTAACGTATTTATATAGTATTATTTTGGAAAATTTGTTAAGCATTACAATGTTTTCAAATCAGATCGTAACAACCAACCAAATCTGTGACACAATTTGAATTAATGCCTTTTATTGGCAAAATATTCCTGGAGATAATTAATGTGAATCAATAATGAATTATGCCTTAATATATATATATATATATATATATATATATATACTCTCTTTGTTACTTATTAATCTCATTTCTAGAAATTTCACACATTTTAATAAAATATTTTAATAGTTGATTATAAATGCATTATTATTTGTGATTAACCATTTTTTATAACTTTAAATCATTAGTATTCAATTATCTTTCTTGAAGTTTACAATTCATCATCAATAAATAGAGAAATAACAACTTTTTGTAACAATTTTTTTTAGAAATAGGATTAATAAGGAACAAAGAGAGTACTATGATATTTCAAAAAAATTTCTAGATACGTTTACTAAAATTATGCAATAAATTTCTACAATATATTTGTTTAGATTTTTTTCTGCTAAACCTAAATATTTTAACTTACAATATATTTTATTTTAAATTTCTATTAATAAAAGTTAGGTTTCCTCATATCATTTCACCATTTTATTGTTTATTGTCTGCATAATCATCATAATTTATTTTTTGTATTTTTGAATGTTGATAACGACTAATATTGATTCATGGTTGTGTATGACTATAGCGGATGATGATGTTGGTGTTGTTGCATTGCTTTTTCTCTACAAACATAAATACGTAACATGTAAGCAAATTTTTTTTTTTTTTTTTTTTTTAAGTTTATGATGATCAATGAAGTTTATTGTGGTAGTACCAAAAATTGTATTATGATTACTCGATGAAGGTCTTATTGCGTGATTCAAAAGTTCGTTTATTTTTTATTCTCTAAATCAATTTTCTAGATCTCTTTATGCTTACTAATATATCCAATGACTAATAGTTTTATAATAAGTTATAAAATTTTGACATGCAGAAAGAACCAATATGTAGAATAGAGATGTAGCGGCTGATTTTTATCATCACCACTATAAGGTATTATAATCTTTATGTGAAACTATTTTACTGCATTCCATTTTTTTTTCATTTCATTGTTATACCATTTTGTATAAGTTTTATATGCCACCGAGCCTTACATTGTGTCACATCATCTTATACTTTATCAAGTTGCATCTGTACAAGAGTTCCAAAATTGTAACAAGGTATCTATCTATTTAGTAGTTAATTAATTTAAATATCTGTACATATTGATTATTATTATTATTTTTCGTTATTAAGAAAAGAAATTTTGTGTGACAAACTTTACAAGGTAGTGAGATTGGAATTGTTTCATCCCCTTGGTAGTTTGAGCCTTCCGACTTACTTCTTTGGCTGCCAAAGAGTCTGTTGACTGGTATGTTACAAATATTTTTTTTCTTTTTTTAGTATATTGTGTAATTATAAAATTCATTTAGCATCTTCTTCTCTAAATATTGTAAAAGTTCCTTTCTTCATATCACATATTTACGTCTAAACTATATAACAATTAAAAAAAAAAGCCTTCATTTTTGATGAATTTATTAGTATTTTGTTTGTTTTTAATGTTCATTCATTGATTTTGCATATGGAGCAAAACAATTTTTCAAATGGCGAATTTCAATAATGTTCTAGAAAATATGGATTATGATGAGGTAAAAGAAATATTAAAAAATAAACTTTGTCTCAACCTTTTTGTTTAATTCGTAGTATATATTTTTGCATTTAATATTAATAGTTAATTCTTTTAATATGCATTTACTCTGCATTAGATTTTGTCATCATCTTTATCTTTTTGCTTGCATAGATCGGTATTGTTAGACATCAACGCGAGTGGACGCTACACGTCGTCTTCTTGACGATCTTTAAAGCTAAAAAATAGTTAAACATATACAAATGGTTGGAGATGTTAACTAAGATCTTTACTTAGACCAATCCTCAGAGCAGCTTCTGAGAAGTTCAGAATCATGTATGGCCTCTCTATATATTAATGGTCCATTTGTGTTAGTTTTTCGGCAGAAATTGGTATGGTCATTTTTTTTCTTGGACATTAATTAAATATATATACATATGTATATATTAAAAAAATTGTAGAGCCCCCTAAAAAGTAGAACCCCATTCAAATGTTTTATCTACACATGTCTTAGTGCCGGCTCTGCCAATCCTTCGTCTATATTACAAAAAGTGATGGAACTATATACAACAGAACCAGTCCTGGAAAAATAAATTTTATCATTTATTTATTTAAACTTGAAAAGCGATGGAAATGTTTTATTTATTTATTTATTTTTAAATGTTATGGAACTATTATTGTTAATTTTTGTAGATTTTTTAGTTTTTGATATATGGTTTTGGGTTTTTGAGAAAACTAAAGTTACCGAGCTTTTGTTTTTTCTGGTGCTACAGAGTACAAAGTTATAACTTGTGTAATGAAAGTGGCAAACATAATAAGATTCAACATCACAGTAGACATGACTTATGATTCATGACTAGAATCTAGAGAATATATCCGTAAGATATTTATACTATAATGAACATTGACCAATCAATATTTTATTTTATATAATGTAACAAAAATAAAATAGGGGATGGGTTGGAAACTGAGACTGATTTGGAGATGTTGGACACTTAAGCTATATATCTCTTTCGGTTTAGGCTTGGTGCCTTGGTGCCTTGGTGGTGTTGTGCCTTTCTTATATATAAAAGGTCATTTATTTGAATAAATAGGATTGTGGTCTTACTAGGGTAGAATCATCTGTTTTTAGTATAGATGACAAACAAAATATAGGCAATACTGTTTTAGTAAATTTACAACCTATATATTCGATCATTTCAAAAGCTTTGTAAAAAAAATTCTTTTTACTTTTTAGATACGGATTTTTGAATGATTTAATAATCTTTTCAAATTATCAGTTTTTTCAAACAAAAATTAAAGTAGATATTAAGTATTAATAACCATACTTCTGATTATGTATTTGGACAAAATGATTATAATATCTGACCCTTTATTCATTGGAAAAAGTGTTTTGATCTAAACAGAAAAATTCTATCGGGTCCGAATAATTTGAGTTGAGTACATAAAGAATCGGGATACTTAAACTATAATATGCTAGCCTAGACCCAACAATATACAGATTTTAATGCAATTAAATTTAATAACAAAAAAAACATAATCAAATTCTAAAACACACCTACATATTTAAATTTCTACAATATAAATAAAAATTGAAACCCAAAAATTAATTATACTATTAAACCAAAAAAATATAAATTATGACAAATAAATCATTCAAATTGCTAATTATAGAAAGTGAATCTCAGTAATAATTTTCTCCGCATAATGTGCGGGTTCTCACCTAGTTTATTGGTGAATTTGTTAATATCATGTGATTATGCCCCGGATAATCTCGAGATCAAATTGCTTGTATGCCCCCAGGGCTCCACCTTCTTATGTCTTTATATTTTTCTCTAATTTTTTATTTTTGTATTAGTAAAATTAATTTTACGTGTATTATGGGCTGTAGCCCAACTTATTTTTAATTTTAGTTAAAATATCTTCCTCTTTCTTTTTTTTTAAATATCCTAGAGAATATGAAAAATCTTTTTTTTTTTGGGTAAAAATGTTAATATATGATATGAAAAATCTTAATTCTAAGTTTGCATTCATTTCAAAATCAAAGTTGTTTTAGCCTAGAGAATATTAAGTTTATTTTCATTTCAAAAACTGTTTTGAATATTTCTCTAATATGAATACATTCTGATTTCTGAAGATAACTACTAAATGGTCTATATACTTAAATGAAAATCAATACTATTACTATTGGACATATTTATGAAAATTTGTAGTAGTCTTCTATTATATTATATATCTTGATTGACTTATATAGTGCCATATATTTTTCAATAAAAACATATTATATTATATTTAGTAAACTGTATTTTTTAAAAAAAATTTAGCCATCTTATTTTTATTACAAATACCATAAAGTTAAAATAAAGTTTATTTTATATTAGTTACATATAAGCCATAATATAATATTTTAAATTATTTATAGAAAACTTGTTTTAGTTTTTCTTTTATTAAATAAATTAGATAACATTCACATTACAGTCAGGGGCGGACGTATGTTTCTAATGAGAGGGGCAACTGCCCCTGGTAAAATTTTCAATATTAGTGTTGTTTTATAAAGATTTTGTATTATGTCCCTGTTGGAATGTTATTGGTGTCCCATAACTTTGGAGATTTTAAATATATGAAAATTCTAAAAGATGGAATCCCGTAATACCTTTTTCTAATATATATTTATCTTAGGTTTATTATATGCGCAGAATTTTATATATATAGTTTTTTTTTTGTTATAACTATTCAAACCGACTTCATTTAATATTTTTAGAAAATAATAATGAGTAATTAATTATTGTT
The DNA here is from genome assembly GCA_028015245.1 of Cardamine occulta. Lineage (NCBI taxonomy): Eukaryota > Viridiplantae > Streptophyta > Magnoliopsida > Brassicales > Brassicaceae > Cardamine > Cardamine occulta. The sequence continues at coordinate 3,747,129 of CM051389.1, forward strand.
ATAAAATATATACGTGAAATCAAATTGAAACATATTTATATTAATGCTTCTTTATCAAAAACAATAAATGGTTAGGTCTGAGAGTAAAGAGAGATCTTTAACAATGGTGCCTTTGAGATTTGCTTTGTTTAGATCTATGGAGGTTACAAATGGATAGAGAACCTCAGAGTTTGAAAATATTTTGGATTGTAAAACATATGATCACATTTTGTAGTCCGTGACAATGACCAAAAATAGAAGCTCACCGCTCATCCATATGTGATACGAATAACAAGAAACACTAAGATAGAGGCTCTCAAAAATCAAGCAGTCAATATACCAATGTAAAAGTTTTGGTTGCATGATCATAAAAAACTACAGTCTCTAACCGGCACCAAAACACACACTACCAACTTTTCAAACAAAGATGTAGTTGGAAAGATTCGATTCATTCAAGGCTCAAATCTCAAAAACTCACAGTCAAATCAACACAAATTAGTCCGTTCAAAGTTACAAAGATTAGTATATGACAACAAATAAATAACGACAATACGTGACTAATTTTTTTATTAAGATCATTAAAAGAGTAAAACGTTATTTAAAATAATCGTAGGAATTGCACATCCGCTTATCATTATGGTATGACCAAGCAGCACTCTTCCGTCAACATTATAATTAAACATCAAAGATAGAAAATACAAAACCATGTTTGTGACTAGCATTAACCTAAAAATGTATGTCATAAATGTATTTGGTTTCAAATGTACATTTGATTAGTTTCAATCATCACGTTAGATTATTGTTTTCTTTATCAAAAACAATAAATACAAGTATACAACTTATCAAAATTATAGTTTTTATATAGTTTCTTAATTATTACCTAAAATTTAAATGGATCGAAAACCTCAGTTTAAAAAAATACTATTCATCGAGAGTTTTGATAGGGGAATCCACAACGATTTCCAATCTGGTATATTCAAAGATTCGATGATATTTGGGTATATGCTTGATGCTGGTGTCAGAGTAGCTTAGGCGATTGGTGGAGATGTCGTTAGAGAAGGCAGTGGAGACAGTGTAGGAGATGGTGTTGAAGTCAATATATTTTGTTATTTAGTCAACTAAACTTTTGGCGCGTTATTGATATTGTTAGCAAATTAGTTAGTTTTTAATATCGAATTTTTGAAGTATATGAAACAAGTATATATTATTTTCTATAAAATTATATGTTGCATTATCGACATTTTTTTTTACTATTCTTATCATGTTGAGTTTTGAACACATGTTTTGTTAACGATTGCTAGATTTTACTAATTTATAAGAGGATCCATGGTCTATCACAAATGTATAATAGATAAACGAGTTTTTATTTCTAATGAAATTAAAAATAAAATAAAAAGGGCAACATAAAAAAAAATATCAATGTAATCAAAAATATATATTATTTATAAAATGTTTATGAAAATTTAAATATCTTCACCAAAACAAAAAGTACATATTTTCAATAAACAATTTCTTTCATCTTTTCAATAAACATTTTTTCATCTTTTTCAATAAACATTTTATAATCTAGATTATAGGTTATATTTAAAGAAAGAAAAAAACAATTTACTATAGAAAATAGATTTGACTGATCCGCACAGTTTTGTTTACAAAGTAATCAAAACAATAAGAAAACATTAAATGGGCCGAGGACCAGATGGAACTAGGAAGCCCAAAATCCACATTTTTAATAGTGAAGCTCACACGTGATCATCACGTGGGTCTTTCTTCAACTCTCTCTTCGCTGCTTCTTGAATTTCCGACCACAGTTTTGTTCAATTTCTAAAGGTATTGTTTTTTATTGGCTTATCGATGATGATTCCACCTCTATTGATTTTGAATCTGTGATTTTGACTTTGTCAATTTTTTTCTGGGTTTTTAGGAAACTCTAAAGATGGCTTCTCTTCATCTCCTTCAACCTCTCCACAGTCTCTCTTCTTCAACTCTCTTCTTTTCTCAGCCAAGTTTTCGTTTAATTCATTTTTCATCCTCCCTGAAATCTAATAAGTCGAAAAGGCTCAATCTTTCGAAGTCTTTGACTCTCACACTTGCTCTTACGGAGTCATCAGATTCTCCTCAACCTTTAGAAACAAGAAGTTCGAAATCACTTCTCCTACAACTCTCTGTAAGTGAAAAAAAACTCTCTTTGTATTCCTTTCTAATTTTGGTTTACCGAATCAAATTTGAATTCTTGTGTGTTGCAGAAATGTTTTGATCTTCCATCAGATTACTTCCAGCAGTTACCAGCTGATCTTCGTCTCGATGTATGTTAAGCTCTCAATTCTTAAAACTTTATTTTTGATTGGGCAATGCATTTTTATGTGGTGAGTTTTGGTTTCTTCCAGTTAAATGATGCTGCTTTTGATCTTTCCAATGGACCTATCATTGATGAGGTTAGTTCCTCTTTCTCCACATCAACTTTTAAAAGGCTTTGTCAAATGTGGAAACTCATATTTAGTGAACTAAATTAACATTACAATCTCAAGTTCTGTGAACTTGTTCATTGTTTGAGGGTTGGATTATTTTAGTACTGAGTCCAAGAACAGCTATATTCCATCTCTGGGATCTCTTATGTGACATTCATGTATTTAAACTACATGTGTATGATCTTTCCTTCATTGTAGCCTCTACCCCATCCTAAACCACAATCACCTGCAATTTCATATTCCCGCATCTGTGCCAGCAGAAGCCTATTTGAAAAAGCCTTCTATGCTTGTTGGTATAAAGTAGTACTGTGCTTAATAGCATTCTATGCTTTTATGTGTACTGCCGAATATTACCGTTGTGTAGCACGCCATTTATAGTTTATCTCGGGTATAGTATTGTAACTTTTGCATGCTATTATGCTTTACAGTATCTATGTGGCCATACTAATATTATAATATCCAAATGATCTAAAGTTTCAAGTTTCCAAATTGGCTAATTTCCTAACCTGTTTGGAAATATCTGCCATTCACCAAATATTTGTGATCATTTTCATCCTTATTATAGCATAAACTGTTTCTCCTCTTTATTCATCTTTGGTATCAATAAGATTTAATGAAGGAATGTTTTCATCATCTCATGTATGTGTTTACGCTTTATGGTTTTACTAGCAACTAATCATAGAAATATGGAGAAGAAGAAATTGCTACTCCACTATTCTGATATTGGAGCTAAAGACATAATTTTGTATTCCTTTAGCCTCTAGGAATTTAATCCATAACAATGATCTTCACTTTTAGACAGTTAGATGTCTACTCGCGCACCTGCTTGCCTCACTTCCTTAAACTTTGAGGGACTTATAATTGCAACCTCTCAAATCTACTTGTAGTGTGGTCAAGAGCTTGGGGAGACGTTACTGAATCTGTCCCGTGCTTGGGAACTGGCTGACACATCAACTTCTAATAGCTTAGTGAAGAAACTTCCCGAACTAGAAAGTTCATTAACAAATGGTGCCAGATCTGGTAACAAGAAGTAGCTCTATAGTATGTAGCTACACATCTTTTTAGATCTATTCTCTTGTAATAATACTCGTTTTTACCCTTATTTGTTCAGCCTTTGGGAGGCGTCTGATATCTGCAGGCAAAAGGTTCAAAGGCATGGGACAATATGGTCAAGGTGACTTACAGAAGGTATTTGAATCTCAAATATAGGTGTGGTAAAAATGTAAATGTAAGTGACAGTTAATTGCAATTGTTTGCATACTTATTTCAAATGTTAATTTGACCATCAGTCTACATTGTAAAATCTAACTGCCACAATTACAATTGTTCATCTATATAATCATTCATGCCTACAAGAACTAACGTTGCTGAGAACTCGCAGATTGCGAAAGCGATGATTACAACTGGAGAGGTCCTATCTGCAAGTACATCATCTGTTTCAGTCAGTAATGAATCTAAGTCGGATACAAGGATGTTTAAGGTAAGGCCTAAATGCATAATATATGGTTTCTCTTGTATGTTTGCTGAAGCTACTTTGCAGATGAGAATTTTTTTGTTTGAACTGCAGTTTGGGGATCTTCAGGTTGCTGTGAGTCCACAGAAAGCCTACATTGGAGCTGCCATTGCATTCATCTATGGGTATTTGTAAAAGCTTGTTTATTACTATTGAGAACTGTGTATCACACTCTTAACAATATTTCAAAACTGTTCATACTTGGATCAAACAGGATACTTTCATGGCAAATCAGTCAGGGGATTCAAAGCATACCAGAGAGCTCATTGGAGTACGCAAATGACAATGCATTGCTACTCGCAAAGGTTGGTGGATCAAACATTCTACTCCTATTCTTTAATGATCATCATATTGTGGAAGTAGAGAATACTGATTCCTGTTGTTTTGGGGGTTTGTTTATTAACATTTTGTCATGTTTTTGTTCTTCTGGACAGTCTCTTAGAGGGTCTCTTCTAGCGCTGTTTTATGCATCAACCGTCTTGTCAGGCTTCACAACAGTTGGGCTTCTCCTACTCGCTAAGCAGCTTTCATCAGAGAAAGAGTGAATCTCTGATGATTTACACACTTCCATTTCAGACAGCGGATACAAAACTTTTATTAGGGTCACAATCCCTCCAGGGTGGTCTCTAATACTCTCATGTATAGGGCCAAATATTGTATCTACAATAGTAAATTTTCTACCTTTTCTGTATATGCGTTAAACTATGTAATGGGTGTAGTGTATTGTCTTATAGAGAAAATGAAATATCTGTGTTATGAGAAAATGAAATATCTTTGTTATGAATAACTGAAGTTTGTCAAGCTATGTGGATTAGATGAGAGAGTTTGATGTTTCAGGACAAATACATGCAAAAAGTTCATTTCTCTCAGCATGGCATCCCAGTTTCAGAGTTTATGGAGGTTAGGCCTTTTTTATGCAGTGTTGAAAGAATCACTCTCAAAGTACTCAATGAATAGTGAGGCGATATTGAAGGAGCAAACAATTGGTGTATGATGGACGCGGAAATGAAGTTGGCAATAGCCAAGATGGGCTTTCTTCTTCTGTAATGGGTAATTTCTTAACTAACCATATGTAATGTTTATTTCATAGTTTCTAGTAGCAGTTGAACCAGTTAGTTTGTGTACAATGTCATGGTCGATGTCAAAATAAGAAATTGTTAGTTACATGTATAATAATGCTCTCATGTGAAACTAACGATTGATCTGGTAGAGATGGTAGTTTTGTTATCTGACATAATCCTTGACATCTATTCTAATATTAGTAGATATATTAATGACTTGCTTTAGTTCTACAATTTAATCTTTATTTTCCTTTTGCTTTCGATTTATTTTTCACTTTTCAAGCTCTTGGAGGTTTCAGTTGTGGTTTGTATGTCGAGAAATGGGGATCCTTTGAAACCAAAACACAGCTGCTGCATGTTTCGTTTGAAGTGTCTTGATAATAATACTCACTGCATTGCCTTCTTACCAGTTTAATGAAACATGCCGCAGCATTTTGGTTTACATTTTAATTTTTTTTAAATAATATTAGAGAAGCTGGTTTCAAATTGTCTTATTGCAAGGACTCTGTGTTCTCCAGGTGCATCTGTTCATTGGTCTGACAAGCCAGGTTAGATTTTTGTTCTCTTACAGTATTCTTGTTGCAGGGTCAGCTTTTGTGAAACTCACAAAGATTTTACGATAAACTCTGATTGTCAGAAATGAGATTGCAGCGGAAGATGGACCACATCACTCTTGTTGGGCAGTCTCTGGGTGTTTTGGAACAAAGGTTGCATAGTATATAAAGTGATCAAAGCCATCATGTACATGGTCAGTTTCTATACCATAGTTTTGTATCTATCATCCATTGGTTTTTAGTTTGCAAATGCCTTGAAATTATGTCGCCAAAAATCTTTTGTATAACTAGTTTGTGAAATTATGCACTTGCAATTTCTTGATTGTTGAAACCTCGATGAATTTTCAAAGTATCTGACTAAATTGTCGTTGCTTCTTGTTTACACATTTTCAAAAAATGAAAGATGCTGCCAAAAATCTTATCAATGTATATATTGGCACTAGAGATTTTAAGGTTTGCAATTATAAACAAGAGAGTACAAGACGGCTTCGCAGATTTTGGCAATGGATAATGCAGAAACGCCTAACTCATATTTGAAAATAATCATTAAAAGTATTCTCAAAAAAAACAAGAAGGTAGATGAAAGTGACTAGAGAAAAGTTTTACATAAGCTAAAACTTCTTTTGCCAATAGAGTTTTAGAGTTTAACCTTCCAGCTTCTTTGAAAGCAAGTCCGAGAGACCATTGGTTAGCGCAGAGGATGTCACAAAGGAAGCTTTTAATAAATTGATAGCCTGTACTTAGAGAAAGAGAAAGAGTTAGTCATATCTTGTATTAGTAACTAACAAAACAAGAAACAAAGAACTAAATCCTTAATTATATGCATACCTCTGTTTTACCAATAGTTATCTGTTCAATCTTGGCTTCATTGAAACTTATCTTCAGGTCTTTTAGCTCCCACATTGTAAGATCTGATTTCAATGGAGTGATTCTCAGATCATCTGACACAAGAAACTTCTTGTTACTCTTCATAAACCCACCACTACTTCTTAACTGGCCACTTATCTCGGTTTTTGGATCCATTGCTTTTACTTTCTCGAGCATCTCCTCGCGGTTTTCAGCCAAACCATGATTTCCCAAGCAACTGTAGAAACTAGGCGGATGTTGGACCGTGATGCCAAGAAGATTCATTCTACAACTATAATACCAAGGTATAGTTATTTCACCACAGCTTAAGCCTTTGAAGCTTCTGAACAAGTTACCGATACATCCCAAACCATCATCATCGCTACTACCAGAGATCTCACATATATACTCAAGAGGAAGAACAAGAAAGGTACAAAGAAGATCAATAAAGCCTTCACCACATTCAACATAAATAACCTTCCCCATGTCCTGCTTACTCAAATACACATTCAAAGACAACACTTGGCCTACAACCGAATCACATGGACTTGATGGCTTATATGCTCTCGTACAAGGAGATGATGAATTGTGAAAGAGGTAGCATGTGGCTGTCAATGGAGTTTCTGATGTGAACAAGGATCGAAGCAAAGTCATTGCCTGTACAATCAAAGTATGAAAAGTCAAAAAGTTTCATTCTATTAAACCAAGAAAACAACAAAAGTATTCAAGAAACAATAAACAAAAATACCTCTCGGACGCCAATTTCTGGTTCACTCTCTCCCAACTCATCTAAACAGTTAACACAGCCTAAATCTTTGAGACTTTTCTTCAGAAGATCCCAAGAAAAATTCTCGATTTTCAAATCATCACTCAACATAAATGCCATATTTCCATCACCATGGACAAATACTCCATCATAATCATAACAACCTCTCTCTTCTCTTTTAGGTGACATAATCTCTTTGTTCATCAAGTTTCCACAGCTAAAACATCTTGAAGTATTGAATTACTAAAATACTCTTTGCATGATTTTCTCTGTAAAGACATTGGACACATGAAGCACTTGGTTGTCTCTGTGTCGTCTATGTTAATCTTCAGCTTTTTACATTGACCTTCCTTCACGCTCTTTGGATAAACAAGCATCTGCTTACAAGCTTCTGTCCGGAAATGATCGTTGCTCATGTCTACAACACTTTTGTAAAGGTTGTTGAGACAACCTATGTTGACCGTATTTCGTCTTGGTCTTCCGTGATTCTCAAGCAATCTCACAATGGTTCCTAGAGGCAGTATAAGAAAACTATAGAGCAAGTCAACAAAATCATTATCAGATTGAACCCATACAACCTTTTTCTTGTCCAGATGATCCGCACGAATCACATTGATCATTCCTTGATCCATTGGAGATGAGAGAAAATGACTGTTAGGATAAAAAAAAAAACTTCAAAAGAAGCAAAAAGCCAGATGTTGTGAGCTTCAATGAACACTAGTGGATTAAATAAGAAACAGAGGACTCAATAGTAAAATAAAAACAATCTTTTGAGCTTCCCTGTGGAGATAATTAAAGTTACGATTCAAAAGCCAATAATTACTATGGTTGGGAATAGGAAGAGGTTTCGTGTATAGGCTGATATTAACTGAAACGTGATGATTTAATTTCAAAAAATCAAACCACATAAGACTTTAGTCTTTTTATTTAAGAAACAACTTTATATTATAAATAAATAATGATTTATTTAATATTTTAATTATTTATCTAGTTATATATATATATATATATATATTTACTGATACATATATAATATAATTAAAAATATAAATTTTAGTGAATTTTGGTTTATTTGGTTTGATTACACACACAAAAAAAATTCGGTTCAATTTTTTTTTAATTTTAGTTTAGTATAATAAACATAAACCGTTTATAAGAATTTTTTTTTATTTTTAACTATTTTGATTTGGTTTGGTGTGGTTTGATTTTTGTAAGTTGCGGTTTTTTTTCCAACTATAAATTAAAGGTACCATATACATTACATATACAGTTAAACCTCTAAAGTTAATACCCAATAAATTAATAAATACTATAAAATAATAAAATTCTCCGGTCCCGAGTCAGGACAGTGTAAAAATCAGCAAAATTCGATAAGATAATAAGATAATATTTTTTTTTAGAAATTCTTATGTAAATACATGGTTCCATTAATATAATAAATTAATAATTCTATGAATACAAAAAATATAGTTAAGATAAGTATATGTTGTTTTCTTATATTTGAATTTTCTTATATTTTTATAGTTTTCTTACATTTTTTTATTTTTTTATTACATTACACATTTACTAGTGTTATGTTTTCAAAAAGCAAATTTTGTTTTTGAATAGTTTCAAATGCTATAACTAGTTTGATAAGCATTATCAGTTGTAAATCAAATATACCCATCATCTTTAACTTTATAATCTAACTTTATAGATAGTAACCATAATTTATTTTGATCTCTCAACATATATTATTATTGATGAATGTTATTTTCAAAAATGAATTCATCTAAATTCTCTAGCATTATATTACCCAAAGAATTTCTTATGTCAAATTTAATTTGACTATTTTTTCTGAATATTATTTTTCCAAAATGATAATTCAAGATTGATTGTTTACAAAATATTATTATAATATTAATTTAGATCGTTCAAACTTGTTCTTTTTAAATTTATTTTATCATAATTTTTTTAAATTATTAATTATTAATTTATCTATAAATTAATATCATAATAAATTAATAAAATATAAAAGTTTCAACATTATTAATTTATAGAGGTTTTATCTATAGTTTAAAATTTATTTTTTGAAATAATAGAAGAAAAATTATTTGAATAGTTCGATGACCTAGCCCAAAAAGCTCAAGCCCACCACATAAACAAAATAGAAACACGTGATACTCACGTGGGTTCTTCTTCAACTCTCTGGTCGTTTCTAGAGCTGTTTGGTGTTTTCTGCTTCTTGAGTTTCAATAAGACCTCTGTAATCTATTTCACACCACAGTTCCGTAAAAATTTCAAGCATTGTCTCGTTTAATCGGTACGTATTTTGGTTTGATACACATATTCGAATTTTTTCTGTGCTGATTGGCTACGCTCGTCCCGTCAGAAATTGATATCAAATTTCACTCTTTCTTAAACTTATTCTTTTGGAATTGACGAAATTTAGCTCTTTTTCTCGATTTCTAGCGGTTTAGATGAATCTAGGATTTTTGATTCTGTGAATAACGCTCTTGGGTTTTGTTGGGTTTCTAGGAACTATTCGTCTCTTATTTGGATTAAATGTACTCTGCTCTGAGCTTTGAAAGAGTACTTATAGATTCTTAGTGTAGGGATTGTTTTTGGAAACTTGATAAGTTACGTTTTTTATAGTCGTTTAATAAAAAAATAGGTGTTGATGGACACAACGTTTCATGCTCTTTAGCTTACTTTTCCTAATATTAGTTTTTTTGAACGTCTTGGGATTCTTTGGAGAAACTTTGGAGATGATGGACAACGGAAATGATCAACAAATCGATGTTGGATCGGTGGTTGAAGCTGTTTCAGCAGATCATTCCTTTGGTGCTCCTCTCTACGTAGTTGAGAGCATGTGTATGCGCTGTGGTGAAAATGTATGTCTCTCTCTTTCTCACACGCACATAAAATTTAGTTAGTGTCTCTGTTTGTAACTGAGGTTTGTGTGTATGTATATTCCAATATAGGAGACGAATGTATTGGTTTTACAATTGGACTTCTCTATATAAGCTTAACTTTTTGTAGATTGAGAAATTAGTAGATTGCAATGACTATATCTATGCATTTGAAATCTTGCTAGTTTATAGGTTTCGAATTCTGCAGTTCTTAGAGCCTGTTAACCAAATTTCAAGATGGGAGAAGGTTGAAAAGAGAAAAAACTTTTCAAGTATTTCTGAGATGGAGATGAGCTTTACGTAGTTTCTTTGAGATTCTTGATGTTGGTTATGTAGTCTTTATCCTTTATCACAGGAGGGATAAGTTATATAGGTTGTAATAAACATTACAACCTATCTAAACAGCCTAGTTTCTCTTTAGTCTTTGCTTTTTAGTTTCACCTTGTTTCCAATACTGTACATGCACATAATTGTAATAATATTAGTTCTCTCTTTCTGCAATCCAATGGTTCCTGAGATTGTTATGAACTATAGCAGTGATGAAACGCAGTTTATTGGTTACGTCTTGGTGATGGACTGAGAAATTTGAGGTGAAATGTATTGATATTTGTGGTTCTGTGGCAATCAATTGGAGAAACTTTATATGGTGACTTTTTAGCTACTAGTGTATTTTTGCCGTATTCTTTACTTCAGTTGTAAAGAGTCCATTGTATGAGATTTTCATGGTCTTTCTTTTATCGTTCTTCAGTGTATAAAATATCTTCTTACTTCTTTTCTAGGGAACAAGTAGATTTCTATTGATCTTAATTCCTCACTTCAGAAAGGTATGTCCTCATTCCGTTTAAAGAGTACCATTTTTTTGTTTATTTTCGGAATTCAGATTTTTCATAATTTGATTTAAAGAAACATGTTTTTTTTTGGCTCTACGTTTTATTTTAGATTTTCTCTACATTATATTAGCTTACAAGCTTCCTGCTAACTTACTTCTGGCTACAGGTCTTATTATCTGCCTTTGAGTGTCCGCATTGCGGAGAAAGGTTCAACTTTTTATGAATTTGAGATGCTTTTAAGTATTTGATTTGAACATCGTGAATTGTTTTTAAAACAGACTCACTAAATATTGTCTGTGCTTCTCACTTGAAAAGATAAGACTTTCGTTTTATCTCTCATATACTTTATAGGAATAATGAAGTTCAGTTTGCTGGCGAGATTCAACCCCGAGGTTGCTCTTACCATCTAGAGGTTTCAGCTGGCGATGAGAAGGTTGGTGCATTGATTCAAATCTAAGTTTATGTTCTTTTCAATACATTTTCTGTCTTTTTTTTTCGTTTGTAGATTGCACTTATCATGAGTTAAGTCGTCGATTCTTATTAGAAGGAACTCGAAACGTCTGTTTTTAGTTGTCTCTCTCCCCCTAAGCTGATTTTACCTTCTTTTGTCCGTCTGAATGCAGATATTTGACAGGCAAGTTGTTAAATCTGAATCAGCCACTATTAAGGTGAGTAGTCTTGCTAATACTGGGAATGTCATTGCTCCTTTTGGAATTAAAATACTCTGATTTTTCTAACCCTGGCAGCTTCCTGCATATTTATAAGAAACTGCTTCTCCTTCTGAAACTGCGAATTAGTTTGCTTCTTGTTTTATGAAAACCATACTAATTTGAGACTGGAAACTGATAGTAGTTCACATGAATATATGCATTCAGATTCCTGAACTGGATTTTGAGATTCCTCCAGAGGCCCAACGTGGAAGTTTGTCTACGGTATGTCCTCAATTTCTTCATCTTGATATGAACAGTTCATTTTTGGTTTAAGATTTTTGTTAGCTGACCTATGCAGTTTGCCTTTAAGATTTTCGGTTGATGTTAGTCGACTTATGCAAATGCGTGTACAATTATTGGTTTTCCTAGTTCCTTGTCGATAGCTCGCCTTTTTGTTTAATTTCCAGGTGGAAGGGATACTAGCACGAGCTGCTGATGAACTGAGTGCCCTTCAAGAAGAACGCAGAGTAAATTCTGACTTGGAGCTCGACAATTATTTTTGTATGCCCAGTTTGATTATTTAACAGTTAGGAATCTTAAACTTTATTTATATTTATCTTGACACAGAAAGTAGATTCCAAAACTGCTGAAGCAATAGACCAGTTCTTGTCTAAATTGAGAGCTTGTGCTAAAGCAGAGACATCCTTCACCTTCATTTTGGATGATCCTGCTGGAAACAGTTTCATTGAAAATCCGTAAGGATATTCAACTTGGAAACACTAGAATAAAATGAAGTTATATTTCTTTTATCTGCTTATGAGTTATGACAAGTGTACAATATATGACAGACATGCTCCATCACCAGATCCCTCTTTAACAATCAAGTTCTATGAGCGAACACCCGAGCAACAAGCAACAATCGGATATCTTGCTAAGCCATCTCAGACTGGACAGTCAGAGAGAAGCCTTGGAACACCTTCTACTCAAACAACTGCTCTACCTCATGGAGCCATCGGAGCAGCAGCTGGTCATCGGGCTATTGCTCAAAGTAATAGCACTGATATTTCTGATAACTTGTTCAGATACTCTGCGCCTGAAGAGGTAACTTCTAACCCTGAAACTTTTGGAATAGTTTTGTTGAATGTTCAAGGTTATGATCACTTGAGATAAGAAATCAGTGTCAAAAGTTGTTTTGTGAGAGTGATAAAACTTAAATTGGATAAAATATTTCATATAACATTACTATTTTTCATTTCTAACAGGTGATGGTTTTCCCTTCAACTTGCGGAGCATGTATGAAGCAGTGCGAGGCACGGATGTTCGTGACTAGTATCCTTTCAAACTCTGTGCCTGTTCATTGCTGTACTGAAACAAGTTTTATGTATTTTTTGTTTCTTGGTGACCTCCTCGATACTGTTTACCCCTTAACATAAAATAGAAATCCCGTACTTTCAGGAGGTTATTGTCATGGCATCTACATGTGACGATTGTGGCTATCGCAATTCTGAGGTTTGGTTATGTTGGTTTTGGAGATTTTGCTGACTCAGACCTGGTCTTTAGGTTATTAACTTTTTTTTGGTAATTGTGTATAGTTGAAGCCTGGTGGTGCAATTCCTAAAAAGGGAAAGAAAATTACTCTCTCTGTGAGGAACATTGCTGACCTTAGCCGAGATGTTATCAAGGTTAGTTTTTCGCTTAAATTTGTTTGTTTTCTTTTGGTTCTCAACCGGAAAGCTCTTCAGAAAATGTTCAATGAGTGCCAACCAAAAGAGATTTATGTATCTTAAAATAGCTGAGAATGTCACTTCACTGTTAAAGTATGTATATAGTTTAAGTTCGGTAAAGGTTTTACAAAGTATCTAGCCAATGCTAAATTTTATCAGAAACTGTATAAAGTCTTCACGCTTTTCATTCTAAGTGTATGGTATAGATGTAGAACAGGCTTGTTTGTTCTCTTATGTCATTTAATTGTTAATTTTGTTTATTGCGTGTATTAGTCAGACACTGCAGGAGTGAAAATCCCAGAACTTGATCTGGAGCTAGCTGGTGGTACACTTGGTGGAATGGTAACAACAGTGGAAGGGTTGGTCACACAGATCAGAGAAAGTGAGTATAACCTTTATGTACATTATTCTTGCTAGTCTGAATCATGCACCTTACTGTAGAAAAGATATAGTGAACCATGGCATAACTCAGTATCCTATATTCTTCCTTACCTAGTTTTTTGTTCTTTCGAATGATGGATTTATCGCTCTGATCTACTGATTCAAGTGTGGTATGGTTTTTTCACAGGCCTAGCTAGAGTCCACGGATTCACTTTTGGTGACAGTATGGACGAGGATAAGAAGAAGAAGTGGAGAGAATTTGGATCCAGGCTAACAAAGGTAGCAACTAATATTGATTTTTTCTTAAGTATTAGCCTTCTTTTGTTCTTGATGTGCAAGAGGAAGCAAAACAATAGGATCTGGTTTCTATTATGAAGATATTTTTCTTTTTCTTCTTGCAGCTTCTAAGCTTAGAAGAGCCATGGACTTTGATTCTTGATGATGAATTAGCAAACTCCTTTATTTCACCAGTAACAGATGATATCAAAGATGATCATCAGCTCACATGTAAGTTCCTCTGTGTTTTTTGACTAGCACATTTTGTAAACTACATTATGAGATTGACTTAACCTAGGAGTTAAGATGTCAATTAGGACAGGAGTTTAAATAATAAATGTTGCTGTGTTTGAACTACAGATGAAGATTACGAGAGATCATGGGAGCAAAACGAGGAGTTAGGTCTCAATGACATAGATACTTCTTCAGCTGATGCTGCTTATGAATCCACAGAGCCAACTCCTTAAACCTGAAAAGTTGTCTCTATAATCAGAGAATTGTGATGTGTGTGTGGGCATATTATCATGTTTATGTTGTATGAATACGCAGTTAGTTCACCTCAATGAACCAACGAGCAAACTATATTTTTTTCCGAAAGTTTTTTTTTTCCTACAGATCTAATATATGTTAATACTATCTTTGTTTTGAGGTTTGGTTTTCATTTGGCTTCAACTGAATTAAGAGGAAAAAACCTGACTTGGTCGCTTAGTTTTGGAAAAATTCCACGGAACACAAAATGATATTTGGTACATTTTGGTACATTTTGAGTACATGACATTTGGTGGTATTCAAATGAAAAATCTTGCTTTGCAAAACATTTTGGCATCTATGACTATGCGGTTCATTTATAGGTTAAGATTTTTTTTTTAGTTATTAGTTTTTTCATGTCTTTCATAATTGTTTTGTTCATAATTAGATGTAGAAATTGCAGAAATAAAATATTGATTTGTCACGAAAAATTTATTCGTTGGCAAATATATATATATATATATATGATAAAATTTGGTACATATGTTTAGTTAAATCCAACAACAAAAGAATCTAATTGAACATGAGATAGAGTAACCCTAATTAGGAAACCTAACATTTGATGTACAATTGATAATATGTTTGCATGTCATTAACTCTGTATGCATGCCACTGATTTTTCCTAGCTTCAACAAGATGTAAAAATTCATTAAAAAGATGGGTATGCACAATAACAATGGTGTATTCATTTTGAGCGTCCAATTGTTTTCTTTCAACCTAAGGAAAAAACAACAAGGTCAGAGAAAAGAAATTTACAGAAATATTGAATGCAAAAACCATGACTACTGACGTCGTTATTTTTGTATTATGTAGTGATGCAAAAACCAATTGTCCTTCGATTCTTGTTAGTTTGAAAAAATTGTTTTGTGTATTTATCTCAGAGTCGCGTCTACTTTTATAAAAATAAAATATTGGTTTATAACTCATATTTTTTTCTTTTATTTGGGGCCTTAAAATATTGAGATTTATATAGGTTAGCTGTATAATGTGACAAATTACTTATCTCATGTTATAGGTTCAAATCTTTGTTTTCAATTCTCATAGCATTTAATTTCTGAACAACAAAGTTATTTACAATTTTACATAAACTAAGATTAAATTTTTGATAATTTTCCTAGGGCTCCTTTGATCATAGGCATGGCCTGATTTTAGCTCATTAAAATTTTTTTTTTTTTGTTAATTCAAAAGTTCATCTGCGTCTTCGGCCTAAAGTAATCCATTTTATGTCCAGCTTCTTTTTCGCATAACTTTTATTGTGGGTTGGGTGGCCAAGTGAAATCGAATTCGGGTTTTGAGGCAGGTACATACCCAACTCCAAACCACTGAACATCACCACTTGGTTTAAAAATTGTTTTTATGATAACTTATAATCTCACCTAATCTATTCTTTATAATTCTAAAATAATATACCATTATTAGAAAAAGATGAAACATAAAAGATTTGCTAACAAGTGAAGAAAAGATAGATGTGACAAATAGAAGTGTCAATTGTCAAAATAGTAGGACGATATGACTAAATTAGCGTTTTGCTATCTCGATTCCTAAAATGGATATTGTTTATGTGACTTGTTGAATTTCAACATTTTGAAATGGATATATACATATATATATATGTATATACATATATATATATATATATATTTTGATTAAGCATTTTGAAATGGATATTGAAATTACTAGAGAGTATGGAAAACATTTATTTTTATAAAAAACACCTTAAACATCACAAGTTTTACGGATTTATCGGCACTAAGACAACCCTTTAGTCCAACACCGAAGTTTGTCTATAAAGAAAAAAAAACAGCCAAAAACTGCTTAGAATTCTAAACCATAACGACAACGTTCTTGGCTCTCTCTCATGATGGATGATCTAATTCTTGGAGTAGCTAGCTTTTTATAGAAGATTGATACACAAGAATTAGGAAACCTTGTCTATTTCTTTTTCTAAGTTAATTTCCTTTTCTATGTGTAAATGGAAAGATAAGGTTGTAGTTTCCCTTTTGTCTTCAAAAGCTTTAAGTAATTTTTCTCAAAAACTTTGCTCTAAGTATTTTCCATTTCTTGCTAGCACTTTGATAATCTGAGTTTCCTTGTTGTCTTTGCAGAGTGACTATGTTTTGATCTCACGACTTCCATGCTTCAACTGATATATTATCGCATAACTAATGTTATTAAAAATTGGAAAATTTGCACCAATATCTAAACATCAACTATTCTAAATTCCGTTTCGCAAAGAATGTTATTCTGGAGTTAAACTTTTGTTTCAAAAACAAATATGAATATATTTTTAATGCAGTTTTTAAAACTAATTTTTAAATATACCCTTCATCCAAATCTCAAAAACCTTTGTACTTATATCATTAGTATAATTTCCCAATTTAGTTAGGAGTATGTTACACAGAAACTTATTTGTATATTTATACGGTTTCTTGTGCAATATGTCAAAATGACATTCTTCATGAAACAGAGGGAGTACTATTAAGCTTCGTTGTTGAAGATGTATCATTTTTTTTACCAAAACAAGTAAAATCAAAGAGCAACAAAGCTTTATAATACTAGTATATATCAAAAATGCCTCTGAGCAGCGTTGTCTCCCCTCAAATCCAAACCCTAGGAAACGAAACAAGAGTTCTGATCTCCTTCTCCGGTGAGCGGTGCTTTCACCGCCGCCGGAAAAGGAACCTCCATAGTATGTTTTTCTCCCTCGGCTACTAGCTCAGATGATTCAAGGTGAAGGCCTAGGTTGGGTTTTAGCGAAGCTCGTTTTTTGCTTGGTGATTTCGAGTTGTGTGGGATGCTTGCTGATTTGGGTTCGTGGGTTCACTTGGGCTTCTCCTCTATTGAGATTCTCGAGGACAGTGTCCCCGATTGAGGTCCTGGTTTGACGAAAGCTCACTCCCGAAGTATCTCGGTGGGTTCGACTCTTAGTTGCTCTCTGGTAAGTTCCTACTCGGGGTATCGGTAAATTTCAACGGCATCAGAGGTTTGTAGGTTCTGCTCGTTGTCTCTTCTCAGCTCGAGGACAGCTCAGGTTTGACTTTAGCTCTCGCTACTCGTTCGATTGTCTCTGGTTACTGGCTCCCGTTGTAGAGTACCATGGACTTGCTTAATACTAGCGGTTTGTGCATCTTCTTTGTCTCCTCCTCACGGTGAATAGTTGAAGTTATCGCTCTCTTTATGTTTCTCCGGAATTGGTCACGGCAGTATCTAGTTTCTTGATTCTGTTGCAGTTTGTGTTGTTCCGTAGGTTGTCTTCATTAGCTCCAAATGGGTGCTTCTTTCTTCTCTTCTATGCATCTTGAGGATCTAGTTGATTCAGCTGTCGGCTTGTATGGCTCTACCTCTACTTGATGTGGGCTTCTTTTCTCTTCCCCTGCCCCCTCGATCTGAGCTCATTCTTATTTCAAGTGCGACAACATTGTTATGACATCCTTTATGCTGCTAGTTTATAACCAAGGCATTGCGTCCTTTCAGCCTGATGGATTTATAGAGGGTGGGGTTTCGTTGATGGATCAGAGCTCTGAATCAGCCTCCTATCCCTTCTCTGCTTCCTAGAGATGGTGTGTCTTCATCCTCTCTCTGAACTGTGGCCGTGGTCTTAGGTTTGTCAGGTTCTCTCCACTAGATAAGCTAGGTTATGCTGAGGTAACTCCTTGTGGGTAGCTAGGGAACGGTCCTTGCTAGCTAGTTGGGTTGTTGTGGGTTAAGGTGTTGTCTTCCTCTGCTGGTTTTTGGTTCTCTTGATTTGGCTCGGGGTTGTGGCTTCGGGTTTGCTCTGTGCTTGGGATTGTGGCTTCGGGTTTGCTCTGTGCTTGGGATTGTAGGAATGCTTGGAATCCTGGATCTCACCCCTTCTTGGTCTCTTGGATCTAGCTCGGTTAGCTTCTCCTTGAACCACTAAGGATTACAATCTTCCATTACATTCCTTAGCCGCCAAGTCAAGGTAAGGATAAATGTTGATATGATCATATATTGGGTCTCGAGGTTTTCAAGCCAAATGAATCGGTGACTTCGACATCCTATGTATCCTTCTACACTCTCAATTATTATGCATCAATAGTTCTCTAGTTAGTATAGTTCTCTAGTTAGTATCATGTTCTTCTTTAATGTTTTCACCATCTTGTAAACATTTCATTGTCTTCAATCCCCTTATAAAAAAAAAAAACCCCAAAGCTTCACAATTTTGGTTAGCATGGTCCATTTGTAGAAAGAGTCAGTCAGATGTTACGCTCATCTCAAAAGCAATTAAGTTGTAAGTCCTAACTACTAATCATAGAGTTAAAATATCATAATCGTTATAAAATGAATTGCCTACCACATATTGTTTTAGTGTCCTCCGGCATAGCTGTTAGATAATATCGATAGAGATTTATATATATTTCAATATAGAATATAGAAGTTCTACGTATGTCTCTACGTTCTCATTGTATGCTATATATACTCTGTCCTATGTGAATAATAAGATCATCAGAGTATTCTCTCTAACATGGTATCAGAAGCCCTAGCCGCTTGCTAGTTCATCGCTTGATACGTCTCCGTTCCTCTTCTTTCTCTACTCTGTTCTGTTCTTTCTCTTTATATCTCCTTCTCATCGTCTTCTTTCTATTCTTTTCATCTTCTCGTTCTTCTCACGTCAGACATGACAAACGAAACACAAAAATCTGACAAACCCTTTGGGATTTAACAAATCAAGGCGTATATACAAATCACCCTTGATATGACTAAGATGAATTACGACGGCTGGAGAGAGCTATTTGAGACTCACTGTCTCAGCTACGGCGTCACAGATCACATCGACGGCACAGCCAAGGCACCACTGATACACGAAAAAAGAGTGGAAAGAATACGATGGCCTCGTCAAAATGTGGATCTACGGGACGATCTCTGAATCCATTCTCGACACCGTCTTCAAGACAAAGTACACAACACGAGAACTTTGGATCACCATCGAAAACCTCGTCTGTGACAACAAGGAACAACGCGCGATTTTTATAAATTTAGGAAGTCATCCTAAATCGTATGTTAATATCACTACTTGATCAAATAAAATAATATCAACACCAAAAGTGAAGAACAAAAGATTCATGAATAGGAATTTTAATGGATTTCTTTTAGTTAAGGGCAAAAATATGTAATGACAAACGACAACTTATGATAATGTTATCATATTCGACGATGCAAAATTCAATTGTCTTTCGCCAGTTCTTAATGAATGCTAGTTCTGACTTAAATGAAGCGTGTGTGTTATATTTGGCCTAAAAATTTGATGTTATATAAGAGAATTGCCCAAAACAAAAATCAAAAATATAATAAAAACTTGTGAAATTGAAAATGACAAAAAGTGGTTTCGTTTCAAAATTGTTAATACCTAAAAAGTAATTTCATGACTTGCATCGCGGAGAAACAAAATCACTCTCACTCATATGTTATCATCATGATCATCGACCCAACCGCTTAAACCTCTCTCTCTCTCTCTCTTCCTCTCATCGCTTATTTCAGTATCAATGGTACTGCCTGCGATGCCGTCGCTTTTTCTGGTGTTCTTCTTCCTCTACAGCGTTTCTCCGGTTATCTCCGACGGCTCTGATCACCGTTACAAAATCGGTGATGATGTTCCACTTTACGCCAACAAAGTCGGTCCGTTTCACAATCCCAGGTCTATCCGCAAATCTATTCACACATTCTTCAGATCTGAGCTTTTCGATTTTCTGTAATTTCGTTTTCCAATTGCATAGAGATTTGAATTTGAATTTGCTTTCCTGAATAATGACATTCTCGAGGTAGGATTCGTAATTAATAGAATTTGAATTGAGATGGCAGATTTCGTAATTAATGTTCTGTATCGTTTCAAGGGATTGAATTAGAGATGTTCGTGATAATTGAAGCCTCTTTTGTAGATCATCTTTGATTCATGCTCAATGGTTAAACACTAAGCATGATCAAATCACTGAAGCTAACTATTATTTTTTTCTGTGTTACAGTGAAACATACCGATACTTTGATCTCCCATTTTGTTCATCAGGTATGTAATAATGCTGAATTGCTTAGGTTTTTATTGGTGAATTTTTTGTAATTCATATAGCTGAAGGCATATCTGTTTTACAGCTCCTGTTAAGGAAAAAAAGGAAGCTCTTGGGGAAATTCTTAATGGGGATCGGTTAGTTAGTGCACCTTACAAGCTGGAGTTTTTGGGTGAGAAGAACTCTGAAGTTGCATGTAGAAAGAGGTTGAGTAGAGAAGACGTTGCTCAATTTCGAGATGTGATTTTGAAAGACTATTACTTTCAGATGTATTATGATGACTTGCCTATTTGGGGATTCTTGGGAAAAGTTGTCAAGGATGGCAAATCTGATCCATCTGAGTACAAATATTATCTCTTCAATCATCTTAAGTTTGAGATTTTTTATAATAAAGACCGTGTTATTGAAATAATTGTGAGAACAGATCAGAATTACCTTGTGGACTTGACTGAGGAAAACGAAGTCGAAGTTGATTTCACATACACAGTTCGATGGAAGGAAACAGAAATTCCATTTGAGAAGAGGATGGAGAAATATTCACTGGCTTCTTCAATGCCGCATCATTTGGAAATTCACTGGTTCTCGATCATTAACTCCTGTGTCACAGTTCTTCTCTTGACGGGATTCCTCGCGACGATTCTCATGCGAGTCTTGAAGAATGATTTTGTCAAGTAAGATATTAGCTAAAGTTCATACCATAATTGAATCTGTGAATTTTAAAGTATTTAGTAGCTTACCCTATAGGTTTCTGCACCTAATAGGTATGCACATGATGAAGAGGCAGCTGATGACCAAGAAGAGACTGGGTGGAAATTGATCCATGGCGATGTATTTAGATTTCCGAAACACAAATCCCTGTTGGCTGCAGCCCTTGGTTCTGGCACACAATTGTTTACACTGTACGTTTTCACATAGAGTTGTGGTGCTCTTCCTGGCATGCTGTTTTCTTTTCACTTAGTAACACACACGTCTTTTCATTTGTATGCAGAGCTGTTTTCATTTTTATGCTTGCGTTAGTTGGTGTCTTTTATCCCTACAACCGTGGAGTATTGTTTACCGCATTGGTGGTCATATATGCACTTACTTCAGGGATTGCCGGATATACTGCTGCTTCTTTCTATTGCCAGCTAGAAGGAACTAATTGGGTAATCATAGATGACAGTTTCTTGAGTTTTAGTTTTCTTAGGACTGTTTTTTGTGATCATATCTCGGTAGTCAGTGAAATGTCTTTTGCAATGAAAGCATTTAGTAAAATCATCTCTTACAATAATCTCTGCTCATTTGATAAAAATGGCTGACTACTGTGATTAAGTGATGTACTACTTGGTACAAAGTAGTGAAACAGTACTGTAGTCAATTTGGTTTAGCATTCAACACACACTTTGCATTGTGTATGATGGGACTTATCCTATGATGTCAAAGGTTATTACGAGTTCCTTTACTATCTCTCTCTTATACTGCAAATATGCATGTATCATACTTACGTAAACTTGAGGTCTGACCTTGCATGTCCACCATTCTATGATTAGAATTTTGAGTTTTCTACTTCTTTTTGTATGATGGATTTTGGCTCACTGTTCTGGACTTTCATTTTTGATAGTCTGAGGGGACGCACGGCTTATCATGTGTTTCTTGTTCTCATTTGCAATCTTGCTTCATATTTTAGATGATTCTGTTTTTCATATTGCTCCAAAAGGTTTTGATGCCAAACGAATGGCCTTCTACAAAATGAATGAACAGTTTTACGATTCAATAATTTGATTAAGAAAGATGAACATTAATTTGTCTTGACAGGTTAGGAATCTTATACTGACTGGAAGCCTCTTCTGTGGACCTCTTTTGCTCACATTCTCCTTCCTTAATACTGTTGCGATTGCTTACCAAGCCACTGCAGCGTTGCCATTTGGGACAATTGTAGTTATTTTCCTTATATGGGCACTTGTTACTTCACCATTGTTAATACTGGGTGGTATAGCTGGGAAGAACAGAAAATCTGAGTTTCAAGCTCCTTGTCGTACCACAAAATATCCAAGAGAGATCCCACCAGTGCGATGGTACCGGAGAACACTTCCGCAGATGGCTATGGCTGGTTTTTTGCCGTTCAGTGCCATTTACATTGAGCTTTACTACATATTTGCCAGTGTTTGGGGTCACAGAATATATACCATCTATAGTATTCTGTCTATCGTCTTCCTCATTCTCGTCATAGTCACTGCTTTCATCACAGTTGCATTGACGTACTTCCAACTTGCTGCTGAAGACCACAAGTGGTGGTGGAGGTAATAATGCTTTCGTAACACTTTTTGTCTGTGATGGTTTCATAACTTTGATAGATCAATGCTTTAGCCTAAAAGACAATCCCATGTTTGAGGTAGTTTATAACTTGTTAATCTTGATGTTCATCTGACTCTTTTGTATCTTCTACATTGAAAGATCAATGCTATGCGGTGGATCAACGGGCTTATTCATATACGCCTATTGCTTGTATTACTACTATGCACGGTCGGATATGTCTGGGTTCATGCAGACTTCCTTCTTCTTTGGCTACATGGCTTGCATATGCTATGGATTCTTCCTCATGCTGGGGACAATCGGATTCCGTGCTTCCCTTTTCTTTGTCCGTCACATTTACCGGTCCATCAAATGCGAGTAAAAATTTGAAGATTCTTCACTACGTCAACTAGTCCTCTCCAATGATGTAGGTAAAGACATTTTATTCTGTTTTGTTTTTGCCTTGTTGATATTGAAGTTTCATTGCTTAATGTTTACTTTTAACATTCATGGTAGCCATAGCAGCGATGGCGGATCTTGCAAAGATGTCCATTTTATTTTGGTACTTTTTATTTTCCTCAGATCTTTCAATTTTGTTTCTCTCTTGTGGGATGATGTACTTGAGAACGATATGGTAGGAAATAACACTTACAAATTATCTCTTACAAATTAAATAGTTTGACATGGGTGTGATATTCTCAAAAAGACTAAACCAAGTCTACTAATAGAATATATAAACATGATTAAGGTAGATTTTTCTTGAATATATAAACAAAATATTTTTTTTTTTTGTTGTTGTTGTCTTCATATTCATAACTCAAATAAAAATAGAGCAAAGATTAGTACCAAGATCACGACAAAAACACTAATGAAACCAAGAGGGACACTTATGAAAGAAGACGAAGGTCATGAACCACATTTTGAGCAATCCAAGAAGATCTCAAAAGCAGAATTGGTTACATTTTGTATAGTGTTGAGTTTTAATTTACCAATTACGAATTTAATTTTCGGTTTTAATTTTAATGTTAAGAATTTAAGATATATTTATCAAGAACGTAATTTACAACCTAAACTACCCATTTTGAGAACTAAAGCAAAATGGAATGAGACAGATTTTTTAATTTACAATTCAATGAGAGACAGAAAGATTTTCCGGTTTTTCATTGTTCTGGCTATACTTGCTTTGAGTGCAGAAGGTGTAGACGAGATAGATGAGAAAATCTACTCGTTATAAACAACATTAGCTACAAGTGACAATGATAAACTAGAAACAATGTATGCATGGCGTTAACCAAAAAAAAAACAATGCATGCATGGTAAATATAATTATATGCACCATCCATCTGAAATTCTACTTTTGTAGATTGATACGTTGTAAGTTTGATTATTTTAAATTAATATAACAAATTTAATCAAAAAATTGTAAAACCAAAAAAAAAAAATTGTTTTTAAAAAAATGATATTATATTCATATCTTATATCTTGAATTTATTTTACATAAACCAATAGAATTCTATACATATTTTTTTTTTTAAATTATAATAATATATGTATTTTTTAAGTACTTCAATTTTTGTGTAAACAAATTATACTTCCATGAGTAAAAAAATTAACAGAAGAGGTGCAAAATGCAAATATATGGTTTGAACTTGTTGGAACAAGAGGGGTAAATTTTACCATTTCACAACAAATTATGAAATTAGCAACCAAATAGTAATTTATTAAGCTATATAAAAAAAGTTTTGTAAAAATTTGACCTACTCCTAACAATGTACTTCTGCCATTAGCAGCCATAGTTAAGTTCTAAATTGGAAGAAAACGAATAAGAATCCGGAGAAAAATATTGGTCGATTTAAGCGAGTTCATGGTTATTCTTTTGAATTACATAAGTTTATGTGTTACTTACTTTCTGGTGATGTTCTGTTTTGGTTTTAATGTTAACTATTTTGATTTTGCCATTTTGCCAACTAGATTAGTATCCGCGCGTTGCGGGGAATTCCAATATTAAAATATTATAAAAATATTTAAATTATTTAAAAATATAATTAAAGAATCAACTCATTATTTCTCATACAACTTAGCATATCCTAAGGTCAAAATAATTATAAAAAATATCTTCATACATATATTTTTTTGAATCATAGTATACACAAAACTGTATTTCTACTCATGACATGCTACAAAGATTATGCATCACCCCTAATTAGGTGTTTTATTGTGCAACATTTTAGTTTGTATTTAGTATTTACCGATTTTTTGCTTGTTATTTTTTTGGAAAATTTTAGAATCTTTCATTTAAAATATGTAGATTATGACACTTTCAAAATTTAAGAAAATTTAGATGTTTTCAAAAAACCCAACAGTAACTTTTAGATTGTCATTGATTTTCTATATTTTTTGTATAGTGTATATATATATATATTATATATATATATATATATATATATTTGCCCTCTATTTTCTTCGCACTCGATTTGTTAACTCGGTTCAACACTTCGATTATTTATCTCTTGATTTTAATCTTCTTGTTAAATGCATTATTTACATAATTAATTTTATCAAATTAACATTATAATTTTATTTCATTCTTACTAAATTAATTCTATCATGTTAAGTTATAATAGTTATCCATTTTACTTTTTTTTTTGTTTAATAAATGTTAGATTTATTCAATAAATATAAATAAACATGTATTTAATGAATATTTTAAATTATCTTTAATTCAAAATAAAAAGTTTGTTTAAGTGCATACTCTAAATGGGGAGAGGATTCCCTAATTATATATTAAAAAAATTGCTTAGGTGGATACTTTAAATAGAAAGAGCACTCCCTAGTTATATATATGATTGTTGGTAAACCATCACAAAACTAACAAACTTACACTTCACCACACTTTTTTTTTTTTTCAGTCACCACACTTTGTTTTTAGAGTTAATTGGGGATATAGACAGTTTTTTGGAACATATTAGGCAATATACTATAATCCCCTCTAAAAAACTTTTTAAATTTTATCAATTTTTTCATAATTACTACAATACTTTAACTTATATATATATACACATATATATATATATATTTCAAATTAATTTATCATAAAATTATTTTGAAGTTTTACTTAAAATGATGAAAACAATAGTAGGCAAATTATACAAAGTATATAATATAAATAAATAAATATATATATAGATATATATATATATATATAGTGACAATTAAAATATAAATAAAATAATAATCCAACATCTAATTTTTATAAAGTTAAAAAGGCTATTGAGAGGTGATTGTAGTAATTAGATGTTGTATTAATTATTTATTATATTATATATTTTTATAATATAAACTTTTAATATAATTTGCCTACAATTGTTTTCATCATTTTAAGTAAAAATTCAAAATCAAATAATTTTATGAGAAATTAATTTGAAACTATTATATATATATATATATATATAAGCTAAAACATCTCTACTAAATAAAATAGATAGTTTGGGGCCTCTGAATGTGTCCACATCAGAAAAAAAAAAAAGTTTCAACAGAGCTCCAGGACTGCCACGTGACAAACATAAAATAGAGAAACACATTTAAAAAAAAAAACCCAACCCATTAGTTATCATCTGCTTACGGCCCAAATTTAGTAGAGATATTATGACCCAATATGATTGGTCTTCTTTACTCTCTCCACCATCTTCACCGTCATTGTTACTTCATACTTTTTTCATAGCTATCTTTGCCTCCCTCACACATGAAACAGCACCCCAATAAGATCAATCTCTTAACCTACCCACTTCGTCATCTCTAATCACCAATATTCCTTCTAATTCAATCATCCCCACTACCCCTTCCAATTAAAAGAAATTGATGGCCACTTTCTCCAAACTTATAACTTCTACGCAATATCTCTATAAAACCTTCACCCTACCAAACACATCATCTCTCTTCCTCTGAACTCTCCACATACCATCAGATAAGCATTAATATTCTTTCTCCTATGATGATTTGTATCCAAAACGTCTTCTTCCCTACAGTCTTCGGCTTCCCCCATCTTCAAGTCTCTATCGCGTTGTTCAACTGTCTTTCTGAAATAACTATATATATGCTAGATCTATATATTTGTATGATGATAGATTATAAGAGCATAAGAGTAGAGAGATAACACAGGGATTTGTTAACGGGGTTCGGTTAACCTACATCCCCAGGACCAAGTCCATAAATCATTCACTAGAAAAGGCTGCAACCTACAATTGCTATATGGATACCACACCACTCTTTTCTAAAATTACAATGAAAGAAAGCTACCACTTATTTTCTTTTCCTTCGAGTGTAGTTTCACAACAAGACCGCCAAAAGATCTCTCTATCTTGCGTGGTGGGGCAACGTCACTCATACAACTGTGTACTTCTCTCAGAAAAACCCTAGACGCGCAACCGTTATCTTTTGTGGCTGCATCCTATTTATATGTTCCTCAAATCTAAGTTTCTCAATCTTGGGCTTTTCCTTTCATGGACTCAAAGCCCATATGATATTTCTTTCTTATTATGTATTCTCATTAAAGTCTCAAAACCACGTCATTAAGTATGACACGTAACTTCCTTATTTGTCTTCACTTCATTACGTTTCTCTTTATCAACGTCACTTGTGTCACACAAACTCACCTCTGTTCCAATAACTCGTGTCACAAACAGACAGTTGTGTTATGCACACACTCACATTTATTGCAACACCATTTGTATCATCGCTTGTATCACACACACGCTGCTCTTGTGACGCAAACACACTCACTCATGTTGCAGTGCTTTGATTGGTGTCATCATCTTGAGTCTAACAACCAGTTACAAATATACTTTCAATCTTTCCCCTTTTTACTGAGTTTTAGAACTCAAGCTTACCTTGTAACTTTGCACTGTGATGATCTTAAAGCTCCAATACTGACTCATAATCTTTTTCTAAGTTGTCAAGACATCTGCACAGATTCTGTCGCAGTGTCTATGCTTAATCTGTCGCACCTACTGTATCATAACATGTTCCAGCAACTACACAACTCAGCAGCATCACAAACTAACATTCTCCCCCTTGATGGCTAAGTTATAACTCCCACGAAATGATATCTTCAATCTCCCCCTTTTTAGCTTAGTTTAACACTCAAGCAATAAACCATTGAGGAAATGTAAGACAATAAACCGATCATAACTTCAAGATACTGTAGAAAAATTATTGCTCCCCCGTAAACCAAGCTGCTAGCTTCATTATCAAAAATGTCAAACAACATAAAGGCTTTAACTCCCCCTAGTTGAGAGCACAACTAAGATAAAAACTCATATTATCAAAGTCTTTTTCCTTTGCAGTTTCAGCTCCTTGCAGACATTCATACTTTCCCTTGACATCACAAAATCGCAAACATATTCTGAAATTCTAATAGTAGCCACTACACCAGAATCCTAACTAAAAGCTTCAGCAGCACTTATGTAATCAAAAAAGTTAAGAGTATTCTCAACAGCTATACACACCCCTGTTGCATCAACATCACCTGTGAAATGCCTGTGACAACACCTTATAAGAAGTTGTTTCACCATCAACAAGGAACAGCTGTCGCCAATAGAAACATGATATGAGTCAGTCGTACACACATAATTATCTCTTCTGATGTGATAGCGTTTCTAAGAACAAATTGCAGAAACCATTTCCAATAGCTCCATATCGTCTTATAACCAAGCTTCTAGAACATCCATTAATAGTAGCTCTTTTATTAAACCACTCTTACATGTAGTCCCAACAACATCTAGCATATGGGAATATCTTTCACCTCTCCCTTCTAGCTCGGTTTAATACTTTAAAAAGCCAATGAAACCAACCCAAGACCAACCAAAAAATTATAACTCTGTTTACGTGCAACGTTAGTTAAATTAAGATGAACTTACCTTGTGATAGCCTTTACACAGCATTTTTCTTGTCAAATACTAAGCCAGCGAATAAGAAAGGTGAGTGCAAATTCTAAAGCAGCTATTGTTGTAGTATGTGTACACCCGACTTCAACAAACATAAGATCTTTATATAAATTCTTTCAGAGTTTAAGACTTAGAACAGTAACAACTTCTTAAATTTCAATAGTGATGTCCCAACTTTCACCTACAAGACACTTCACGTTCTTGTGTTACAACTTAACCAGAGTTACTCACATTTCCTTGCAGATTGATCCGACCAACATCTCTTTGCAGATGTCACTTAAGCTAATCTTGCAGAACTGAATCGGAGTTACACAACTTTGAGTATTCTACCTCATATTGATCTCGACCATCTTATACTACCAGTGAAAGTGAATCCTTCTCTTGAACTTCAATAACTGAGTGCTCTTTTGTCAACGCTGCTCTGATACAAACACGTTCTGCTTGTCTTCTGCTCTGTTTCAGCCACTATATTCTTTTTATTTCAGCCGCTCCTATGCTTGTTGCGCCTTAAGGCTTTCTTGAGACTGTTGCGTTACACATACAACTTCTGTAGTACTGCTAGCTTACTCAGCTTTGTGTACATTTTGCATCAACACCGGTTACGACAGTTTTATTGTCTCTTGCAACTCTCGAGTGCAACCCAAGCATCGGTAACAATAATATCTAGGATTCCATCTAGCTGCAGTACCACTGCATCCATCTGCATCTATACCTGACTTGTTCACAGCTTCAATCTCGGTCAACACATATTCAATGATAGTATTCTCTCGCTTGTTAGCTGAGTTGAAGGAACAACCTCCCTTTTAGTCATAACTCTTGAGCGTAGTGCTAATCCACTGATTTTTCTTGATTACCACTTGAATTCATCAAGTACCTCCAAGTTTTAGCAGCAAAAATGACTAGCATCATAGCACAAACAACTAAGATATGAGAGCCACTACTCCCTTTTTAGATCATTTTGATATTCAAGTAAACAATAAAACCAGATTAAGAACTACAAGCGAATCACACTCTCCCTGCTTGAATGCATGACTAAGGTGAGATTCATATACCAAGAGCATTTTTCAATTCTAATATTATTAAGCAAAATATTCATCATCCTATTGCTCTGATGCTAGAGTATTTCATTGGAAATATAATGAAGCATAATAATTATCTTCCTCTTATTTCGATGTTAGAGTCTGTTAAGACTTTGCTGAACCCTGCAGAAGCTCCACACATAGCAAAATCATATACACCAAACAAGATACCAGCCATCAAACTATGGTACTAATTCTTTGGTTACAATGATACAAATCAGAGTGGCTCATAACTAGTTAACCCATCATCAGAGAGATACCACTGTCGCTGTACGCACAAGACATACACTCTCTAAAGACAAGACCAGAACCAGTACCGAACTCATAACACTTCTGCTTTAACAAAGCCTCATTAACACATTCAAGCTTTATGTTTCATCTAACATTCAGCTTTTGAGCAATACAAAGCAAAACTGATCAGATGTAATAACATGATCATCATAATGATACATTTATAGTCGCAGCGAAACCTTAGACATACAGTCTCTCAAAAGTTGAAGATCTAGTCATAGCACTCATTGAATGACCCTATTTACGTTTATAGGCTTCTTTGCTCAAGTATTAACAATCTTGAATAGAATCGATCCTTGCGGATATAGCCTATGAAGATCAAATTGGTTCTTCTCACAATAACTATCCACAATGGTTTAGTGTGTTCAGAAACGTCTTGACCATAAGGCTTGTATGAACAATCAACCAACCAACACTGTGACCAAAGTCCCTAACAGCAATTTCAGGCTGGAACCACGAGATGAGAGACATTTGTAAAAACATAATCAAGACACATGAAGCAGCGTGTCTAGCAACACACTAAATCAACTTTGAGAAATCTCTAACATAACAGAGCTAAAGCTAAAGAAGTCATGGTAATACTATAGAGAAAGAACTCAATTTCACTCTTCTACCTTCAAATTAGCAAACTTAAAATCCCAGATTCAACTTTAATTCAATCATGTTAAATTAATCTCCCAAAAGTTTGAATTAACTCAGCTGAGATCATCATATACTCAATCTTCAAAATTCCATCAATCTTAGTTCTAGCAGCTAACAGATGCCCAAGTCATCAGAGGATCATGTTCCACATAAAATAAAAGTTATAACCTTCATGCAACCAAACTTGTTCCTAGCAGAACACGTACTTGATGCAGAGCAAGAACGCAATGGCAAGCCATAGGAAAAAGCAGATCGTGATTTGAGTTTATGGTTTGAAAGTTATGATCAATATCCTTGAACAGATCAGAATGATATAATGTTGTAAATAGTGAACTTTGAGAGCAATTTTCGATCAAACCACAAGGAACCAGAAAATGATCTTTATATTCTTGAAAAGATCTCACTCTCAAGTTTTCAGAACACCTTTCAGAGCTAAAATCCGAGATCTGTAACCAAAAAACACAAAAAATAAAGTAGCAGACCTAATCAAGAACATTGTCTCAAAGCTGAAATCTGAAACTCAAAAACAAGAACGGAAATTTCAGAACCATAATCCATATCAAGAGGCTGTCATCTATGAAACTCTTGAAACTCTTTATATGAAGCTCTTGGTCTCAAAATTCTTCTCTCCCTTGTTGATTGTGTATCTGAATAAAACACAAATACAAGGCAGAACATATAATGAATTATATTATCGTCTTTCTTTTCCTCGTTCTTGAAAAGTCTCCATTGAAGTTACGAATTCTACTTGCAGAAATGCTGAAGATGCGATTTCTCCTTCATTGTATCTCTCTAACTCTTTCAATTAAATTTACACAAGTCCATCAACTTCATCACGAATGACTTCGATGATCCCAAATAGAACCACAAGTTTTCTAGCTTTTTCTCCGATAGAAACAGTCATAGTAACTCGAACAAAGAACATCTCTCAATTTTTTTTCTCCTGCAGTTTTGCAATGATTCAGATTGTTGACAAGATCAGATTATGATGAACCCCAGCTTGACTTGTTTTCAAATGACAAATCAAATCAGAAGAGAAACTTCTCCATCTCTTTCTTCAATTGATCAAATCAGCCTCACATGCGTGAACATGACCCTCAACTTCTTCTTTTCAGGTGATAACATCTAAAATCCTAACCAGAACCTGCTTCTCTTTTCAATTCAACAAGATGACCAGCAATTTCAACACAACAAACTGGTACTCAAGAGCAGTGAAAAACAGAAAACAGAAAACCCAGAAAACAGAGCTCCTCATCAATAACTTCAACATATTTTTGGTCTTTGCTCACACCTAATATTTCTTCCTTCATTAAGATCTTACAGAAATCAGACTCAATCCATCAATGAGAAATAAAATCACTTTTTTTCTAATTTTATAGACCCTAAAAAGTTCTCATCTCTTCTTCTCAATACATTGAATTGAAACTGCAAAATAACTCTCCATATATCTCTTTCTCCGTTCTGTTTCTTCAATTCCACCGCTGAAAAAGGATTTCGATTTTTGTTTCTCAAACATCATCTCTTCTTTCTCATCTAGCCACACATCCAAGATCATATCTCCGAAAATAAGCGCAAGCTCTAACGAATTAGGCTCTGATACCAAATGAAATAACTATATGTGTGCTAGATCTATATATTTGTATGATGAGAGGTTATAAGAGCATAAGAGTAGAGAGACGACACATGGATTTGTTAACCGGGTTTGGTTAACCTACATCCCCGGGACCAAGTCTATAAATCATTCACTAGAAAATGCTGCAACCTACAATTGCTATATGGATACCACACCACTCTTTTCTACAATTGCTATAAAGCTACCACTCATTGTCTTTTCTAGCAAGTGTAGCCTCACAACAAGACCACCAAGAGATCTCTCTACTTTGCATGGTGGGGCAACATCACACACACAATTGTGTGCTTCTCTCAAAAAAACCCTAGACGCGCAACCTTTATCTTTTGCGGCTGCATCCTATTTATATGTTCCTCAAACCCTAAGCTTCTCAATCTTGAGCTTCTCTTTTCATGGACTCAAAGCCCATATGATTTTTCTTTCTTATCATGTCTTCTCATTAAGGTCTCAAAGCCACGTCATTAAGTATGACACGTAACTTCCTTATTTGTCTTTCACTTCATTACATTTGTCTTTATCAACGTCACTTGTGTCACACAGACTCACCTCTATTCCAACAGCTTGTGTCACAAACAGTCGGTTGTGCTATGCACACACTCACGTTGATTGCAACGCCATTTGTATCATCGCTTGTATCACACACACGCTCTTGTCACACAAACACACTCACCCATATTGCAGTGCTTTGATATATGTTATCATCTTGAGTCTAACAACTAGCTACAAATATACTTTCACTTCGAAGTTCCGATCACCCATCCTCTTTCAAATCCAGCGAGAAAATCAGATTCTAATAATCCCGTTGCTACGATTGGGTAATAACTCAGATTCCGATGTCTCTTCATTTTCTGCTCTTATTTCTTTTTTTTTAGGTAACGTTTCTGCTCTGATTTCTTCAGAAGAAGTTTAATGTTTCTGGTCACTTTGATATGTTGATTAATTTCCACTGACTCCACATATCGTTTTGTTAAATGGTTATGAATTGGTTGCTATGTGGGTTTGTTTGAAAGAAAATTGTGTGATTCATGATGCCACAGGTGCAGAAACAGCTATATTTTACCCTTCTTTCTTTTTATGTGATGCGCACTAAGTATCCTTGTGTTTTTTTTATATCATTTAATTTAAGATCTTTGGGTTACATTTTTGTTTATTCTCGCTGAATAAACTACGCATAAACTTAGCTCACATTCTGAAAGCTACATTTAGGGTCACTATACCAGCTGTTTAATCTCTTTTGTAATCACATATGTTTTAATTTTTTGTTGTTTGAAAATCATATTTGGAAAATAAAGTCCAGTAGATTCGTTTCTCCAAAACTCTTTCAACCACGTCCTCTTTATTAAATTTGTGTAGCACTTCTAGCGTAAACAAATTTTCGAACACAACTTCCATTTGACATGGAGGTAAAGTGTTACTGAATAGCATAAAGGTTCAATTCTTTATGCTGAAAATATTTAACATTTCATGTTCATACGCTGAGGTTATAAACTTTAGCAGGTTCTGTTTTGATCAAAACACTGATTATAACCGCAATTGGTCCCCGAATTGGCCTTACATTACAAGAAAGTGTAAGAATCGGTTTTCTTCTTTCTCAGGGAGGCGAATTCGCATTCGTCGTGTTCTCTCTAGCCAACAGATTTTTCTCTAACTGCCAATATTACTGCTCAAACATCTTCTCCAAAGCTTTTCATTCGACTGTGATTGTTACAATTACATGTACAGGCTAGGAGTGCTTCCAAATGAGCTGAACAAGTTGCTCATTATCATAGATGTTTTGTCTATGGTTGTTAACACCTACGCTTACCCAACTTGGAAGAAGAGCCGCCTAATTTCTTGATGAGAAAACTTGATCCTTGAGAGGTAACTTAATTTGTTTTTTTAATACTTTATTAAAAAATAAGATTTGCATTCATCATAACAAATCTGTCGATAATTCTGTAGAATATAGATGAAGAAACTATGAACTACAACATTAGTGAATCAATTGTCATCATTGGATTTGCAAAAAATGGGTCAGGTAAAACTTATCTACTTTTTTAAAAGTCCCTAGAGAAATAGTGCTATAAGTTGTTTTCTTATCGAATCCATGTGATTTTGCAGGTGCTGGCCAATATTTTCTCAACGCATTGGTCCCAGATAGTGATCTTCTGGGATGGCCTCATATTGATTTTGATCTGAATCTTATTGAAGTGAAGGTCTGAAACAGAAGAGATTTTGTTTGTTCCTTTTCTGTTTTATGTTGTTTTTTGGCAGCAACAAGAAAACTTTCCTGACATTGTATGGAGACGGATCTAGACCATCGGTTTTGCAATCCGCAGGTGTTTCATCTCCTAAAGCAATCATGATAAAAATTGATAATGTATAAAACGCAAGAAGAGGACCACTGAGGCTGTTCAAAGATTCCGTCTTGCATTCCCTGGGGTTATTTTGCTTTTCCTTCCTCCTTTATCATTGCATAAAAATGACTGGTAAAACGGCAGAATCGGAAAATGATTGTCCCCCTCATGAAGCCAATGTAAATGAAAGCTTATGATTGAAACGTAGAAACTGCACAAGTGCAGCTCCTGAAGCCAATGCAAGTGAAAGCTTCTGATTCAAACCCAGATTCTGCAAAGAATCTTCAAGACACAGATGGTTTGATTTAGCTAAGATTGATTCTTCTCTGAATATAGATTAATAAATGTGTTGGTAAAGCTGAGAAAGCTCAAGAGTAAATGCACAAAATTCTAACAATTTTGACCTTGATTTCATAAGCAAATAGTCTGCATCTAAACATCATATTATCCTTTAGACATATCATTTAAACATCATATTATTTAACGTATTACAAGTTACCCGTGTTTGTTAAATAACTTTCGGATAATGTCATTTAGTAACTCTAATAATTAATCACAGACTTTTCTTACCGTATCAATCTAACGTACTTGGACATTTTAGCCCAAATGACAATCGGATAAAGTTAATATGATGTTACACTATTACTAAAAACCCTAGAACAACTGCGAGACAAGAACATATGTTTCGACTCCACATACAAAAAACAAAACTACAAGGAAAAGTCATACTAACTTCTTAACAATACCAACGAACAATATAACTCTAACTATTTTAACATGTACTAATAAAAGAAAATTTACATGAGTGGTGCACAATGTTATAAGCTATAATGTATAATATATTTTGTATAAAGTAATTAAACATAAAATACTTTCTAATTGAAATCTTTTACTGATCTTGAAATATTTTCAATAGCTTCTCTTCTAAGCCAAAAGGTAAATATTTAAATAAAAATATTTTACGACAAATTTAAAATATTAATATCAGAATACATAAAAATCTTGAGTTATGTTTTAAATGTATTTGTAATCAAATATGTTGTAAGTAATTCACTTTAAAAAGCGCTTTCAATTGGATGACGAAACATAAATGATTTAAAAAAAAATGTTTCTCTATATTCTCAATACTAAAATGAAATTTGTTTTTTTTTGTTGAATTATCAGAATGTTATATTATGATCACAAAATAAACATAAAGTACATTATTTTGAACAGAAATTTTTTTACTATTTTCATACAAATAATATTTATATTTAATTAGAACCGCGCGTAGCGCGCTAACTCCCCTAGTTTGTAGTAGTTATGAAAAAATTGAAAAGGTTGTTTAGATGTAACTGTAGCAATTATGTAAGGTTCTCTCTAAACAACTTTTTTTAATTTATCAAAACTTTCATGATTTTTAGGAAAGACCGGTGGCGGGTTCTCATATCTTGAGTTTAGACAAAACATTACTTTATTATATAAGATATATTGAAGATCAATGAGAGGAAATATAAATGTAAGTCAATATAAAGTTAAAAATCTAAGTTCAAATTCTCATAACACCTTCCAACACCGCAGTGCAGCTGTTCCCTCTTCATGGATATCATACGGTGAAAATGGAACCAAAAAAGTGGTGGCCTAGTGGTACTACAAGGGGGTTGGTTCCCTTGTACCTGGGTTCCACTCATCCTTGGTATGCATGGTTATTCTTTAAATTGGAATATTTATACCTGACTCCAGGGACTGGGGGAGATTAAAGGTCCAAAGTCTAGAACTCTCACAGTATATTAAAAAAACAATTCTCATAACAAATTAAATCTTTTCAAATCTACATATAAAAACGCACATACATTTGTCTTTTTTGTAGCTATGGCAGTCTATACGTTTGCTTAGTAGTTATGGCAATTTATATGTTTGTTTTGTATCTTTCACAAATATTTTCAAAGGACAATGATATATATAGTGTCAAATAAAAAAAAACTTAGTATGTTAAGTATGAGTTTTAATTTCAACAGATTAAACTAATTAAAACACCTAAAATTTTATTTAAGTTAATTTAAGTTATTTTTTCTGCATTTCTAAAATTGGAAGGCTAATAATGTGCATGAATCACATTTCATTTTAGCATTTCATCTATATGAAATTTTATTCATGCACATTACTAGCCTTCCATTTACAGGAATACAGAGACAAATAAAATGTATTAATTTAAATAAAATTTGAGGTGTTTTAAATTTAATTTATCAAATTAAAACGATTTTTTAACACATTAAAATTTTGGTTTGACCCTATATATATATCATTTTCCTTTAAAAATAATTGTGAAATCTACAAAACAAACATATAAACCATCATAACTACAAAACAAACTTATAGACTGCCATAAGTACAGAGAAGACAAAGGTATCTAAGCTTTTATATGTAGATTAGAAAATATTTATATTGTTAATTTTGAGGACTCTAACTCAGAATTTTATAATTTTATGTTGATTTACACTTACATTTTCTCTCCTTTGTCTTCAACATATAAAAATTTATTCAGGTTACAGCTCAATTTTAAAATTGTTTCAACCGTCGAAGCGTCCACTAACAAAAAGACTCGCTAACTTCAAAGAAACTCATCAAACTGTGAAATTCTTATGTCCTTGACCTTGAGTTATAAATTATAAACATTAATGCATGGACGCATAGTTATGTCAAAATATTATTAAAGAATATTTTAGGATTTTTTTTAAAGTGAAATACCTTGATCTTAAAGTAAAATTAGGATCTTTTTTTTCTAAGTATAAATTATATGATTAAAAGTATTGCTAATAGTAGCCCAGAAAAAAAAGGCTAAATTTTAATTTACTAAAATTGAGACCAAACAACTACTGTTCACCTACATCACAAAAGAGGTGTGAGTATATTTGTCCATGGAGATTAATAGATTATCATTCTTGAACATTTTCTAAGATGATAACAATAAATATGTAATGCAATTGATACTTCCAATAATTAGCAATCTATTAAACCGTTTCCAAGTAACCAATTATGTTTTCCATTTCCATCAACTTTACCTTTTTAAAGATTATTGACCTCAAAACAATCTAATGATCCTAAAATTTGAACGATCCAAAAAAAAAAAAGATTTCGAAGGCCAAATGATCTTGAAGATCAAAATAATTTTGAAGGCCAAACGATCAAGAAAATCACATCTCAATCGAAAATTATATAACACCATGATTGACCGTAAGATCCCAAAGGCTCATACATTTAATAGTTCCATACCTTTCCTTAAATGTCTTCTTCCTGCTTGCCACAAGCTACATAAGGTTGAACATAACACAACATCCTACAAATAAACACTATGAATTTAAAAAAAAAAGCATTTACATAAAATCAAACATTTTAAATGAAGAAGGCGATGAATATTATTCAAATACCAAAGAATATCTTGATATAAGACTTGAGGTGAGGCGTATGAGGATGGATGGTGATTGAACAAATTGGCATTCACACTCTCTTGTTGAATCGAGTTAAGGGATTTTGATATGGATCAATGTCACCACATAGATGATGGGAGAATCTCTGATACAATAGTACACTCAATTCTTAAAGGGAATCCACACCAAAGAACTCGAGCAAAAGATTGTCTCGACAAGACAAAATTGAAAAACGGTGTTTTATTGATATTAGGGTAAAAAGTGCGGCTACAACAGTTTCAAAAGAGCTTATAAATATGCTCGCCATCCTCACCTTCTAGGGTATAAAATCAACTGAAAAGAAATCAAATATATCCAAGCCCAGCCCAGGGGACAAGCAGACTAAACAATCAACTAGGGCCACCAACTTATTTCTGTATTTGAGGACCACCAAATTATATTTTTATGATAATATTTTTAAAGGCCAAAAAAGTTAATTTTTCTAAAGAACTGTTGTGTTAGAAAATATTTCATACAATTTTAAAGACAATATTGTTGAATTTTTGAATAATAAATATAGAAATGGTCACACAGCCACATAGTGATATGTTGACTCATGAATACATTTTTTTGAATTGAATATAAAATTTATTCAAAATCAAAAAATGTTTTATGATGAATGTCCCCTTAAGAGCTGAAAAGAAGTAGAAAGTTTCGAAAAAGAGTTTGATGCACACAAGTGTAACACTACTTTGTTAGGTATTAAAGCGGCCGAGTTGCAAACCACAGGGTGAGACCATCATCGAAAGTGTAGTCTCCTTGATTTCGGATAGAGCTGAATCGGTTTCTGATGTTCTTGTCGATGAGTTTGGCGAGACGAGCTGGGGGAGTAGGTGATTCACCATGACGCCTCCCGTTTTGTTTTCGCTAAAGATGATATATGCTTGCTTGAAGAGCATACCTGTAAGTGAATAGTTGTGTCCGATTCTAGGCGGAGCTGTGTAGCAAGGACACCAGCTGGTCCCAATCGAGAGAAAAACTATTCCCGAGGAGTCTACCTACGAGTGAGGTCCAAACTTCTGCTGAGGTCCAAACCACATATAGAATAAATAATTACGAGACTCATTTTGATCTCCACAAAAAGCGCAGCTTGTTCT
Source organism: Cardamine occulta (assembly GCA_028015245.1). Taxonomy (NCBI): domain Eukaryota; kingdom Viridiplantae; phylum Streptophyta; class Magnoliopsida; order Brassicales; family Brassicaceae; genus Cardamine; species Cardamine occulta. Next base: position 3,786,347 of record CM051389.1, read on the forward strand.
TTGGCCTGAGTTCCACTTCTGAATACATTATATGTGGCTATGTTGACTCATGAATACATTAAAAAGAATAGAAAAATGAAAATTATTACTAGATATTAGATTATTTTATAGAACACTCAACTCTAGTCTCCAAACTTAACTTTTGGATATACTTGTGCGATTGAAATCAGCACAGAATTGATAATTTGAGAAACTTTCTCATCAACTGATATCGAATGATCTGTAATAGCGTAAAACTAGTGAGCATATATACCCAAACTCATGATTCGGATTTCGGACATAAAAAAAAAAACTAAGTTACCATATATACAAACTATGTTACAGGCAATGATACTTCCTACACGCCAATGTTTTATGTATTTGAAATGTTCGACAAATGTTTCAAATTTATTAGTATTAATCAGATATTAAGCTTTTGATTATCTGATTTTCAACAATCGAGCTGCCATTTTTTTGTGTATGACCACCAATTCATCAATTTAACCTTTTAAGTACTCATCTAGATTACTACAGGACACAACTAAGCGCTTTCCCACTCCTCAACATCCATTGTAGTGTTTGCTTTTTGGCCCATTGCTATACAAAAACTGACAAGAACGCAAGCTGAAACCAATAGTAGCAATGTCACAGAAGATACATTTCAAGAATCTAATGTGTTTGCATAAAATTGCTTGTCAAGAAACGCCTTGGCCAAGTTACTAAAGCTTACACTCACTGATCAGCCGCTGCGTACCTCTTGATTAAATCCACCACTTCTGTTCTCAAAATCTCCTCCCTTGTTGCTCTGTTATAGCCACACATGTAATACAAAGTCCCAAGTGCGTAATTCACAATATTCCGGACAGAGCTTGATAAACAGTTGATTATACGAGGTATCCCATCAGCCTCGATAATGGTAGCAGCATTTTTTGGCTCTGCACAAGAACAGGAAGGAGCACGAGTTTGATGATCACTCATTTGCAATTATGGCAAAAACAAAATTAGTTTGGCATCAGAGTATATTTGTATATTCCAGGCTTTTTACCAGTACAAGCGTTGCATATTCATCAGAGTATGTTTCTATTTAGTAATTTAGGAAATTATTTAGTATTTCTATTTTCTTATTTCCTTTTCTCATAGGGTTTCGCTTTTACGTTTTATTATATATAGAGATGAAGTCTTGGTTGGGAGACTCATCCAAGCTAGGGAAAGCTTAGGAGGTTTCTATCGGATTAGGCCGAGGGAGAGAACATAGTTCTCTTGGAGTTTTTACTCTGTTCTTGTTAGGTTATCTTTATTTCAGTTTTAATATAAAGAGAGTTTTGGGTTTTATTCTTGTTCTGGATTTCTATCTCTAACAACTTCTCATTTGGTTCTGTTATACACCATTAACATTTCATCACGGAGAGAATAAAGTAGGCGGGGGATATCTGTGTTCTCCATGGAAAATGATAGAACGTTAGCAAACTTGAGGTTACCTGACGTAAAATGGTGTAGTTGTAAGGATCGTAGGCAAAGTTCGCCAAGTTTGCTACAATTCTCTCCTTTGTTTCTGCAGGTGCAACACAGTAGTAATCAAGTAAATATATTGATACTTAAGAGACAAAATCTGAGATAATTACTAGCTTTATGCTTGCTAAACTATAGCCTAATAGAGCATTTGAAAGTGATAAATAACAGCAATTTTGATATGCAGAGTACGAGCAAGTAATGATGCTGGACAATCGGCAGAACAGAAAGTAAGGCTTAAAATACAAACATTTTGCTGGGTTTGCACAGATTACGGATCCTCTGATCATACATCCCAGCATGGTTGATTGAACTTAGATGTGTGCCCACAAAGTAATGTTAAACACGTACTGTATTCATTTCTTATACCTAAAGTACCCCCAACATACCACACGAAGAGCCGTACACAGCCCTGAAAACGATACTTCAAATCAATCATCAATGTATGTAGACTCAATTTTCCACTCAAAAATGCCAATAGATATATTAATCACAAGAAATCACCAAAGCCAGTCTTATGCAACCATACTTTCTAAATGTTCAACCAAAAGCATGAAAAGATACTTAGGGTCTGTTAAAACCTAACTACTCTCATACCTTCATCAGTTGTATTCTGAAACTTACTCACAAGCTCCTGCATTTAAAAGATAGAACAAACTCAGCTTCAACATACAAAAACCAACCTAAGTTTTTACAAAGGGTAGGAAACATATCGGTCGGTACATGACAGGTCACAATGACCTCATAAGCAGTAAATGAAAGAGCATGTTTAACAATTACATCCGCCGCATGGTACATGTAATTTTTCTAAACGCTGTAGTGAGATATATTGAATATTTAGAACTCAATATTCAATTTAATTCATGTTATTTAATTTTATTGATAGTTTTTTTTTTAATCGTCTATGACATCATTAGAAGAATATTTGATCTAATCCTATTATAATGATATTCGACTACCTGCAACATATGTAATTACATATATGTAAAAACATAAGCTGATATTTGGTTTGTTATTGCCTATATATTTGAGAAATGTCTATTACATATATATATATATATATATATTGTAGACAAAAGAGAAACAATATGTGTAAGTCAACATAGAGTAAAAAAATCAGAGTTCAAGTTCTCATAACAACATAATTCTTTTCAAATCTACATATAAAACCCCAGATATATTTGTCTTCTTTTTAGCTTTGGCGCTCTATACGTTTGCTTTGTAGTAATGGCAATTTATATGTTTTTTTTGTTTTTTTTTTTTTTTAATAAATTTCCTCAGAGGACAATGATATATATAGTGTTAAACCAAAAAAATTAATATTTTTTTAAGTTTAAAACACCTAAAGATTCATTTAAATTAATGCAAGTTATTTTTTTTTCAGAATTTCTGTAAATGGAAAGGGAATACTCGTAATGAATCGAATTTCATATGGACATAAAAATATGGATTTCTATATATTAAGTGTAAGTTTATTGATTTACATACCCTTAATATATAGATATTTATTTAAGAAAAAGGCTTAACTTTAGCATTTAGTCTATATGAAATTTGATTTATGAACATTATTACTTGCCTTCCACTTACGGAAGTACATAGGAAAATTGTTTTTATTAATTTAAATAAGATTTGATGTATTTTAAATTTAATTCATTCAAATTAAAACTTATTTTTAACACATTAATTTTTTTGGTTTGACACTATATATATTATTGTCATCTAAAAATATTTGTGAGCTACAAAACAAACATATAAGCCATGGTAACTACAAAACAAACTTATACACTGCCATAACTACAAAGAAGACAAAGGTATCAGAGCTTTTATATGTAGATTTAAACAGATTTATACCCTTAACTATGAGAACACTAACTCAGAATTTTATAATACTTTTTTTATATACACATATTAGTTTATTCAAGTTGAAGCTCAATTTTAAAACTGTTTCAACCGTCCACTAACAAAAAGATTCCCTGACTTCAAAGAAACTCATTAAACTGTGAAATTCTTATGTTCTTGAGTTATAAATTGTAAACATTACCACAAGGTTATGTCCTTGAGTTATAAATTATAAACATTACCAAAAAGTTATGTCAAAATAGAATTTAGGAATCAAATCCACGAAAAAGTGAAACACCTTGATTTTAAAATAAAATTAGGATGGTTTTTTTAAGTTATAAATTATATGATTAAAAGTATTTATACTAATACCACAGCAATAATAAGAATAAAATTCAAATTTACTAAAATGTAGACCAAAATGTTAATATCTGAAGATAATACCTTTTTATTAAGCCAAAGAAAATCCTTCAAATTCGAACAGGCGTATCTTAGATAGTCTATGTGTCCTACACACACTACTGCAAACAACTAATGTTCACCTACATCACAAAGGAAGATAAATTAGTCAATGAAGATTAATAGATTATCATTCTCGAACATATGCTAAGACGATAACAATTGACAATCTAATACAATTGATACTTCCAATAAGTAGTAATCTAATAAACTGTTCTGAAGCAACCAATTATCCATTTCTATTAACTTATTTTTTTAAAGATCATTGATCTCAAAAGCCATCTAACTATCCCGAAATTCAAATGATCCCAAAAATGAAAATGATTTTGAAGGCCAAATGATCTCAAAGATCAAAATAATTTTGAAGGCCAAACGATCCGGAAAATCATATCTCAACCAAAAGTTATATAACATCATGAATTCCCGTAAGAACCCGAAGGCCCATTCATTTAATAGTTTCATATATTTCTTTAAATATTTTCTTTTTGCTTCCCACAAGCTACATAAGGTTGAACATAAGACAACATCCTACCAATAAATTAAACGATATTAGTTAAAAATGCAGCATTCACATAGAATCAAACATATTTAAATCAATAACGTGAGGACTATTATTTAAATACCAAATAATATCCTGATATAAGACTCGTGGTGAGACGTATTGAAGGATAATGATTGAACAAACTGGCCTCACTCTTTCTTGTTGAATCGAGTCAAAGGATTGTGATATGGATCGATGGCATCACATAGATAATTGGAGGATCTGTGATACAACAATACACTCAGTTCTAGAAGGGAATCCACACCAAAGAACTCAAGCAAAAGATTGTCTCGACAAGACAAAATTGAAAAAAATGGCGTTTATTGATATTAGGGTAAAAAGTGTTAGTACAACAGTTTCAAAGGAGCTTATAAATATGCTCGCCAGCCTCACCTTCTAGGGTATACAATCAACAGAAAATAAATTAAATACACCCAAGCCCAGTCCAGAGGACAAACGGGCTAAGCTATCGATTAGGGCCACCAACTTATATTATGTATTTGATGGTCACATACCAAATTATATATTTATGATAGTAGGTGGATATTCCTTAGAGGCCAAAATTTTTTTTTCCCTAAAGAACTATTATTTTAGAAAATATCTAATACAATTTTACATAATTTTAAAGATAATGTTGTTGAAATTTTGAATAATAAATATAAATATGTTGACTCATAAATTCATTAAGAAGAAAACAAATATTACTAGATGTTAGATTAAGGAAAAAAAATACTATTGACGTCCCCTTTTATTATTATAGAACATTCAACTCTAGTCTCCAAACTTAGATTTTGGATATACTTTTGATTGAAATCAGCTCAGAATTGACAATTTGAGAAACTTTCTCATCAACTGATATCAAAGGATATGTAACAGCGTAAAGCTAGTGAAAATATATACCTCAAACTTATGATTCGGACATAAAAAAAAAATCAAAGTCACCATATATACAAACAGATTATGTATGAAAAACGTATATACCATTTGATCACTATCCATTACGATGATAGGATTTGCCACCTTGATACTTTCTAAATGCCAATGTTCTATATATTTTAAATGTTGGAAAAATATTTCATATTTATTATTTATCCAATTTAATCTGATATTAAGTTTTTGAAAACGTATATACCATTTGATCACTATTACATTTAATAGTTCCATACCTTTCCTTAAATTTCTTCTTCCTGCTTGCCACAAGCTACATAAGATTGAACACAACATCCTACCAATAAACGCTATGAGTTTAAAATGTATTCACATAGAATCGAACATGTTTAAATCAAGAACGCGGGGAATTTTATTCAAATACCAAAGAGTATCATGATATAAGACTCGTGGTGACGAGTATAAGGTTGGATGGTGATTGAAAATTGGCCTTCACACTCTCTTGTTGAATCGAGCCAAGGGATTATGATATGTATTGATATCACCACAGAGATGATGGGAGGATCCCTGATACAACAAATACACTCTGTTCTGAAAGGGAATCAATACCATAAAATTCGAGCAAAAGATTGTCTTAACAAGACGAAATTGAAAAAATGGCATTTTATTGATATTAGGTAAAATTCATGACTACAACAGTTTTAAAAGAGCTTATAAATATGATTGCTAGCCTTACCATCTAAGGTAAACAATCATCAAAAAATATATCAAATACACCCAAGTCCAGCCCAGAGGACAAGCGGGCTAAGCAATCGATTAGGCCACCAACTTATTTTATGTATTTGAGGCCACCAAATTATATTTTATGATTATAGGCCAGTATTTCTTAGAAGCCAAGAAAAATATTTTTCCTAAAGAACTGTTGTTTTAGAAAATATTAAATACAATTCTACACAATTTAAAAAAATAATATTGTTGAAATTTTGAACAAGAAGTATAGATATGTTGACTCATAAATACACTAAGAATGAAAACAAAATTATCACTAGATGTTAGATTAAGAAACAAACTAGGATCGGATCCGTACGTACATATAGGGTTATATTTGTAAGACAAACTTATTTGATATTTAAATTTAAGATATAATATAATTATAAATTTTAAGTGATGTTACATGTATATTCGCTAAATTAAACAAAATATTTCTAACAGTTTGATTATGGGTGCTAAATCGGATTTTGATACGGTTTTAGTTTAGGTTATTTCAGTATATAAACTAGGCATATATATTTGAGATGGAAAACCGTCCCTTGTATCCATTGGAATTTTTTTCATCCCATAACAGTTTTCTTTTAAATAATTACCCGTTCGACAATGTTTATTATAAGAGATTGGATAAGGATTTTAGATAGGATACATGTATTCCCCGTTTGAATATTTAAATTTTATAAAATTACTGGAAATAATCCAAAATTTTAATAATTATTTAAATATTTTAAAATTTTACCTGAAATTCTCAAAATACCCTTACTCGCCCCATAGTAAACCTTTATATAAATTAATAAAAATTTGAGAATTGAATTTACCTACCCAAATATTTTGATCCCACATTGTAACCTTAAATTCTTGTCCTTTATTTTTAATCGAAAATTATTTGAGTAGTTGTTTTTGTTACCCGAATTGTTTATTCCTATTCTAAACCCACTATTCCCCATTCCAATACCAGAAAATAGACTGCCTTTTAAAATAGCAGATTTATTTCCTCAAATAACCATATTAGAGTAATCAAAATTTAATTATATTTTATGAAAATATGTAGTTTGTAAAATAAATTACTTAAAAAACTGGTATAATTTTAAAAAATTAAATTATATACATATGAAAATATATTTACTGTAGTTTTCTTGGGGTATTTATGTTTATTTGCCTAACTTATGACATGGTTCAATAATTTTACATTTGCAAAACTTAAAAAAAATTATGATTCCACGATACTTGGTTAGATCTTTTTTAATTTAAAATTTATAACATCTTAACTTTTTATCAAATTAAAATATAATCCTTGATCAGTTAAAATTTTTAAAAAAATAAACATAAAGTATCATTATATTCATAATATTTCAAACTTTTGAGAAAGTTAAAATATTCATAATTATTTTTCTAAATTATAAATATTCGTAATATTTTAAACTTTTTCAATGTTTAAATATATACATTTATAATAATAAAACTTTTTCAAAATTTCAAAATTATTTTTTATTATATCTGGTATGATTAAAAGGTTCAAGTAAGGAATCATTTTAATTACGAATTATAAATATAATTTAAAATAATATTTTTTTTCTTTATAAACGTATTGATATTAATCATTTAAGCAAATAATTCAAATTAAAAACAAACAATACTACTCAGTATATTATTAAATATTTGTTCATAAATGGTTTTATTTATATGGAAATTTTACTATAAAAGGTTTTGATAGACTTTTAGATTATATGAAAATATTTTATTTTATAATTAAAAATGTTTTTAAAAAATTGTGTTTGGTTGTATGGATAGAAGATAGCAGAAAAGTAATTGTGAAGGTTGTTTGGATATGTAGATATTAGTTAACATACAAAGACATTTTTGCTATTAATGAAAGTTTTTTTTGGTTATTTATTCCAATGGCATTTCATCTAAATTTTAACAATTTAATGTTGTTAAGTTAATAATACTTCTCATTTAATAGTACTAGTATATATACTATTGACATCCCTTTTTATTATTATAGATTATTCAACTCTAATCTCCCAACTTAGCTTTTGGATATACTTTTGATTGAAATCAGCTTAGAAATAACAATTTGAGAAACTTTTTTTTTTCATATATGGGTTCAATTTGAGAAACTTTCTCATCAACTGTTGAATGACCTGTATCAGCGTAACAACGTATTATACCATTTGATCACTATCCATTACGACGATGGGAATTGTCATCGTGATACTTCGTAAACGCCAATGTTTTATGTATTTGAAATGTTCGACAAGTGTCTCAAATTTATTATTTATTCAATTTTAGTCCGATGTTAAGATTTTGGTAGTTTCAGCTCTTTTTCTAGCATTGCGATGAAATATATTTGATTTTCAACAATTGAGCTACCATTTTCATTTGAGTAGAACCACCAATTCATCAATTTAACCTTTTCATTACTCATATAGATTACCACATGACGCAACTAAACGTTTTCCCAATCCTTAACATCCATTATAGCATTTGCGTTTTGGCCCATTGCTATACAAAAAGTGGCAACGATGCAATCATTGTTATTTTCAAGCTGAAGCCAACTCAATAGATCCAAAAAATGGACAAGAAACAAAATTCAAGAATCTCGTGTGTTTGCATGAATATGCTTGTCAAGAAACGCCTTCGCCAAGTTACTAAAGCTTACACTGACTGATTCAGCTGCTGCGTACCGCTCGATGAGATCCACCACTTCTGGTCTCACAATCTTCTCTCTTGTTGCTCTGTTATAGTCACACATGTAATACAAAGCCCCAAGCGCGTAATTCACAATATTCCGGACAGGGCTTGATAAACATTTGATTATAAGTGGAATCCCATCAGCCTCAATAATAGTAGCAGCATTTTTTGGCTCTGCACAAGAACAGGAAGGAGCATGAGTTTGATGATAACTAATTGCAATTATGGCAAAAACAAAATTAGTTTAGCATCAGAGCATATTCATATATTCCAGGCTTTTTACCGGCACAAGCGTTGCATACTCCTCCTATCCCAAACTCCACAAGCTTCTCATTTGGCTCTGTTAGACAGTCTATGAATAGTTCCAAGACATTTAGCTGCTCGAGTACACCATTAACATTTTCATCATGAAGAGAATAAAGTAGACGGGGGATATCTGCCTTCTCCATGGAGAATGAGTAAACTTGAGGTTACCTGACGTAAAATGGTGTAGTTGTAAGGATCATAGGCAAAGTTTGCCAAGTTTGCTACAATTCTCTCCTTTGTTTCTGCAGGTGCAAGACAGTAGTAATTATGTAAATTTATTGATACTTAAGTGACAAAATAAGAGATATAATAGCTTTAGCCTAATAGAGAATTTGAAAGTGATAACAGCAATTTTGCCACGCACAGCAGGAGCATGTTGTATTATCGGCAGAACCGAAAAATAAGACAAAATAATAATGTTTTGCTATGAAGACTATGATCATACATCCAAACATGGTTGATTGAACTTAGATATGTGCCCATAAAGTAGTGCATCTCCTCATTTAAACTAATCCATCTTATATCCTAACATTCTGTATGAAGCAAAATCCTTAAATCATACTATCAATCAGCAATGCATGTAGACTCAAGTTTTCATTCAAAATGTCAATAGATATATTAATCACAAGAAAACAGGAAAGCCAGTCTTATGCGAGAATACTTGCTAAATGGTCAACCAGAAGCATGAAAAGATAGTTAAGGTCTAGTAAAACAAAACTACACATACCTTCATCAGTTGCATTCTGAAACTGACTCACAAGCTCCTACATTTAAAAGGGAACAAACTCAGCTCCAACCAGACTTCTTGGATTCCCATAAAAATTATCTCATAGACATAACTAAACCTTTCTCTTTCGTAATGTTGGGTCATCGACGCATAATGGTTCAAACAAGTTTAAACCAAGAAGAAACCATTATTAGCCTAAGTAGCACTATTTCAGATTTTGACAAAGTAGACGTTAAACCATTGATACAACTTCCACATTTGCAAATACCTTGACACAGTTGAAAAAAACAAATAGAGATTTTCAAAAGACCTGTAGATATTGAAGCCTTGGAGTTCCGTGTTTTCCAGTTCGTTCTTCTTGTCTTTGATTATTAGTAAACATTCTCACTAAACTCTATCCAATACTCTTATATTAAAGCCTAGGTTACAAGAACAACAAATAAACCCATTAATTCCAATTGTAAAATCCACAAAACCGGAGAAGAAACAACCAGAAACTCTTTAGAAAGCTAAGAACTCAATTAAACTCATTGAATTAAGATCTATATTTCACAAGTTGCTTGATTCAGTGGCTTGAGGAGATTCAAAAGTAAAAAAAAAAAAAAAAAAAAAAATCAACGATTGTAGAATAGAAACAGCTCTCACAATCTTCACAAGCTATGCGTCACTGAGAAATTAACTCTATGCAGCAGTTAATAATCTTCAAAAGTCTCAGAAGCATAGAGAAGCAAAGCTAAAAATGTTGATTTTTTCACAGAAATTTTGAAAACACACAGAAAATGTAGAAAAATCCAAGCGTAAATAACGAAAATTGAAATCGTAGATTAATATGAAAAAAAAAACAAGAAATCACATAGCTATAAAACCTCCTCAAGAATTTCGATTCGAATCGCACCTGACTCCGACGGGATTGGCTTTGTCAAGAGCGTTCGTCTTTAACGTTGAGTTCGCTACCGGAGCGTGTCTCCGGTGGTCTAGTGTCTTCTTCGCGCGTGTGTGTACGTGTGAGTATTACCTTTTTTCTAAATTTTTTCTGGCCAGCATTAAAGCAGGCCCATTTATATAAGCCTTATAGTATTTCTATGGGCCCAAAAATCAAAGAAAAAAAACTCATAATTTAAAAATCTCTACTTATATCACTATATATATTAATAGTGGAGTGAAATATATATATATTATATAGAAGTGAGATATATTATATCTTTGTATGTATATATATATATATATTATAAGAGATATAGCGAGAGAGAGATACAGAGAAGAAGTGATGGAGTGAATCTTATTTTCTTACTATATTACTTTTTTCTATTACATTGCATTATCAAAGCTATATCCCTCTTATATAGGGAAAACGGCCAAAATTGACCCAAATTATTTCCAGAATGCCTTTTTTCACCCAAACAATGGTACCATGCATATATGAACCTGAACCAATAAAATATTCAAATTTAGTACCTGAACCGTATAACCGTTAGCCATTATCTACATCGACATAAACGGTGTTAGTAAATCCATTTACGGCGATGAGTCAGACGACACCTCAGCAAATACGTATCATTTAGACTAAGTAAAACGACGTCGTTTTAGACATCTCGGTGTGTTTTGCTAAGTAAAACGACGTCGTATAAGATTTATAAATTAAAAAAAAAAAAAGTAGACAGAACCGCTGGAATGACACGTTGACTTGGTCTCATCTCTTTCAACTCTCGTTTTTCATTACAGTCGTCTTCTTCTTTGCTGATATTATCAAAAATCAAAATCATTGATTGGTTGGTCAAATCCCAGGAAGTTTCATAGCTTTTGTAGATCTTTATTCTTTGGTCAATTTTCAATTTGTAAGAAATCATAATAAGTAAATACTAATTATTTCTATAATTATTTTCATATGTTTTAGAAATCACTTTTCATTATTTCCTCCCTTTTTTACCTGTAATATGTACAAAAGAAAAATAAAATTTCAGAAGAAAAAAAACTAAAATTGCTCATTCAATAAACTTTTTGCCGTGAAGTAATTAATCCACCGACGTTGGCACCACCGTCTTTCCCTTTCAGATAAAGCAACCTAGTCCAAAATCCAGTCTTCTTGGCCGTTGTAGATTTCAATTTATCCGTCGACGTTGTCTTCTTCTTCGTCTTCGAATCTCTAACAATATAATCCCTAGGAACATGCGCCATAGATATGCTTTTCTTCAATCCTCCACCTAAAGCTTCAATCAAATTACCACTCAACGCTTCTCTCACAGCAAAAAACATAGACATCGAACCTACTCGTCGATGATCCTTCACAGCCGCCACCGGAGAAGACAGAGAAAACGAAACGGTTGTGGAGGAAGAAGAGAGATTAGATTAGTGAATGATATAATACGACGTCGTTTTACTTAGCAACACCGAGATGTCTAAAATGACGTCGTTTTGCTTAGTCTCAGTGACACGTTTTTGCTGAAGTGTCGTCCGAGTCAGCACGGTTAACGGATTTATAAACACCGTTTATGCCGATGTAGATAACGGCTAACGGTTTTACGGTTCAGATAGTAAATTTGAAAATTTTATGGGTTCAGATTCATATATGCTGGATACAATTGTTTGGGTAGAAAAAGGCATTCTGGAAATAATTTGGGTCAATTTTTGCCGTTTTCCCCTCTTATACATAGTTAGCATGAGGCGGTGAACTTGAGTCGGTCAAATATTGTGATGGATAATTATTTTAACATTTTATATTTTAACACTCCCTCTTAATTATCCATCCCGTATTACGCACTGCCTCATTAAAAACCTTATCATGAAAAAACCCAATGGAATAAAAACCATGACAAAGGAAAAAGAATACAGTAACATAATCTCCCCCTGAAATGCTGGATGTAGTTTTCCCTTCATAAATCTCGTAAATAACGTATTCCGATACTATGAACATGTTTTCTGAATGCTGTAGTGGAAATCGCCTTCATGATAAAATCTGCTGCATTGTCAGTAGAACGAACGTATTGGATGTCTACTTCTTGATTCTTCTCGAGTTCTCGTATGTAAGAGAAAAATCTTGGGGGAATATGCTTTGTTATGTCACTTTTAATATAACCTTCTTTGAATTGGGTGACACAGGCAGTATTGTCTTCGAACAGTATCGTTGGGTCTTTATTAATGACTATTCCGCTTGATTTTTGTATATGTTGAGTCATAGATCTGAGCCATACACATTCTCTACATGCCTCGTGAAGTGCAATGGTCTCGACATAATTTGATGAAGTAACAACCAAACTATACTTTTGGGAACGCCAAGAGATTGCAGTATCTCCAACTGTGAGAACATATTCTATTTGCGATCGAACTTTATGTGGATATGGGAGATAGCCTGCATCTGCAAAACGAGCTAAAACAAAAGTAGAGTTTCTAGGGTAAAACAATCCCAAGTCAATTGTTCCCTGAAGAAAACGAAAAATATGTTTTATTCCATTCCAATATCTGTGTGTGGAAGATGAACTATATCTTGCAATAAATTTATAGCAAATGCTATATCTTGTCGAATACAATTTGTAAGATACATAAGTCCACCAAAAGCGCGCAAATAAGGTACTCCAGGACCTAATACTTCTTCGTTATCCTCACAAGATCGAAATGGATCTTTATCAACATTAAGCGACCTATTGACCATTGGAGTACTCAAAGGAGTCGCTTTATCCATCTAAAAGCGCTTTAAGATCCTTTTCGTATAATTTGATTGATGTATAAAAATTTCATCTCGATGATCCTCGATCTGGAGTCCAAGACAAAACTTTGTCTGCCCAAGATCTTTCATTTCGTACTCTTCCTTCATGTGAGTTCTTGCATCATCAATCTCTTTTTGAGTTCCAATTATGTTCAGGTCATCCATATATACAACAATGATCACAAATCCAAATAAAGATTTTCTAATAAATACATAAGAGCATATCACATTGTTGGTATATCTTTTACTCAACAAATATTCACTTAATCGATTATACCACATACGTCTGGATTGCTTTAATCCGTAAAGCGATCTCAGTAATTTGACTGAACATATTTCTTTAGCTTTTGAGCTTAATGCTACAGACATTTTCAATCCTTCTGGGATTTTCATATATATCTCATTATCAAGTGATCCATATAGATATGCAGTCACAACATTCATTAGATGCATTTCCAGATTTTTGGATGTCGTTAAACTCATCAAAAATCTGAAAGTAATTGCATCCATAACCAGGGAATATGTTTATTCATAATCAATTCTCGACCTTTGAGAAAATTCTTAGGTAACAAGTCGGGCTTTGTATCTTGTTACCTCATTTTTCTCATTTCTTTTCCGAACAAAAACCCATTTATATGCAACGGGTTTTACATGTTCACACGTTGTGACAATAGCTCCAAAAACCTTTTATTTATTAAGAGAGTTCAACTCAGTTTTCATGATCATTTTCCATTTCTCCCAATGAGATATTTTCTGGCATTGTAATATGGACCTTGGATCTGGATCATCACTTTCATAATCAATTTTCTTGGATACAGAGAATGAGAAAATTCCATCATCATTTTCTATCTCATTTATATCCCATACTTTTCTATTTTGGGCATAGTTGATGGAAATCTCATGTTTTTCTAAATCAGTTTCGTCTTCAAGACTTTTATTTTCGTCTTCAGGACTTTTCGCTGTATTTGGTTCTTCTGTACGAGTCTCATTCATTTTTCCTAATTTTTTTTTCTTTCGGGGATTTTTATCCTGTGATCCCACTGGCCTCCCCCTTTTCAATTGAACTTTGAGTTCATTTACTATTTTTCCATCAGTTTGTTCTTCTGGAACATTAATTCTTCTAGAACATTAATTCTTGATGGAACATTTGCAGCGAGTATATATGATTTTGTCACCTTTTTGTATCAATAAATGTATATGGTAATTGATTTGGCATATTCTGTAAATGTACAACTTTTTGAACTTCCAATTCACGTTATTTCGTAGGAGGATCAAGGTACGACAACAACGATGTGCACCATGTAATATCTTTTGGAACTTCCTTAATTCCTCCTCCTAACATTGGAAATTCATCTTCATTAAAATGGCAATCGGTAAAACATGCCGTAAACATATCACCAGTTCGTGGTTCAAGATAACGAATTATACTTGGTGATGTATACCTGTAACATCCGTGTTTCTTAGTCATCCTCTTGAGTTGTAATTGTATTTGACGTTTGTTGTAATGAACCCTCGGGATGTTGTGTTTTGACGAGAATTAATAATAGGACGGATGTTCATTGAAATATTCGGGAATATTTAATATATGATGTGGTATTTCATTTATTAGGGATGTCTAATACATGTTGTGTTACTTCATGTATCGACGGGTTTGACACATGATGTGGTATTTTATGTGTTGCGGAGTTGAGAGCGAAGTATTGTTCCATCTTGGTTCGGTGATTATGGGTCTACGTCATTAGATTTAGTACGTGGTTGGTGTCAATAGGATTATGTGGTATTTAATCCTATTGATGGGTCATTGGGATTATGTGGTATTTAACCCTAATGATGGATCATTAGAGTTATGTAGTATTTAACTCTAATGATGATGGTTAAGGCTATGTGGTATTTACTCCTAACGGGGCGGTTTACCGATTAGGATTATGTGGTATTTAATCCTAATCGATTGGTAAACCGAGTGAGAGCATGTGGTATTGGATCTCACCGAGACTTAGTATATTAGAGTCTTGTGGTATTGGATTCTAATATGCTAGGTTGTTTGACGGACTTAACTCGTTCGGGTCCTGTGGTATTGGATTTCGACGGATTAGCCGTTGGGTGACCACGTAGGATCTTGTGAAGTTAGATCCAGGGGTGTTATTGAATCGAGTATGGAATGATACCGAGCTTGATTGATGGTCCTAGGGGCGGTGTTAGAGTTAAATTGATCAATAGATTAATTTTTGAGAATTAATCTCGAGCAGTTCAGTTTATCTGAAATTTAATTCGGGATTTTTGTGGAGTGAAAGAAATATTTTGGGACAGGTAGATGTCTCAAATATTTTGGGAAAATTAGACGGAATTATTAAACCGAGCAGTAGAGGTTAATTGGAAGAATTAATCATTGCGGTTTAGTGAAATCGGATCGGTTTGGTTTAAATGGAGTAAACCAATAATTAATTATATACACATATATGTATTTCCTCCTCTTTTCTACAACCTTCTACACTCTTCTTCTCATTTCTCATTTTGTACGTGAGATTTATTGGGCTACAGAGCAAGAAGAGGGGAGGAAAGGAGAAAAAGAAAAAGGGGAGGAAGAAGGAGGAGGAGAAAGAAGAGAAGAAGCTAGAGAAAATCAGGGTTTGGTGCTTATTTGGAAGGCACGATTGGCCTAGCTATTGATCTCCGTTTGAGCTAAAACTTTGTGGGTAAGTTCATCAATATCTTGCCTAATTATCTACTAAATTTCGTCTAGTTTAGTTGAGTATTTTGGGAGATACGATTTTTCTCCCAAAACCGCTCAAAACAGAGCCATAAGCGACGGGTTCGGTTTGGAGAGTGATTGGACACTCAAAACTTGTTAGAGTGAGATGAATTTTGGTAGGTAGATGCTTGAGGGTCTTATCTTGAGATTGACTGAAGGAATTTTCGAAATATTGTGTAGGGCAAGAGATATGATCGATTAGGTAAAACTCTGTTTTTGGAGAAGGAAACCCGAATTAGGGTTTAGTGATCCAAACTTAAGATTCGTGATTAATCATTTGAAAAGTGTGTTTTGTGATGTATTTACAGGGAATTAGTATATATCTTGGTTGTGTGTGAAGCCAAGAAGAAGTCGAGCTTGAAGTGAGAAGTATTGTGTCTTTTTTCTAACCGTCGAACCAAGGTGAGTGCGTGACCGTAGCGTAGCCATATAATCATTAGATTTTCCGTGATTAATGTGTGATGTGGGGCTTGCCCACATGGGTGTGATTTGTGGCTTGTCCATGTTGTATGATGTGAGTGTTGTGATGGAGCTCTATCATAGTATCATTTCATTTTTACATTGCATATTAGTTCGGTAAGTCTTTGTTTATATGTGCTTGTCGCTGTGGGACGGGAGGACCGCCTCACTAAGCATTAAGAGGATTCTTAGGATCGCGAAGCTCGGGGAACCAAGGCGGAATGAGAGGATGATGTAAATAGGTTTTGTGACTTTGTCTTGTATGATGTATGCTTTTGTTGCTAACATGAAAACTTGTTGGTATGCCTTGGTTAATAATGCTAAGTTGTTTTGGAAAGAAATTTTTTAAAAATCTGGTATTTTACCTTTTCCGCCACATATAGATTCCGGTAGCTTGTCGTAATTTGGTATAGGGTATCATAATACCCGATATATATTCTCAATCTCCTCTATGGTTCTATTTTTGTTCTTTCTGGCAGAGCTATAAGGACATAAATCGCACACCCAAAAACTTGGAGATAGGATATATTTGGCTCCTGGCCAGATGCTAATTGTTTTGGGGAGTACTCATGATATGCACTTGGCCGTATTTGAACTAGTGCAGCAGCATGAAAAATTGCATGACCCCATACTGAAATTGGGAGCTTTGTTCTCAATATTAATGGTCTAGTAATAAGTTGTAACAGTTTAATCAAAGACTCGGCCAAACTATTTTGTGTACGATATGCCGGACCGCATGTTCAACATCAATTCCTAATGACATACAATAGTCATTGAAGGCTTGTGAAGTGAATTCACCAACATTATCAAGTCTCACTTTCTTTATTGTATAATCAGGGAATTGTGCTCTCAACCTGATTATCTGGGCAATGAATCTTGCGAAAGCCGTATTTCGTGTAGTCAACAGACATACATGTGACCATCTGCTGGATGCGTCAATCAATACCATAAAATATCGAAATAGCCCGCATTGTGGGTTAATAGGCTCACATATATCACCATGTATTCTCTCTAAAAATACTTGAGATTCATTCCCTATTTTAGCTGGTGACGGCCGAGTGATTAGTTTTTCTTGAGAACAAACATTACATGAAAAGTCTCTCGATTGAAAAATCTTTTGGGTTTTCAACGGATGGGCATTTGAATTTTCCACAATTTTTTCTCATCATGACTGAAATAGGATGCCCTAAACATTCATGCCTGATTTTCAATGTACTTGTAAACTTTGGGTTTACTGTAATATATGATTCAATCATATTTATTTTTGTGAAATATATTCCAGAAGGATAGAGCTGCTAGCTCTTCTAATATCCGTTTTCTCTCCAAAATGACTCTCGTAATGCTAAGATATTCAATGCCATTCTTATTCATAGTTTCTATGTGATATTCATTTCTGCGGATATCTCTGAAACTTAGCAAATTTCTGTAAGATTTAGGGGAATATAATGCATCATTTATTTTAAATTTTGTTCTCCTTGGCATTGAAAAACTGACTCTTCTGGAGCCCATAATAATTTTTGTATTACTAGATATAGTATTTACGCTTCCAGCGATATCTTTTATTTTAAGGGAGGAGAAATACTTTTTATCCTTAATTATTGTGTGCGTTGTAACATTGTCGGCTAGACATATGTCTCCATCCCCGATGTTAAAGATTGACATTTTCTAAATTTTAAGAATATTCATAAAAGATGCATTAATATAACAAAACAAAAAATTTATATTACAATAAAACTATCTTATTGCAAGCAAAATAAAATTAAAAAAACACAACTAAAATATTAGGAGTTTTATTTTATTTTCTTCTTCAGGAAGATTAACAAACATCATGTCATAGTTTATTCTTTAGGAAGATCTTAATCATTTGGTTTCTTGTTGGTGGCTTCAAGATCAACTACAAAATCAGCAATATCGAGAGAGGTGTCATCATTTAAGCCATCGAAAGAAGTTCCGGAGTCGCCATGAATGAAGTTGGTTTCATTTGCTCTTTCTTTAGGCTTTTGTGATTCTTGATACATATTGGCCAAATGTTTAGGCGTACGACAGGTACGAGACCAGTGTCCTTTCATGCCGCATCTTTAGCAAGCATTTTCATGCTGCTTATTTATCACACGACCAACTTCGTTCTCTTTGAACCTTTTATTATTTCTTGTATCCATTCGCCCGATATTGCTGCTGCAAGATGACGTTTCCAGGATGAAAAATTTGGAGAGTTTTCTCGATCATATCATAATCACTTATCTTCTCTCCACATAGAATTATCCTGGAAGTAATTCCAAACAAAGCAGAATTATATTCACTAACACTTTTGTAATCTTGAAACCGGAGATTCAACCACTCATGTTTAGCTTTCGGTAAGATCACATATTTCTGGTGATCGAACCTATCTTTGAGTGATTGCCAAAGATCTGCAGGATCTTCTTTTGTCATATAATTCATCTTTTAAACTATCATGGATATGGTGGAATAAAAATATCAGGGAGTTAGCCTTTTTCTCTTCTGGAGTTGGCTTTGATTTATCGATGGTATCAAAGAGCCATCTTCCTTTTAAATGCATCCTTGCTGCAACTGCCCACCTCATATAATTATTTCCAGATATATCAAGGGACGTAATCTCGAGTTTTGCTAAATTTGACATGATAACTGTATAACAATTTATTAAGCATAAATTTAATTAAAAATCAATTTAAAAATCAAATTTAAATGGCATGATAAAATTTTAAAATTTGTAAGCATAATAAACACATAAATTAAAATAACAAATAATTTACGATAATAAAGAAAAATTAAAAGAACAATAATTTCAAGCGTATGATTTTGTCTTCTGGACAAAATTTATTTTATAATTCTTCTGGAATTTTTCATGTGTGTCTTCTGGGCATATAGTTCTTCTGGAACTTTTATGTATGTTTTTTTGACATAGAGTTCTTCTAAAACTTTTTCAATAAATATCTTCTGGACATTTAGTTATAAATAAGGCACTGATCTGAGGTGACATAGTCTACCATATGATCATAAGCCGTTTGAGGTGGCAGAGCCTACCATATGATCTGAGGTGACATAGTCTACCATATGATCATGATCGTAAAAAGGCATAGCCTCCAATAACGATCGGTTCGGGGAACGCAGTGCCTGTCATCCCGAAATAACATATAAACGGAGAAGGCAGAGCCTATCTATCTGTTAACAGAAAATAAAGTAAACATAAATTAAATCTTACCTTTTCGGTATTAGAGCAAGTTGTGCTGATAACGTGTTATAAAATATACCACTATATATATTTATAGTGGAGTGAGATATGTATATATTATATATATAAGGGGAGATATATTATATCTTTGTATGTGTATATATATATATATATATTATAACAGATATAGCGAGAGAGAGATACAGACAAGAAGTGATGGAGTAAATCTTATTAACTTCTTACTATATCACTTTTTCTATTACATTGCATTATCAAAGCCATACCACTCTTATATATAATTAACATGAGGCGGTGAATTTGAGTCACTCAAATATTGTGATGGATAATTATTTTAACATTTTATATTTTAACAAATGGATCATAATTCAGTCAGTAATCAGCTAATCAAACAGAACATAAATTAAAACAGGGAATCTTGGGATCATATGGGACGCATCATCTTATATATAATATTTTAGGAGTACATCCAAAGAAAATGTTCAAATGTCAGCATTTTAATTACACAAATTGTCATTCAATTAGGTAGTTTCTAGAAGGAATTTTAAAATTAGAAAAGGTAAATGTGTCTAACAAAAAATCAATTTCAATTTAGATTCAATTTCATACACTAATTTTTGATAAAAAATTCAATTGTGTTATGGAAATACTAATAATATTATAAGGTAAGATATATATATATATATTATATGTTTGATATATGTATTTATTATATCATAATATATTTATGGAGATGAGAGTAGTAAGAAAACGTGAGGAAAGTAAAAGTTTATTACTTGACTTTTCTCTTTAATCATCACATTTACAAACTTTATTTATAGACATAGTAAGTCGGTTGATTTACCGACCTAATGATAAAAATATTATAATATTAAAATGGATAATCATTTATTTGTAACACTCCCCTTTGATTATCCATCATTATTAATATATTACGTACTGCCTCGTTAAAAATCTTATCATGGAAAAATCCAATGGGATAAAAACCATGACAAGGGAAAAAGAATATAATGACGTAATCTCCCCCTGAAATGATGGACAAATCTTATTTTTTATAAATCATGTAGGTGACGCATTCCAATACTATGAACATGTTTTCTGAATGTTGTAGTTGGAAGCGCTTTCGTAAACAAATCAGCTGCATTGTCCGTTGAGTGGATATATTGAATATCTACTTCTTGATTCTTCTCGAGTTCTTGTTTATATGAGAAAAATCTTGGGAGAATATGTTTTATTCTGTCGCTCTTGATATAGCCTTCTTTGAGTTGGACAACATATGCGGCATTATCTTTGAACAATTTTATTGGATGTTTGTCAACATTAAGCGACCTATTGACCATTGGAGTACTCAAATGAGTTGCTTTATCCATATAAAAGCATTTTAAGATCATTTTCGTATAATTTGATTGATGTGTGAAAATTACATCTAGATGATGCTCGATCTGGAGTCCGAGACAAAATTTTGTCTGCCCAAGATCTTTTATTTCAAGCTCTTCTTTTATATGAGTTCTTGCATCATCAATCTCTTTTTGAGTTCCAATTATGTTCAGGTCATCTACATATACAGCAATAATCACAAATCCAAATAAAAAATTTTTATAAATACACAAGAGCATATCGCATTGTTGGAATATCTTTTACTCAACAAATATTCACTTAAGCAATTATACCACATGCGTCCAGATTGCTTTAATCCGTAAAGTGACTGAACATGTTTCTTTACCTTTTGAGCTTAATGCTTCAAGCATTTTCAATCCTTCTGGGATTTTTATATATATCTCATTATCAAGTGATCCATATAGATATGCAGTCACAACATCCATTAGATACATTTCTAGATTTTTGGATGTCGCTAAGCTCATAAAACATCTGAAAATAATTGCATCCATAACCAGGGAATATGTTTCTTCATAATCAATTCTTGGCCTTTGAAAAAATCCTTGGGCAACAAGTCGGGCTCTGTATCTTGTTACTTCATTTTTTTCATTTTTTTTTCGTACAAAACCCCATTTATATCCAACGGGTTTTACATGTTTGGGCGTTGTGACGATAGGTCCAAAAACGTTTTCTTTTATTGAGGGAGTTCAACTCAGTTTTCATGGCCATTTTCCATTTTTCCCAATTAGATCTTTTTGGCATTCTAATATGACTTTGAATCTGGATCATCACTTTCATAATCAATTTCCTTGGATACAGAGAATGAGGAAATTACATCATCATCTTCTATCTCATTTCTAGCCCATACTTTTCCATTTTGGGCATAGTTGATGGAAATCTCATGTTTTTCAAAATCAGTTTCGTCTTCAGGACTTTTATTTTCGTCTTCAGAACTTTTCGCTGTATTTGGTTCTTCTATACGAGTCTCATTCAATTTTTCCAATTTCTTTTTTTTTCGGGGATTTTCATCCTTTGATCCCACTGGTTTCTCCCTTTTCAATTAAACTTTAGTTCATTTACTATTTTTCCATCAATTTGTTCTTCTGGAACATTAATTCTTGATGGAACATTCGCAGCGGGTATATATGATTTCGTTACCCTTTTTGTATCAGTGAACACATCTGGTAACTGATTTGCCATATTCTGTAAATGTACAACTTTTTGAACTTTCAGTTCACGTTATTTTGTGGGAGGATCAAAGTACAATAACGAATATGTGCACCATGTAATATCTTTTGGAACTTCCTTAATGTCTTCCTCTAACGCTGGGAATTCATCTTCATTAAAATCTTAATTGGTAAAACGTGCCGTAAACATATCACCAGTTCGTGGTTCAAGATAACAAATTATACTTGGTGATGTATACCCGATATATATTCCCAATCTCCTCTGTGGTCCCATTTTTGTTCTTTGTGGCGGAAGTGTAGGGACATAAATCTCACACCCAAAAACTCAGAAATGGGATATATCTTGCTCCGGGCCAGATGCTAATTGTTTTAGGGAGTACTTATGATATGCACTTGGCCGTATTTGAACTAGTGCAGCAGCATGCAAAATTGCATGACCCTATCTTGAAATTGGGAGCTTTGTTCTCAATATTAACGGTCTAGCAATAAGTTACAACCGTTTAATCAAAGACTCGGTCAAGCCATTTTGTGTATGAACATGCGGGACCGGATGTTCAACATTAATTTCTAATGACATACATAGTCATTGAAGGCTTGTGAAGTGAATTCACCATCGTTATCAAGTCTCACTTTCTTTATTGTATAATCAGGGAATTGTGCTCTCAACCTAATTATCTGGGCAGAATCTTGCGAAAGCCATATTTCATGTAGTCAATAGACATACATGTGACCATCTGCTGGATGTGTCAATCAATACCATAAAATATCGAAATGCCCCGCATTATGGGTGAATAGGTCCACATATATCACCATGTATCCTCTCTAAGAATACTAGAGACTCATTCTCTATTTTAGCCGGTGACGGCCGAGTTGTTAGTTTTTCTTGAGAACAAGCATTACATAAAAATTCTCTCAATTGAAAAATCTTCTGGTTTTTCAACGGATGGCCATTTGAATTTTATACAATTTTTCTCATCATGACTGAACCAAGATACCCTAAACGTTCATGCCAGATTTTGAATGTACTTGTAAACTTCGGGTACTGTAATATATGATTCATTCATATTTATTTTTGTGGAATATATTCCGGAGGATAGAGCTGCTAGCTCTTCTAATATTCGTTTTCTCTCGAAATAACTAAAGTAATACAAAGATATTCAATGTCATTTTTATTCATAGTTTCTATGTGATATCCATTTCTGTGGATATCTCTGAAACTTAACAAAATTCTGTAAGATTTAAAGAAAAATAATGCATCATTTCTTTCAAATTTTATTCTCTTTGGCATTGAAAAACTGATTCTTTCGGAGCTCATAATATTTTTTGCATTACCAGAGATAATATTTACGCTTCCAGCAGAATCTTTTATTTTAAGGGAGGAGAAATAATTTGTATCCTTAATTATTGTGTGCGTTGTACCACTGTCTACCAGACATATGTCTCCATCCCTGATGTCAAAGATTGACATTTTCTGAATTTAAGAATATTCATAAAAGATGCGTTAATATAACAAAACAAAAATTTTATATTACAATAAAACTATCATACAACGAGAAAAATAAAATTAAGAAAACACAACTAGACTATTATGAGCTTTATTTTATTTTTTTTCTTCAAGAAGATTAACAAACATCATGTCATAGTCTATTCTTAAAAAAAAATCTTAGGCATTTGGTTTCTCGGTAATGGCTTTAGGATTAACTATGAAATCTGCAACATCGAGATATGTATCATCATTTATACCATCGAAAGAAGATCCGGATTCACCATGAATGAAGTTGGTTTCATCGGCCAAATGTTTAGTCATACGACAGGTACGGGACCAGTGTCCCTTTCAGCGTTGAAATCATTAGGACGGAACCTTTTTCCTTGTCCATGACCACGTCCATATCCTCCTCATTTACGTCCTTGATCATAACCTCGACCATGCCCTTATCCATAATTATAATTGGATGACGCAACATTCGCTTCTGGGAATGAAGCTGATCCAGTAGAACGAGTTTGATTATTTAACATCACAAGTTCATTATTTTGTTCAGCTACCAATAGAACTTGCATCAACTCTGAATACTTCTGGATCATATCACATTCACCCAGTATTGTTGCTGTAGGATTACGTGTCCAGGATGAAAAGTTTGGAGAGTTTTCTCGATCATATCATAATCGCTTATCTTTTCTCCACATAGAATTATCCTGGAAGTAATTCCGAACAAAGCAGAATTATATTCACTAACACTTTTGTAATCTGAAACCGAAGATTCAACCACTCATGTTTAGCTTTTGGTAAGATCATATATTTCTGGTGATCATTCCTATCTTTGAGTGATTGCCAAAGATCTGCAGGATCTTCTTTGTCATATATTCATCTTTTAAACCATCATGAATATGGTGGAATAAAAATATCATGGCGTTAGCCTTTTTCTCTTATGGAGTTGGCTTTGATTTATCGATGATATCAAGGAGCCCTCTTCCTTTTAAATGCATCCTTGCTGTAACTGCCCACCTCATATAATTATTTCCAGATATATTAAGGATAGCTATCTCAAATTTTACTAAATTTGACATGATAACTGTATAACAATTTATTAAGCATAAATTTAATTAAAATTTAACTTAAAAAATCAAATTTAAATGGCATGATAAAATTAAAAATTTGTAAGCATAATAAAAACATAAATTAAAATAACATATAATTTATGATAATAAATAAAAAATAAAAGAACAGTAATTTAAAGCATATGATTTGTCTTCTGGACAAATTTATTATGTAGTTTTTCGGAAACTTTTCATGAATGTCTTCTGGACATAGAGTTCTTGTGGAACTTTTTCAATAAATGTCTTCTAGACATTTAATTATAAATAAAGTACTAATCTGAGGTGACATAATCTACCATATGATCATAAGCCGTTTGAGGTGGCAGGTCCTACCATATGATCTGAGGTGACATAGTTTACCATATGATAATGATCGTAAAAAGGCATAGCCTCCAATAACGATCGATTCGGGGAAGGCAGCGCCTATCATCCTGAAATAACATATAAAAGGAGAAGGCATATCCTATCTTTCTGTTAACAGAAAATAAATTAAATATAAACATAAATTAAATCTTACATTTTCGTTATTAGAGTAAGTCGTGCTGATAACGTGTTATGGAAATACTAATAATATTATAAGGTAAGATATATATATATATATATGTTTGATATATGTATTTATTATATTATAATATATTTATGGTGATGAGAGTAGTAAGAAAACGTGAGGAAAGTAAAAGTTTATTACTTGACTTTTCTCCTTAATCATCACTTACTCACATGTACAAACTTTATTTATAGACATGGTAAGTCGGTTGATTTACCGACCTAATGATAAAAATATTATAATATTAAAATGGATAATCATTTATTTGTAACAGATTGAAGATGAATACATAAGAGGATCCGCGTCTAATAGTCTTTTGAACCCGACCCGTATCTGACCCGTTTAGAACACCCACGGATCTTTTTTTGTGTTAGGATTTTTGCAGTTCTCTCTCTCACGCCTTTTTCTCCCTTTCTTTCAACCAAAAAAAAGCCTTCAGTCTAGAAGTTTTTCTTACAAAGTCATGTGAATAACGAAGAAGCAAGGAGTAAGTGATCAATAAGTTCTTCGTCTTCATTTTTTCATTTCAATTCATCACTTACTCCTTATTCTCGATTCTTGAAGGTATGTATCGCCGATAAATATTGACAACTAGGGTTTCCTTATCTTCGTTACTAAAACTTATTGATCAGAAACTGTTTGCTCTGGTTTGATTCTTGATAAGATTTGACTTTTCGTTTGAAATATTGCTCAAACTAATTTAGAATTATGACTTTGTATAATAACTCTAGATGTGTATATTCCATTAGCTAACGTTTCTGCTTGAGTTTGCAAGGTTTTGGATTATAAATTTGGTTAGAATATTGTTTTTATTTTATTAAAAAATTTAGATGATGGCCGAATGATTTTCCTTAGTCTTGCTTCTTCTCTGAATTATCATCATATACTTTGTTTGGAAAATAGATACGGAGCTCTGTATATTTAGGTGTTGTATTCATCGTTCTTAATAACACGTAAAACTGTGAAATCAATTATACTCTTGATCTCTGTTATTTGCTGGTGTCATAATTAAAAAAGCTTGATTCATTTGTTGCAAAGTTCAATAAAGTTTTGTATGGTCAAGAGATTTATGGTTAGGGGTTGCTTTGTTTACTAGTAAACATGAGTTCCGTTAGAAATCTATTATTCAATGGAAAAAATGCTTTAAAATGTTTATGATTTCTTATTTGAAATGGTTTGTTGATGCTTGGGCTTACTCTTGAGTCTCAATAACCATCACAGGTCTGATCCATTCATTCATCTAATATTTGATTTTTTTACTAAAATCACAAAAATTATGTTCATGTTACTATATATTGATGACTTTGAATCCTTAGAAATAATATCACAAACTATTTTAGTAATCACGGATTAATTTAATAGTCATAGATTATTTTAATTTTG
This sequence comes from Cardamine occulta, assembly GCA_028015245.1. Lineage (NCBI taxonomy): Eukaryota > Viridiplantae > Streptophyta > Magnoliopsida > Brassicales > Brassicaceae > Cardamine > Cardamine occulta. Next base: position 3,813,262 of record CM051389.1, read on the forward strand.
CTTAATAATATCATTGATAATATAATAGATTATTTCAAATGTGTTTTGTAAAATAAAATAAATAAAGTCTACAAAGTTCCATTGATTAGTTTTTGTAACTATGGATTATTTTAAATCATTTTTGTTTATAATTTATAACAATCATAACAATAATACTTTATAAGTTATACTTCGATGTTTTTAAGTTAAATACATTAATTAACTACCACTACTTACCCAAATTTAAATATATACACTTCTAACATTAACACTAAATTACACCAAACAAATTCTAACTACATCATTAACCCAAATTAAGGTTAATAAAATAACTAAAACCAGATTTTACTATTCAAATAAATCTGATTTGTTTACATAAAAATATTTAAAAAAACACATCTGCCTATGCTATAACGCGGATCCGAGACTAGTAGCCTTGATATCCTAATCCTTTGTGTTGAGTATCAGTTCTACCCATGGCCAAGATTTTATCCAAGCTTTCAGAACCTCTGTTCAACATTCTGATTTTCTTATGATTCTCGTTTAGCTCGTTCTACAGCATTCTAGCTCTATCTTTTTCTTTATCATACTCCCGTTATAAAAGATTCAGTTTTTTTTCTTGAGAGAATCTGGGTGTGACAATGTTAGTGTCACCAGCCTTCAGTGGTGTTGTATCAACTTGCATCATGCTGACTTGTGCTTATAGCTTCAACTTTTCTTGAGTATATTGAAGTTTGTCGTTGCTCAGTTTAACCACACTATCAAACAGAGCATTATAATATTTTTTTATTGATAATTTCTTCTTCTTCTCTATCAAGATCTGATTCATTCAAGCTTATATAGAAATTTATTTTTCCTTCCCTATTGTTTGGACATTCAGGTTAAAGGCACAATTCCCTAATTATGCCATAAAGAAAGTCAGGCTTGATAATGCCAGTGAATTCACTTCACTAGCTTTTAATGAATATTATATGTCAATGAGAATCGATGTTGAGCATCCGGTTCCTCATGTTCATACCCAAACTGGCATGGCTGAGTCTTTGATTAAGCGGCTACAACTCATTGCTAGACTGTTAATATTAAGAACAAAACTCCCAATTTTTATATGGGTCATGCAATCCTGCATGCTGCAACATTGGTTCATATAAGACCAAGTGCACAAAATACATATTCCCCTTCACAATTAACATCTGGCAAAGAGCTAAATGTATGTCATCTCCGTATCTTTGGATGTGCGGTTTATATTCCTATAACCCCATCGCAAAGAACAAAAATGGGGCCATGAAGGAGATTGGGTATATACGTCGGTTATGCATCACCGAGTATAATTTGATATCTTGAACTAAAAACTGGTGATATATTTACAACACATTTTTTTGATTGCCATTTTGATAAAGATTAATTTCCAGCATTAGGAGGAGGAATTAAACAAATACCAAAAGATATTATGTAGTTTATACTATCTTTGGTATATCTTGATCCTCCTAAGAAATAATGTGAAATAGAAATACAAAATATGGCAAATCAACTACCATATGCGTTCACAGATACAAAAATAGTGAAAGTTCTGATATCCCTGCTGCAAATGACCCATCAAGAGTTGAAATTCCAATAGAGGAATCCAATGGAGCAAAGCAAATGAACCTAAAGTTCAACTAAAATGCGGGAGACTAATGGGCTCTAAAGATAAAAATCCTCGAAAGAAAAGAAATATGGGAGAAGATTGAAAAGGTTCAAGAAGAACTAGATACAAAAAAAGTCCTCATGACGAAGATAATACAGAAAATATGAGATTTCTATTAATTATGCCCAAGATGGAAAATTATAGGCTAGAGATGAAATTGATGATGATAATGGAATATTCTCTTTTTTTTAATATCCAAAGAGATAGATAATAAAAATGATGATCCAGATCCAAGATCCGAGTCATAATGTCAAAAAATACATGATTGGGAGAAATGAAAAAGTGTCATGTAAATTGAATTATTCATAAATATCCAAGATCCGTGTCATAATGTTAAAAAATACATGATTGGGAGAAATGAAAAAGTGTCATGTAAATTGAATTATTCACCCTCAATAAAAGACATGTCTTTGGACATATTGTCACTGCATCTGATATGTAAAACCTGTTGGATGCAAGTGGGTTTTCGTGTGAAAAAAATGAGAATAATGAAATTACACGATATAAAGCACGACTTGTTGCACAAGTTTTTTCTCAGAGACCTGGAGTTAATTATGAAGAAACATATTCTTCAGTATGGATGCAATTACATTCAGGTATTTAATGAGCCTAATGGCATCTAGAAATCTAGATATGTACCTTATGGATGTAGTGACAATATATTTATATGAATTATTAGATAATGATATATACATGAAAATCCCTGAAGGATTTAAGATCTCTAAGGCACTAGACTGAAATAGAAAGAGGAACTGTAAGGTTAATAATAAACTATAAACCTTTATACATAGCCTTGAAATAGATTTGATACCCTATACCTAACAAAAAATATTTACTACAAAGACTTTACTCCACTCGTATTTTTTTCTAAATTTGACTTAAAATCGGGATTTTGGCAAATTCAAATCTTTGAAAATGATCGATACAAAACAGCATTCACTGTTCCTTTCGGTCAATACGAATGGAATTATTGCCTTTTGGTTTAAAAAACATACATTCAGAATTTCAGAGAATCATGAATGACATATTTTCAGATTACTCAAAATTCTACATTGTCTATATTGATGATATACTAATATTTTCAAATTCTCTTGATGTACATTTTAAACATTTAAAAACATTTTATTATGTTGCGAGGAAAAATCGCCTTGTGGTTTCAAAAACAAAAATATCTTTATTCCAAACCAAGATCAGATTCTTAGGTCACTACATATCACAAGGTATGTTAACACCAATAGAACGATCTTTGGAATTTGCAAATAAATTTTCCGACAAAACCCAATTACAAAGAGTCCTTGGAAGTCTTATCTATATTCTAGATTTTTATCCTAACATAAATAGGATGGCGAAACCACTACATAACCGTCGAAAAAAGAACCCTATTCCTTGGACAAATGAGCATACAACCTTAGTACAAAAAATTAAGAAACAAGTCCTTCAAATCCCATGTCTGCATATAGCAGACCCAGATCTCCCAAAAATCGTAGAAACAGATGCGTCAGATATAGGATATCGGGGTATACTTAAACAAAAGGATAAAAAAAAATGAGAAAATAGTCCAGTTTACATCCTCATATTGGAATGATACCCAGAGAAATTATTCAACTATTAAAAAAGAAATTTTAAGTATTGTATTATGTATACAAAAATTTCAAAGTGATATTTTAAACCAAAAATTTCTTTTAAGAAAAGAATCAATTGCAAAAGTGTTAAAGATGTTTTACAAAAAGATGTTAAAAACCTTGCCTCAAAACAAATTTTTGCGAGATGGCAAGCTATATTAAGTATTTTTGATTTCGATATCGAATATATTAAGGGAGAATAAAACTCTGTTCCAGATTTCTTGACAAGAGAAATTCTCCAAAACATGTACTATGCCTCCGAAGAATATTGATAAAGGCAAAGGCCTAGCCATGGAGACAATACCAGAAAATACCACCCCTACAAACACCTCTGAAGAACCCAAAACATAACCTTGGATTACCGTTACCAAAAAAGTGTCAAACACGAAAATGTCACATACACTTCATCAAACCCTCAAATCCCACAAAACATTATGGACCAAACCATACAACTACAAAAAGCCCTTGAACAAAGTTTTACAAAACAAGAGATGTGTATTTCATTAAAAGCGTCTTCTCAAATGATTTCAAATATTCCCGAAGTCTCTTCTAAAAATATCTCTTTAAAAAACCAGACTTCAAAAATAATTTCAAAACCTTCAAATTAAATTATTTTGAAGGACTTTTCACAAATTTCTCCACCAGAGTACTTTTGGTAAAAACAAATTTTTTAAACCTCATAATGTAGTGTATTATATTTTCAAACAATTTTGGATATTACGGAATTAGTATCCTTCAAACAGTTTTATCTAGAAAAAAATTATACTGATCCCGCATATTCCACCTTCAAAATTCATAAAGTTATTGCACCAAGCGATTGGGAATATGACCTTAATATGAATTTGAACTTTCAAGAAAACTAGAAAAATCTCAATTGTTACAACGTCTCTTTTAGTTACTGGGACTATTGTCAAGCCTGGTATAATTCCTTCTTGATCCAATCTCTAAAACACAGACACACTTGGTTTATCCTTTTCGACACTACTTGTCAACTTTCCAAATCTCCAAATTGGTTCATCCCATGGTGGAACAACTTTGGTTCCGTCACAGAAATTTACAAATCACAAATACAAAAAATCTTTCCAAATCTTTAAAACCAATTTCATTCCTTCCAATGATGAAAAGAGATTTCCTCCAATAATTCTTTTACACTCCAAATTTCATTTTCCTTGGGTTTTTTCCTGGACATTATAATTCTCACCAGATCCTACACCTATCATCAGACGAAGGTTTAAGGTAAAATGGTAGGATAAATTCAAAATTTTGTCTAATCTTTACCCTTCTAATATCTCATATTGGACAAAAATCCAAAATACAAATTTACACAAATCTTTACCCCAAACATCCCACCAATCTCCAAACCAAATACCAGAAACATCCCAAATTTTGGCCCATAATCAAAAATGTTATCCATGTTGGCAGCTGCAAAATAAGAAGAAGAAATTAAGGCAATTTCCTTTCGCTTTCTACCGTCAATTTTAGATCACAATTCACAAGCTTCAGGGAGTGAAACAGATTCTAATATCGCGGACATCGATGGAGAAATATTCAGCAATAGTGGAGTATGATTTCTCTTCACTAAAAACAACAAAGGCCGACAAAAACATTGTTACGAATCTCTACAAATCTCTGATTGCGATCTACTGTACAAATCTCTGAGTACGATCTACTGCTGAAAAGAAAAAAAAATATCCACAAATCAAAAAATTAAATATTTTGTCAAACTCCACTTAGTTAATGGGAATCTCGCTTCTTTAGTGGACTCATCCAAAGTGTACCACTAGTTAATGTATCAATAGTTTATGTTTTATTATTATTATATGTTTAGTAGCTTAGTGATATTCTTATATAAATGAGTGTAGGTTTGTTTGTAATCCCTCAAATTCTCATTTTTTATTTCTCTCATCTCTTTCATCCATTCTCTCACTACCTCCGACATTTCTCCTCTTGTAATATCAAACATTTGTTACGATCTCCTTGTAAGTTTTTTTATTTTTATAAAGTATTTTGTTTATATTTTGTTATTTAAATTATAATTTATGCTTTTAATTTATATGGTTGGTTTAACCGCCTTATTATTACTTAGGCCTTGAATGTCTTGGGCGTTTAGGATAACACTATGTGGTCACCATTCACATCGTCTTTTTATTCAATATTATCTACATAACAAGAAAAAAAAAAGAGGTGATGGCGGGACAACTTTTGACAAGTTCTGCTGATTAAGCTAAAACCATTGGAGGAGATGTGTTTAGAGCTGTAGGTAGTTGACTTGTTTTTAATTTTTTATTTTTTATTTTTTATTTTTTTAATCAAAAATATTCTATAAATTTCATGTGTTACTAATGCTCTCAACCTAAAACAAAACATTCTCAATTCTCCAAAAATTCTCATATGTTTGCACCAAGTAAGTAATTTTTTTAAAGATAATATGATAGATAATGCATACAGATATATATACATATATATACATATATATACATATATATACATATATATATGATTAACATTATAATGAAATATTTAAATAATAAAAAAACTCTTCATGCCCAAATGTTAAAAATAAATAATATTTTTGATATAATAGGAATTTAAGTTAATGTTATCTATGCTTATAGGAGAAACATAGTAGGAATTATAATGTTTTAAATAAATAAATTTGACAATTATGTGTTTTAAATTATAGCTACAAGTAGAATATTATTTGAAGAGAAATTTATTTAAATATAAAATAAAACCCATACTAATATTGTATAACATTTACAAGACATTATTTTGTGAAACTCTGATTTTTTTTATTCTAATGTATAAAATGTTATTAATTTTGATAAAAATAATTAACGCATAATATTTACATAAGTTTAAAAGTTTAATTTTAAATTAAAAAATAAATGTAAAAAAATATGTGAAACCAAAACGATAATAATGTGCGACTATATCATTAAATTGTAAATAGTAATTTGTAAACAACATTTATTAAATATGTATATGATCGGATATATAAAATTAATGAAAAATATTGATTAGAAAGTTTAATGTTATATATTAGTTATAAACGTGTGATGAGTACCGTAATAATGAAAAACCAATGTTATGAATAATATGATATTATAATATCTTATTTATTAATTAGTGATTTAATTATTAATTTATGGTATTTTATATTAAATGCAGATATGTCGTCTAGCGGTCGATCAAACACAAATTCTTCCAGGAAAAGAGACACAAATGCTCCCTCTGAAACAACAGCAAGAGTAAAAGATTTATTATATTTTTTTAGCAATTATATTTTACTATATTAGTTATAGTATTTGGAAATAAATTAAACTAACTCTACAAATTTTAAAAATTTGTAGAGCACACCGAGGTATAAATGGACTTTTGAACAAGAAAAAACTTTGATTGAGTTGTTTGATCATGCAATTTTCATGAAAAATTACACTCTTAAGGATCCGTCCCCCCTTGGTCGAGAGTACATGGTTGATAAATTCAACTTAGAATTTAACATGAATATCAAATACGGGTTTTTCAAAAACAAACTAGATGACTTCAAAAAAGTGTATAAAAAGTGGAAGGAACTTATGGGTTTCACCGGGATATCAGTTGATTCGGAGACAATCGAGATTTATGCATCTGACGAGTGGTGGAAAGCTCGTAAGCTGGTAATAACTCTTAATCCTTTTGTTGTAATTTTACTAATACTAACATAAAACATAAACAGACACAAATAATATTTGACTTTGTATTATAGGGGTGTAAATTAACTAGTAAGTTCAACTGAAAACCGCCAGAGTTTTGGGATGTGATGCAACATTGTCTCATATTACACGATGTTTCTACGCAACCACAACATTCCTCACGACAAAGAAGAGAAGAGATAATGAATGAGAGACGGATAGATGATGTCAGCCATGGTTACTCAGACATTGATGGTGGTGACATGCCTCAAACTCAAGTTCATGAGACCAAGAAGATGAAGAAGTGTATCGTGTTAACCTTGATGATGATGCACACCCTTCGAATGAGTTCAGTCGAGATACCTTTCGAGTCCCAATTGGAAGAGGTGAGCAAAGGAGCAGACAAAATTCACAGTCAAGTGCCAGGCGTGGGAGTGATTCGCTTAGATCTGGCAGTAGCTCAGAAGGTCGTAGAAGACAATCTTTTGAGAAAACCTTACAAGATACCATTACTGGCTATAGAGAGTTCCAACGACAAAGTTTGAAACAACTTTGCCCAGGTAGTTTTGACCAAGAATATTACAATGAATTCAAAAAGGCAGAAGCGATATTCGTTGAGTTGGAGCTTCCAAAGAACACCAAGTTTTATTGGGCATGCATCGATTCACTTAAAGAGCTAAAATTTTGGCGTAAGTATTTCATAGATATAACTAGAGGTAACAACGAAGATAAGATACAATTGCCGGAAGCTATGACTAGTATTTCATGGAACGATCAAGATTTGCCAAAAATGCTGAGCTCGAGCCACTTATATGGGAGTCAACATTTTGGAAGTCCTGATTTTCAACAGTGGGGTTCTCCTCCAACAGCTCCACACTGGGGCACACCTCCTACAGTTCCACACTGGGGCACACCACCGACTGCTGGACAATAGGGCACACCACTGACTATTGGATAATGGGTCACACCACCGACTGCTGGACAATGGGCCACACCACCGACTGCTGGACAATGGGCCACACCACCGACATCTGGACAATGGGCCACACCACCGACTGCTGGACAGTGGGGCACAGCACCGACTGCTGGACAATAGGGCACACCACCAACTCCTGGACAATGGGGCACACCACCGACTGCTGGACAATGGGGCACACCACCGCCTACTAGACAATGGGGCACACCACCGTCTGCTGGACAATGGGGCACACCACCGACTGCTGGACAATGGAGCACACCACCGACTGCTGGACAATGGGGCACACCACCAACTGCTGGACAATGGGGCAGATCACCAAATGCGTCACAATGGTGGCTTTCACCAAACGTTCAACAAGGCGGATCATCAGGAACGACTACAACAAATGTTCAATATGGATTTTCCGTGGGAGGTCACGAAAGAAGTATGAGGAATACTGAAGAAGAAGTTTCACATGCTGCAGGAGTAGAGGCTTCACAAAATGTTCAACCTGCATCATCACCTGGTCTTGGTTTCACAAATTATTTTGAAACATCTCATGTTTCACAAACTCCTAGACCAGGAGGTCTATTCAATATTTGGAGAACCTCAGAAAGAATAAATGCAAGTACAAATGAAGATCATTAAAGTGATTCAGGAGACAAGAATTAGTTTCCTATGGTTTATCACTCTCCTTTATGGTTTGAAATATTATCTGATTTTCATGAGTCTATTTATGCATATTGTGTAATTGTTAGTATGAATAATTATACTATTAAGGATTATTGTATTTTTGTAATAGTTTTATGTTAGTTGATATTTGGCTAATGATGTTTTTTTTATCTTCTGCTTATAAAATTTTAGGCTTTTCGTATATGCTAGTTACGATCACGAGACTTCCACAGTCTAAGCTACGAAGAGAGAATTGAATTGTGGAATTTAGAAAATGAGAATTTGAGGAGTTAATAATTCAACCAGCTTTGAGTTATTATGATCAACATTTCCAAAGAGCACCGTGCCAAACTAATAGAGGTTTAGGATGGAGGAATATTTGGCATCGATTACAACAAGATGATGCTGCTTGTCTTCAGTTAGTACGAATGTCACTTCCATGTTTTACAACATTGTGTAACATTCTACAAACAAACTACGGGCTACAACCAACATTAAATATAAGTATTAAAGAAAGTGTGGCTATGTTTATACGGATATGTGGACATAATGAAGTTCAAAGAGATGTTGGTTTAAGGTTTGGACACAATCAAGAGACTGTGAAGAGAAAGTTTAGTGAAGTTCTAACGGCGATTGAACTACTTGCATGTGATTATATTAGAACTCCGACTAGTCAAGACCTACAACGAATTCCTGAAAGGCTTCAAGTAAACCAATCATATTATCCATTTTTTAGTGGATGCGTTGGAGCTATGGATGGAACTCATGTTTGCGTCAAAGTGAAACATGAATTACAAGGAATGTATTGGAATCGACATGATAATGCATCTTTAAACATCATGGCAATATGTGATTTAAATATGTTATTCACATATATTTGGAATGGAGCTCTAGGATCATGTCATGACACAACCGTTTTGGCCATGGCACAACGGAGTGATTCTGAGTTCCCTATGCTTCCTTTCGATAAGTATTACGTCGTTGATTCTGGCTATCCAAACAAGCAAAGGTTTTTAGCTCCCTATAAATTAACACGTAATAGAGTTGTGAGGTATCATATGTTACAGTTCAACTCTGGTATTCCTCTGAGGAATAAAAATAATTGTTTAATCAACGTCATGCTTCCTTACGTTCTGTCATTGATAGGACTTTTGGAGTTTGGAATAAAAAATGGAGGATTCTTTGTGGTTTTCCAAGATACAACATTCACGTACAAAAGAGAGTGATAATGGCTACAATGGGATTACATAATTTTATTAAAATTTCAAATTTCTCAGATGCAGACTTTGCAGAAGTAATGACAGAGACGAGAATAAACAACACAAATCGGAAACCTGATTTAGATGACATGGAAGCAGCTGATGTAGAAAATGGAACAGACAGAGAATATATGACACGACTAAGGGACAATATAGCAAATATGTTATGGACAAATCAATATAGTCGATAATAATTGTTTTTGTAATGTATTATATTTGATCAATTAAATAGTTGGTTATATTTATAAAAGAAAACATTAACTTTAAAAATAATTTTTTATATAATATTATAATATATAATATTATTTTACTTGTTTTTTGGGGATGTATTTTTAATTTGAGTTTAGCAATAAATAAATTATTGTAAAATGCCAAATAAATTTTAATTTATAATTATATTAATGTCATTAATCCATTTTTATTTATAAAATATTTATCTTAAATATATATCTCTACCAGCTTTTTATATTTTTACCATTCACACATATAGACCGCACCGCATGTTATTTTTTTCACCATTCATATGTTGTCCCGCACCGCTCAAACTGCAGTAACCGTACTAGTTCCGCATGGTGCGTTTCTTCTAACTGCACTGCACTAAAACCGCATCGCACCCCCTAAACCTCTTGTCCCGCAATGCTCCAACCGCTGTCACCATTCGAAGCCTTAGTTAATATTTTATTAAAAATTTTAAAATTTTAAAAATAATATTTAAAAAATTACTATCTCTACTTCCGTTTCCTCGATATATACACACAAATATATATATATATATAAACACTTTAAAATAATAGTTTATAACAATATCGCATTACGACTAAGAACATTATTATCGGTGAGTATAAAAGTGAGTGTCTTAACATTGTTTATGATTAAACATAAAAGTAGAGTATTTTTAAAGAAGATGGTTGTGTATCTCGGAAGACACTCTCAAAAAGAGAGGATGTCTTCAATCTTTCTCTCCCCTACTATTTTTTTTTATTAATAAAAAAATTTTAAAACTCCCTTAAAAAATCACCTTCTCTCTCCCCTACTATTTCTTTTTTTATTAACAAAAAAATTTAAAAATTCCTTAGGGATGGTCTATTGGACCAATACTTGAGTTTTTGACGAGGTTAACTTGCAGCAACTTGTTTGACTTTTTTCCACATCTCTTATTTTCCTCATTCGCCATTGACAAACCAAACCTCACAGAGTCACGGATCAAGACCATAAAATTTGTATCTTTTTAAAAGCAGAGACTCTTCATTATCACATGATATTTCTCCATCTCTAACTCCTCTAAGCTTTTTTCCCATGGTTTCCTTCTTTTTCACCCTCTCTTCCCTCTTCTTCCTCTACATCCATGGCTCTTCTGCCGTCAACACAATCTCTGCAAACTTTACTCTCTCCGGCGATCAAACAATCATCTCCACCGGAGGTACTTTCGAAATGGGTTTCTTTAAACCAGGTTCTTCTTCAAACTTCTACATAGGTATGTGGTATAAGCAACTCTCGAAAACCATTCTCTGGGTTGCTAATCGAGACAAACCAGTCAACGACAAGAACTCATCAGTTCTCAAAATCTCCAACGGAAACTTAATCCTACTCGATGGGAAAAACCAGACTCCGGTTTGGTCTACCGGTCTCAATTCCTCTGTTTCTGTCCTTGAAGCTGTTTTGCGCGACGATGGCAATCTTGTTCTCAGAGACAACGACTCCAACGTGTTGTGGCAAAGCTTTGATCACCCGGGAGACACGTGGCTTCCCGGAGTTCAGATCCGGTTAGACAAACAAACCGGAAAGAGTCAACGACTTATCTCATGGAAGAATCCTGAAGATCCATCACCAGGTTTGTTCTCTCTCGAGCTTGATAAGTCCACAGCTTACAAAATCCTTTGGAATGGTTCGAATGAGTATTGGTCAAGTGGTCCTTGGAATGCTCAGACTCAGATTTTTGATTCAGTCCCTGAAATGAGACTAAATTATATCTACAACTTCAGCTTCTTCTCTAACGCTACAGAGTCATACTTCACTTACTCTATCTATAACCACTTGACCGTGTCACGTTTCGTCATGGACGTGTCTGGACAAATCAAACAGTTCACTTGGTTAGACAACAACAAGCAATGGAACTTGTTCTGGTCTCAACCTCGACAACAATGTCAAGTCTATAGATACTGTGGCTCCTTTGGGATTTGCAGTGAAAAGTCTCAACCTTTTTGCCGATGCCCTCAAGGGTTTAGGCCAAAGTCACAGAAAGATTGGGACTTGAATGATTACTCTGCTGGGTGCGTAAGGAAGACTGAGTTACAATGCTCTAATGGAGAGATCAACCAGTTTTTTCCACTTTTCAACATGAAATTAGATGATGATTCAGAGGTGTTAACGAGAACGAGTCTTAGCATGTGTGCTTCTGCTTGTCAAGGGAATTGTTCTTGTGTGGCTTATGCACATAATGAAGGCTCGAACCAATGTTTGGTTTGGTCGAAAGATGTGTTGAATCTTCAGCAACTCGAAGAAGATAACAATGAGGGGAATACGTTTTATCTTAGGCTCGCTGCTTCTGATATTCCTAATGGTTCTTCTGGTAAAGGTAAGAGTAACAAAGCGATGATATTTGGCGCAGTTATAGGCTCGTTAGGGGTAATAGTTCTCGTGTTGTTGGCGGTAATCTTAGTCTTAAGGTATAGGAGGAGGAAGAAAATGGGAGGAGAGAATAGTGATGGTGCATTGGCTGCATTTAGCTATAGAGAATTACAAAATGCGACGAAGAATTTCTCAGAGAAGTTAGGAGGAGGAGGTTTTGGTTCGGTGTTTAAAGGGGCTTTACTAGATTCTAGTGACATAGCAGTGAAGAGGCTTGAGAGTATTAGCCAAGGGGAGAAGCAGTTTAGGACTGAAGTAGTGACTATAGGAACGATCCAACATGTTAATCTAGTGAGGCTTCGTGGGTTTTGTTCGGAAGGAAACAAGAAATTGTTGGTTTATGATTACATGCCTAATGGTTCTTTGGATTCTCATCTCTTCTTTAATCAAAACGAAGAAAAGATTGTCCTCGGGTGGAAGTTGCGGTACCAGATCGCGTTAGGGACAGCAAGAGGATTGGCTTATCTTCATGAAGAATGTAGAGACTGTATCATTCACTGCGATATAAAACCCGAAAACATTTTGTTAGATTCACAATTCTGTCCCAAAGTTGCTGATTTCGGGTTAGCCAAGCTTGTTGGTCGAGATTTTAGCAGGGTTTTGACAACAATGAGAGGCACAAGAGGCTATCTTGCACCAGAATGGATCTCGGGAGTTGCGATAACAGCGAAGGCCGATGTTTACAGCTTCGGGATGATGCTGTTCGAGCTTGTTTCCGGGAGAAGAAACACGGAGCAATCAGAGAATGAGAAAGCCAGATTCTTTCCTAGTTGGGCTGCGACCATACTCACCAAAGATGGAGACATCCGCTCGCTTCTTGACCCTAGATTGGAGGGCAATGACGTAGACATAGAAGAGCTCATGAGAGCTTGTAAAGTTGCGTGTTGGTGCATACAAGACGAAGAGAGTCACAGGCCAACGATGAGTCAAGTTGTTCAGATTCTTGAAGGTGTCTTGGAAGTGAATTTGCCGCCCTTTCCAAGATCGATTCAAGCTTTAGTCGATACCAATGAAGATGTGGTCTTCTTTACTGAGTCATCATCTTCATCGAGCCATACGTCTTCACAGAAACAGAGCTATTCTTCTTCTTCTTCTTCCAATAAATCGACCACCAATAACTCTTCGGCTTAGTCAAATATTTTACACTCATGTTTATCATTGTGTAATTTAATACAGTATTTAGTTAGTTGTAAGTTGTAACTTGGCAAGAGAAATTACTGAATTTCCTTCCATTGTATTATTATTTATTTGTTACAAGAATGTTACAAACTTTGTGTAAACTTTGTGTAAACTTTATGTTACAACTTACAAGAATGTCACAAATTTGTGTAAACTTTGATTTTTGTAAGACCTCATCACTTAGATTTTTTATTGGAGTTCGGTTTACTCCGACTCAACTTGGTTATCTTTCGGTTATTTGTAGCCTAAAGATACGTAACAGAGTCAGCACTTGTTGTAACTAGATGTAGAGCTTATTCTTTATTTTTCACTTTTGCTTAAAATCATAAGTATTGTTCATAGTTCTCTTAGGATAAGAAAACACTAATAAAATCAAAAGTAATGGATCTGTTCTTCTTTTTTGGCCGTCTGGTTTGTATTCTGTCGATCAGCTATCGGCTCATATAGCGGTGGTTGAATGACTTTTCGTCTAGCATTGATTGGTTCTTGCAATGATGGCTAGCTTTAGTTTCTTTCCGGCGTTTTCCGGTTTCCTTTTCTTGTTTTGGTTTACAGAAATTTCTATGTGTTTTGTGAAATCAGTTGAAGATATGAAGTAATCTCGATGGTGGTTCCTTCACCGGAAAATCGAAGTCTCCAATTGCGAAGGATGACGATGGGAATCTTTCTTTTACTCATCTTACACGTGTATTGACACGTGTCTTAGGGTGGTCTTAATTGATTCAATCTTCTTTTGTAAGCGGTGAATTGTTGGACTCTTCTTGGGCTTGTGTTGTTCTTGTAAACCGTTTATTTAGTTTGGGCTTTACTATGGCCTGGTAATAATGGGTTATTGAATAAAGTTCACTTTTGGAGGAAAAAAAACTAAAACTATACTAGAATAACATCAATCTTAAAGAAAATTGGTAGATTAACTCTCTAAAAATGGGATTTACTAGATTGACTCTCTTTTTTTTGTCAAAATACAAATAAACCAAATTAAATCTTAATATTCACACTAATGCCATTCTGATTAAATTAATTTTCGAAATTAATTTCAAGTTTTAAAAAAAAACATTAAACTGAAAATATGGCAGTTGAGGTTTGTCTTGACATGGCTAATGTTTTTGAATTACTTTGTGACCTGCCTCCGAAGCTTCTAATGCTAAGGGCTACATTACCAGATGAAAAACCTCAGGTAGCAGCACCTAGAAACTCCTCACCTGAACTAGTTCATGTGGAATCATCATCGGTTGAAGATGTTGTGGTCAAACCTGAGGAAAAAGTAAAAGATGAAGCAGTCTATGGTCTGCTCAGAAAAGAGTGAATAAAGTTCACATTGAAACATTTGAAAAAGTTTACAGAATATCAAAACAGTTATAATTGAAGATCAAAAAGTTTACAAAAGATTGTAGTTGCTTATTGCTTATTTTGATGATTTCAAGTTTAATTATGACTGAATTATGTTTGTATATGGATTTATGTCGTACAGGTGGAATGTTCTACAATTTCTAAGAAAGTTATGGCAGATTTTATTCTCATTACCGCAGATTTATGTTCGACAAAGCATATTTGTTTCTTATTATCGCAGATTTATATTCGACATAGCAGATTCGTTTTTTTTATTATCGCATATTTTTGTTGCGTACTATGACATATTTCTCTCAATTACACGACACACTTATTTCTACTATACTACACGCTTAATTCAAACATCGTCGTTACAATACCAAATCCTTGAAATAAATAGTCGTCACAATGCCAAATCTTTGAAATAATCGTAACAAATAAGGTTGGTTTATGAAATACATATTTTACTATTATGACAGCTAAGTTAATTCAAACATAGTCGTCACAATACCAAATCCTTGAAATAAATAGTCATCACAATACCAAATTTTTGAAATAATCATCAAAAAATAAGGTTGGTATAACACCCATCCCGCCACACACACTAAGACAAGTATGTTATTCCTTGGTTTTGCCTATAACACTTCTTTCAAAATTCACCAACCAACATAACTTCAAACCGCAAATGCTAACCTGAGAAAAAAAAGGAAAAAAAAAAGGGGGAGTAATGAATAACTCAGTGAGGAAATCATCTCCTCCCACTGAAAATATATAACACTTTCTAATCCTATGCAAGAATCATCGAAAGACATAAACCTAGACACTAGCAAACATATAGCCAGTCCTCCTCGACAAGCTATTAAATACATGACATTTCTCTCGCCGCCCATATCAAGAGTTCCATACATCGACATGTTCATTCATCCTCGTGATGGCTTATAGAACCTCATGAGTGGAGGCTAGCCCTCGTGGGTCAGACACTCCCATTCCACATCCTCTTTTACTTTTTTCAACATCCTCTTTTTTATCTTTTAAACTCCATATCATCTTCTCTCTTTTCCACCTAATAATTCAATATTTATTCAATTTTTATCATCTACAATTATTTTGTTTAATAAAATTTAACACCATACCCCACCATTTTTTATTTTCATATTTTTATTTCTTTTTATGATTTATGATTACATATTTAATAAAAATTATAGAATAAAATTAAATTAAAGTGATTTAAAATTAAATAATTTTTATTTTCTATTTTATTTATAATTTAAATTATTATTATTTTGCAAGTAAAAAAAAATAATTATAAAACAAATAAAATTACGACAAAATTTAAAATTCAATACAATACACTCATAAATATAAGACACAATTAATAAAACACATATCATATAATTAGTAAAATAGATCTAACTTACAAACAACAAAACTCTTAAATCAAACAGAGACTTAAAAATCTCTTTAATCACGAAATTTTTCTCATATGTATTTGACTAGATCTACTTGCAATTCGTGATGTACATTTGAATCACAACTCTCTGATCTAGCATGCACATACTTTGCAAATGCAGGTAGCACTTTGGTTGAAAATGGTTGCGGTGTAGAACACCCACTTGCCTTAGATTAATCATAATCAGTCCAGTTTTGAGCATATGTATCTCGTTCATCCTTAACAATCATATTGTGTACTATGATACATGACCTCATAATGATAGTCAAATCGGCTATGTCTCACATGCGAGCTTGTTCACGAATGATTTTAAATCAAGATTGCAACACTCCAAATGCACATTTGATGTCCTTCCGACATCCCTCCTGATGTTTTGTAAATAACTTTTCTGGTTCATTCTGCGAAAGTCTAATTGATTTGACGAAAGTTAGATCAGAAGGACAAATATCATCAACTAAATAGTATGCCATATTATATGGACATTGGTTCATAAAAAAGTTCACTATAGAAAGATTATATTGAAAAATATAGTGAAAATGACATTTTTTCTATATCCAAATGAAACAAGACTAGTTTCTATTTATATATCTTAAAAATGATGAATTTTGGTAAAAAAAATATTTAAAAAAAAAAATAGATTACTATGAAATAATTGAACTCAAATAACTAGGATGGAATAAAATCACAAAAATCTCATCACCCAATTAGAGCACAGCACGCGTCCCTACCCAACAGCTTCTGCGCAGATGTGCTACTCGAGCTCAACATCTTCTTTTCTCACAATTTACCACGTGGCAGCACACGTCTCATTTTCTTCTGAGTCAACATGTTGAATGTTTTCAACTGAGTTCAATCCACGTGTATTTATCAAATAATTCAACAACTTTATTATATGAATTAAACTGTCGAATAATTTATTCAACAACACCATTTCTCATGGTCTTAGATTGACCCCTTTAGACTATTTTCAATGTATTCCTCTATTTGTTTTACTGTAAAATAGAGTATGATTTCTCTTCTAAGTAATACTCTATATTTTACTCTAAAAAGTATTCTTATGTATATTTTATTCTTATTTTATTACTAATATATTTTATTTATCAAAAATTTGTATAAATTATCATATTATTTAAATTAAACATTCATTATATATTTACTTCATTTGGACACATATTTTATTTATCTCAAATTTGCATAAATTATCACATTATTTAAATTAAAAATTCATTATATTAAGTCACAATTCACTTTGTCTGGAAAATATTTTAACGATCTTGGTGGAACTCGAAGCAATTTACCAGAATATTAAGTCGCTGCTCTTTATTGACTTTATTTTATTTTATGTTGCTTTCGTTTTTTAATTTTTGTACCTGTTTTCTTTTGCTAATCTTATAAAATTATATATGCTACGAATGTTTCATTTATGTGGTAACAACATTAGGTAGATGTCAATCAAGAATACTCAATATTGAAAATGATGTTATGGAAGAAAAGAAGACTAGCTTCTTATCGAATAAAAAATTGAAATCATCAAGTCATCAACACATCTACAATTTTCTAGTATATGATCTATGTTTATTAAAATATAATTTTGTGTTAAAATATAATTTGTATTATGTGTAACTTTATTTTTATTTAGATAAGTGAGTGAATTAGAAGATAAAATACAAATATTCAAAATATAAATGAGTAAAGTATAAATAAAAAAAAGTTTAACTCTAAAATAGAGTAAAAATAGAGGTACTCCAAATATAGAGTAAGATTGGAGAAGATTGTACGCTATAATAGAGTTTAAAGTGAAAAAAGAGTAAGATTTGACATCTTCATTTACTTTTTGTATATTTTTTTTCTTTATTGGGTTATAGCCCATTGAAATATGGTAGTTATTATTTTATTATTTGTATCTAATTCTTCTCCCAGTTTTTCTAATATTCATTTATTTTTTTGTTAATTAAATAAATCCCCTTTTAATCAAAGAAAAATGATTTAAAATGTCTCAAAAGCAATGATAAACTTACGTAAAAGGATTTTTAAGTATATACGCTACATACTGTAAAAGACTAAAGTATTCATATAAATGTACTAAAATTTAATTAATATATACTCTTTCCATCTTGCAAAAAATGTCATTCTCACATTTTTTCACAAATATTACGAAAGTTAAGTAAATTTCTTCATGTCAACAAAAAAACATAAATTTCTTCAATATCATTTATTAATAGACTAAACAACTTTCTCTTTCTAATTAACAAGCTGAAATTTTGTCTAAAAATCTGCACTGAAAACATAAAATGAGTAAAAAGACATAAAATGGGTTAGCAACATTAAACGATAGAAGCTTCCATCCTCTCTCCT
Organism: Cardamine occulta; assembly: GCA_028015245.1. Lineage (NCBI taxonomy): Eukaryota > Viridiplantae > Streptophyta > Magnoliopsida > Brassicales > Brassicaceae > Cardamine > Cardamine occulta. The sequence continues at coordinate 3,832,051 of CM051389.1, forward strand.
CTCTCCCTTCTCTCTAAAACTACTAAAACTCCTTATTGATTATCTCTCCGGCGCCCGGCATTTGCGTCAGTGTCGCGAGACGGCTACCATTTCTTTTTATTTCTGTTCTTCATTGTAGGATATGGGCGATGTTCTTATGGCGGTGAGTAGTCGTCATTTCCATCTCCGGCGGCTTGAGACATGGTGGAGCTTCCACGACGACCCAGATCATGGCTAAAGATTGATGCCGCGGTTAGCTCTTTGTTCGTCTGGTTTGGACCTTGCTTTAGCTTTAGGACGGCAAAGGCTCCCAGATTTACGTTGTTCATTGAGGAACTTTATGACGTCTCTCCTGCTTCGATTTGCGGCGGATGTCATTTGATGGTTCAGGTGGGAGAATGGTGGTGGCTGCTTTTTCATGGTCAAAGTGGCTCAATAGTTGGTGTGGCGAAGGTGGACTTTGTCTATCTCTTCTTTCACATGCTAGCCTCCAGAGCGCCTTCTTCTGACCGGACGAAGGATTCTCTGACTTTGGTGGTGCAGATCTGGATCGTTAGCCGGGTTCTCTCTACAGAAGCGGCGGCAGAGGACACCATCTCCTTTGGATGAGTCTCTGGATTCAGTTTAGGTCAAGTTATCATCCGGCTTTTGTAAACCGTTCTTTTACTATATTCCTTGTCTTTTCCAGTTTTTGGAAATCGGGTTGTTTGTATTTTATAACTCATTCATTTATTAAGGAAAACTTTTTAACAAAAAAAAACATAAGATTATTTAAAATCTTAAAATGACATTATTACTTAAAATGAGTTATTTTAGTTGACTCCTGTAAATTTTTTTTTGATTTACCACTGTTTATATGTAGTATAGACATAATACTAAAGCAAATACTCCACTTCAGACAGAGGCTCTCTCACACAGCAAAATCAGAAATAAAAGTGTGGAGATCCAAAACAACACAGCCTTAGATAACTCTATTGGGCCAAAATCAAGTGAAGCCCACTCAACAACCTCAATTGTTTTCTCTCCCTCAACACGACAAAAACATAACTGCAAAAGCAGAGATGGTGACAAAGGATGAAAGTACAATTGCGAGCTAGAAAGTCAAAACTAAAAATAGTTTTGAAGCAGTGGATTCTCTCGATGAAACTCAGCTACCTGTCAAAAGTGTTTAGGGTTTTACATATTTAGTAGAAAAGAGAAGAATAGTCTTTTGTAAACCCTTGAGAAAGAAATAAAAAGAAATACAAAAGTTTCAGTTTTTCATCTTCTCCAGTCTGATCTTGAAATCTCTTCATGGTATCAGGCCATGTATTCAATGATGATGGATCCTTATTCTCAACCACCTTTAAACATTTCAAACTGTGTGACTATAAAACTTATCGAAAGAAATTATATTTTTTTGGAAAACACAGTTTGAATCCTTTCTTCCTTGTCAAGGTCTTCTCAGTTTTGTGAATGGATCTTTCAAAACTCCTGTTGAAGCCATCAAAATCCCTACATCTGATGGGCATGCTGTTTAAGAAGTACCAAATCCAGACTTTCAGGCCTGGAAGAGATCTGACCAAGTTGTGAAGTCTTGGCTGCTAGGTTCCTTTTCTGAGAACATCCTTAGTGTTGTGGTAGAAGCTAAGACATCTCAGCAGGTATGGTTGTCGCTTGCAAAGCATTTTAATAGGGTTTCTTCATCTCGTTTGTTTGAACTGCAAAGAAAGTTACAAACTGTTTCATAACATGAGAAACTAATGAGTGAATATTAAAAGAAATAAAAAAGGTGTGTGACCAACTGTCTTCAATAGGAAGTCATGTTCCTAAAAAGATGAAATTTTTTGCGGCTCTTCATGGTTTAGGCAGAGAATATGAGCCCATTAAAAACGTATTGAGGGTTTTATGGACAACTTCCTTGCTCCCACTTTTGAAGATGTGGCTCCTAGACTCTTCGGTTATGATAACAGGCTTCAAGGATACTCTGCTGAAACCACAGTGTCATCACATCTTGCTTTTAAGGTGACTCGATATGATGCTCAAGCTCCTTATTACGACAACAGTTATCGAGGTATAGAATTCTCCTATGGGAGATTTGGTACAAGAGTCAGAGGCAACTTCTCTAGAAGGGAAAGATGATTTCATCAGCAAATATCCTTCTCTCAGGGTTTCTATAGTGATGAAAATCAACATGTGTGTCAAATATGTGGCAAACTGGAACATCCTGTACTAAAATGTTGGTATAGATTCAATAATAGTTATTAGTATGAAGAACCAGCAAGTGCTCTTACTGCAATGCATATTATTGATGCTACAGAATATGTTGGAAGGAATGGTATCCCGACACTGGAGCAACTGCTCATGTCACACCATCTGCAACAAGCTCAACCATACAGTAGATCAGACACAGTAATGATTAGAGATGGAAACTTGCTCCCAATTACTCATACAGATCAGCAAGTCTACCATCCACCTCAAGTAATCTACCATTAAAGGATGTTTTTGTGTGCCGAAATATTGATAAATCTCTTTTGTATATGTCTAAACTCACAAGAGATTACCCATGCTTATTTGAATTTGACTGTGATGATAAATGTGTTAATGATAAGGAAACAAAGAAGTTACTAATCCTAGGAAGCAACATAAGGGTCTCTATTTGCTGGAAGGATCAAACATTCAAGTTCTTTATTCCTCATGACAACATTCTCCTTCGGATGAGGTTGGCATAGGAGACTTGGGCATCCAAATCCTCAAATTCTCCAGCAACTTTCTGCTTCTAAAGCTATCTGCATCAATAAAAGTACCAAGAGTCTGTATGAGGCTTGTCAACTTGGGAAAATTCCTAGATTGTCATTTTCTGCTTCTTCTTTTATTACATCAAAACTCTTAGAAAGAATCCACTGTGATCTTTGGGATCCTTCTCTAGTATGTTCTGTTCAAGGATTTTGATATTATGTGGTATTCACTAATAACTACTCAAGATATTATTGGTTTTATCCTTTGAAGCAAAGTCAAATTTCTATCATATCTTTACTGTTTTTCAGTCATTGGCAGAAAATCAGTTTAATGAAAAAATTAAAACCTTTCAATACGATGGTGGAGGTGAGTTTGTAAGTCAAAAGTTTATGCAAAGACTATAACAATCAGGAATTCGACAGCTCATCTCATGTCCTCACACTCCACAATAAAATAGCCTAGGTGAAAGAAAACATAGACACATTGTTGAATTGGGATTTTCTATGATGTTTCAAAGCAAGATGCCACAAAAGTATTGGGTTGAAGCTTTTTTTACTACAAACTTTCTAAGCAATTTGCTACCATCTTCAGTTACAACAAACTATAAGAGCTCATTTGAGATTCTTCATGGAACAACACATACTTATACATCCTTAAGAACTTTTGGATGTGCTTGTTATCCCACTTAGAGATTATGCTTAAAATAAGTTTGATCCAAGATCTTTGAAATGCATATTCTTGGGTTATAATGAGAAATACAAGGGATATAGGTGTCTTGCTCTTTCTTGATATATCATGGTTTTTATGGGTTGTTAAGCCATGATATATGTATATAATCAAGTCTTTTGTGTCTTTCTAGTCTTTTTAGAGTCTTTTACAGGTTTACACACATTTGAATCATTTGGACATTTTGGAGCATTGTAGCTGAGAAGTCAAAGTTAGTGTCATTCATGACCATCAGTGTCGATTGACACCACCCATGTATGTCGGTTGACACATATACTTTTTCAGCATTCCACGCGAAGACAACACTTTTTGGAGATTTATAACTTTGCCCTGAAATTTTTTTTATTTACAAAAGACCCCAAGTCGTGGTTTAGACTATTAATTAGGGTTTTTTAGGTTTCTTGAGAGGAGAGTTCAGTTTTTGCAAGAGAGTTTTGGAGAGATCAAGAGCTTGGGGCTGATCTGATTACTCTGTACTACTTTTAGAGAAGATTTTGAATCTCTATTTCTATTTCTCTTTTATATTTCATATGATATCTAATATAATCATGTTAAAGTAAAACCTTAACTTTATCGCACACTAAGAACCAACGTTCGTAAAACGCAGATCCTTCAAGCAATCAAGCTAACACAAGCTTGGATCACAAGTAATGAGAACAAGAATGAGAGATAAGAGATATAGAAGATAAATTGCTTAAGATTTAATTGTGTTCGTAATACCACAACGTGCTCTCTTTATATAGCCTAAGAGATAACACCATATCAAAGAGATAACACCAAACTAACTAAAGATAAACACCAACTAAAATAAGAAAATAACTTAAACGATAACACCGAAAGTCTGAGCTGATGTGGACTAGTCGTTAACTCTTTTCCTACATCAAATCTCCCCCCTTTGAAGAAACCTTGACCTCAAGGTTTGAACGAAGGAAACCTCTTCTGCAACTCGAAAAGAATTTCCCACATTGCCTCTTCTTCCTCCTGGTTACTCCATTGAACTAAAACCATCGTAACTGCTTTTCCTTGTCGATTCACCATTTTTCTTTCCAATATTCGGATGGGTTCCTTTATGAACACGTCCTGGACCAGAGATGGAAGTTGAGTTGCAGTCCGACAATTACCCACATGGAGCTTCAGTTGTGAGACGTGAAACACGGGGTGAATCTGAGAGCTCACCGGTAGAGCAAGCTTATATGCTACCTTCCCGCACTTATCTATTACTTCGAATGGACCGAAATATTTGGGGGCTAACTTCTGGTTCAAGCGGACCATGCCAGATTGCTGCCGGTACGGCTGCAGTTTGACATAGACATAGTCGCCTATAACCAAGTTCATGTCCGTGCGATGCTGATCCGCAAATTGCTTCATTCTATGTTGTGCTCGGAGAAGATGAAACTTCAACATAGTCAGCATGTCTTCCTGTTCCTGCAGTGTTTTGGCTACGACCGCGATCTTTGTTTCTCCCAGGAGATACGGCAAGTGTTGGGGTGGAGCTTGACCGTATACTGCTTCGTATGGTGTTGTTTGGATCGCAGAATGGAAGTTGGTGTTATACCAAAATTCTGCTAACGGAAGCCATTTACTCCACAAGTGAGGACGGTCACTACACATACACCTTAAGTATGTTTCCAATCAACGATTTACGACCTCTGTTTGACCATCACTCTGAGGATGATAAGCACTTGACATGTTCAAGGCTACTCCTTGAAGTGTGAACAACTCTTTCCAGAAATCGCTTAAAAATATGGCGTCACGGTCACTTACAATGGATCTCGGTATACCGTATAGCTTGAATACATTATCGAGGAAAGCTTGTGCCACTGTAGCTGCGGTATAAGGATGAGCTAATGCGACAAAGTGAGCCGCTTTACTCAATCTGTCGACAACAACAAGGATGACTGTTTTACCAAAGGAAGGAGGCAGTCCATCAATGAAGTCCATCAAAATATCTGTCCAAATAGAATCGGGTACTGGCAGTGGTTGCAGCAAACCCGGCGAGGCTGCCGTGTCGTACTTACAACATTCGCACACATTACAGCTCCGTATGTAAGTTTGAATATCTTTTGACATTCCTTTCCTATAAAACAAGTCTTTCACCCGTTGATGAGTAACATCGCGTCCCGAATGTCCACCATTCCCTGAACAATGTAACCACTCCAAAATAGTGTCGTGGATAGCCAGATCATGGGGAACAACTAACTTACTTTTACGCCGTAGTACGTTCTGTACCCAGGAATAATGTTTCCTAGCTTGCGGATTCACTTTGAGCTCTTCGATTAGTTCCTTTATTAATTGATCCGACTCATAGCTTTCTTGAATGCGTTCTAGTAAATCGCATCCGAGTACTGTTAACGCCATACGAAGAACCTCCGCTCCTTCAATACGGGATAGAGCATCGGCAGTGACGTTATCTTTCCCTTGACGATATTGAATCTCATAGTTAAATTCCAATAACTTTGGTAACCATTGTTGCTGTACCGGAGTATTTAACCGCTGCTCCAATAAATACTTCAAGCTCCATTGATCCATTTTGATCACAAAGTAGCCAATAAGCAAATAATGGCGCCATTTTTGAACCGCAAATACTACCGCCAAGAGTTCTTTCTCATAAATAGATAAGTTGAGCTGTTTACCTTTCAGATGTCGGCTAATATAAGCCAATGGGTGTCCTTCCTGCATTAGGACTGCGCCAATACCTTGTCCGCATGCATCTGTTTCGACAACAAATGGCTTATCGAATTAGGATAACGCCAAAACAGGGGCTGCACAGAGCACTTGCTTCAACTCATCAAAGGCTGCGCTGGCTTCTTTCGACCAGATGAATGCATCTTTTTTCGTGAGTGCAGTCAACGGTCTGGCTATTGTTTCGAAGTTCCTTACGAACCTTCTATAGTATCCAGCCAGGCCAAAAAATCCACGAAGGTGCTTAAGAGACGCAGGGACCGACCAATCTGCAACTGCTCAGACCTTATTTGGATCAGTAGCAATTCCTGCGGATGAGATATAATGACCTAGGTACTCCACTCTCCTTGTCCCAAACGAACATTTACTCCTTTTTGCGTATAAATTATTCTTCCTCATCAACTCAAACACGCTTCGTAAGTGTTCTTTGTGTAACTCCATGGACGAGCTGTATATTAAAATATCATCGAAGAAGATGAAAATGTACTTCCGCGATATGCTTTTAAAGACAGAGTTCATCAGCCCTTGAAAGGTAGCTGGGGCATTAGTTAGTCCGAATGGCATAACAAGGTACTCATAATATCCACTATGAGTCTTGAATGCAGTTTTGTGGATGTCTGACTCCGCCATTCTTACTTGATGATAGCCCGCTCTAAGATCGATCTTGGAGTAGATACATGATCCTCCAAGTTCATCCATTAAATCCTCGATCAATGGTATAGGGAACCGGTTCTTTATAGTCATGCTATTAAGTCCTCTGTAATCAACGCAAAGTCTCCACGAACCATCTTTCTTTTTTTACCAAAATGACAGGGGACGCAAACGAGCTTGAGCTGTCTCGGATCGTGCCTGCTTCCAACAGTTCCTGCACTATTTTATCTATCTCGTTTTTCTGGTGAAGTGCGTAGCGATAGGGTCGCTGATTAACTGGATTAGATCCTTCTACCAGTGGTATTTTGTGGTCGTGTGTCATACGTGATGGTGGTAGTGCAGTTGGTTCTGCAAATACGTCTGTAAAGTCTGCTAAGACTTCCTGTAACATCGGTTCTTCCCTGCTATTCTCGTCTTCTGTTTCGATCGAGCATAAGCTACTGCTCGGCTCTGCTGTGAAATCCTGAACACAAAGCATCGCAAGTTGTACCTGTTCCTCTTGCAGTTTATTGAGCTTAATGGCTTTCATCTCTCAAATTGAACCTTTTTTAAGACCATGTAACACGATCTTTTGACGATTCCATTGGAACTGCATTTCCAATTTTTTGAAATCCCAAGTAATAGGTCCTAAGGTTCCCAACCATTGTACTCCATGTACCATATCGCAACCTCCTAATGGTAAGACTAACATGTCGTCTTCCCATTCTGTACCGCCAAAGCTCCACTGAAATTTCTCTATTTTAGAGCTCACTCCGAGCTTTCTTTCGTCTGCGACAGCCACCTTGGCTATGCTTGTGGGTAACAAGGTACATCCCAATTTTGCAGCCACTTGAGTATCAACAAAATTATGAGTAGAGCCTGAATCTGTTAGAATGAACAAAGCTCTTTTCCCGTAAAATCCTTTTACCTTCATAGTCTGGTAACTAGTGATCCCTGTTACTGCATTAACTAAAATCTGAGCGCAGCAGTGATCATCCGGTTCCTCTCTGGTTCCTTCCTCCTCGTCCCTGACTTCTTTCTCTTCTCCATCGTCTATGTCCATCATAAACAGTTGAGTTTTCTTGTGCTTAAGATAGTGCCCCGGGGTGTATTTCTCGTCGCAAAAATAGCATAAACCCTCGGCTCGTCTCCTGCTCATTTCTTCTTTAGAAAGAAAGGGTCTGGGTTGGTTTTGTTTTTCTTTAGGTGTATCGGCCCGAGCAATACTCACTGCCTCTGAATTTTTCTTGAGTTGAATTAATCCTTTACCATTATTTGGTGGCCTTGGATTAGTCCAGACAGTAGCATTACCTTTCCGCGGATGAGCTTTCTCGTATAATCGGCCTAACATCAAGCATTGTCGAATGTTTTGAGGTTGGAACATTCGAATATGCATCTGTGTATCTGTCCTGAGACCCGCGAGATATGCGCTTACCAGATATTCCTCCGACATCTTGACTCATGCGCATATCAGTTCAAAGCGTGCATGATAATCGACAATCCCATCCGTCTCCTGCAGTTGTTTCAATTCTGCGATAGAGTCATCTAGTAAGTCATCGAACCGTTGGAGATATGACTTGTAATTCTCCCAATCCCCTAATACATTGTCACATGTCTCTGACTCTACCAACGAGCGATGCCAAGCCGCTGCATCTCCATCAAAGTGGATAGAAGCTATCCCGACTTTAAGATCATCAGGAGTTTTGTCTATCTTAAAGAATTGCTCCACTTTAAATAACCATTCCTTGCTCCCGTTTCCATCAAACCTCGGAAACTCGATCTTAGCGAGTCGTGTAACGGCGGAGTAAGTCGGTGTCGACCCTTCTCTGTTCCGATTTCGATCCAAGCTGTCTTCCTGTGAAGCCTAAGATGATGATCGTCCCTGTTTTTCACCACCTTCTCCGGTCTGACTCTCGCCTTGGATTTTTAAGAGGCGTATTGCCTCAAACACATCAGCAATAGTTTTCTCCAGTTTTTCATTATGGGTGGCCATCTCTGTTGTTATTTGGGTTGCGATCGATCCTTCTATAGCCACAAATCGTGGAACCAAAGCACTTTCTACCTCGCGAACCATGGCATCCTTCTCCTTTTGCGCTCATGTTTCAGCCATTAAATCCAAGAAACGACGACGCTCTGATACCTTTGTTAAAGTAAAACCTTAACTTTATCGCACACTAAGAACCAACGTTCGTAAAACGCAGATCCTTCAAGCAATCAAGCTAACACAAGCTTGGATCACAAGTAATGAGAACAAGAATGAGAGATAAGAGATATAGAAGATAAATTGCTTAAGATTTAATTGTGTTCGTAACACCACAACGTGCTCTCTTTATATAGCCTAAGAGATAACACCAAATCAAAGAGATAACACCAACCTAACTAAAGATAAACACCAACTAAAATAAAGAAATAACTTAAACGATAACACCGAAAGTCTGAGCTGACGTGGACTAGTCATTAACTCTTTTCGTACATCAAATCATGTCTTTGTTTTCAATAGATATGTGTGAGTAAATCTCTTATTAGGTTCAGAAATTCTCATTAGGGTTTTCATAGAAGTGTATATTGATTAATTTGTTAGGATTCAAAATTTGAATGTTCTTCACCTAGGTTGTTCTTAAAGATAGTTCTGACTTGATCACCTAGAATCTATATACTACAATTGCATTATATGCACTTGCGCTGTAGTTCTAGGGAATTGAAACTTTGAGCATATCACTTCCACTGGTAGAGTTTACATCAGCATGTATTCCATTTTCGATGAAGAAAGATTTCCTTTTGCAGATACATACTTTGATTCAAACAACTTTCAAGGAACACCTCTCTTCAGTCTTTGTTGAAAGATATTCCTGCTCCTGCTGAATTTGAGAGCAGCTCTAATGTCTTAGAGAACTCAAATGAAAACCTGCAATCTTCATCTCAACATGATCCTGCTACTGTTGTCTCAAACTTATCGTATATGCCAAGGTCAGAGAACATACATAACATACTTCAAGTCATAGCAAATTCAGTTCCTGCATCAGTTCATGTAATATGCATGGAATCCACTTCGGAAAATGTCATCACTCAATCTGTTTCAACAGAGACATCAAGCCAGTCAACTACAGATGAAAAGGTGAGTCCTGAGTGTACGACAGGCTCTGATCATGCTTCTATTGGCAACAGCACACCCCTTCATCTAGTGGAACAAACTTTCTTCTTCACTCTGCATCTTCTTCACCTGTAAATCCACCTCTCCCATCAACTTACTCTATGATAACAAGGGCCAAACCAGGAATTTTCAAGCCAAACCCTCGGTATGCTCTGCTAACACAGAGTTTCCTATCTAGAACCAAGAACTGTCACTACATCATTAAAAGATTCAGGCTGGAACAATGCAATGCAAGAAGAGATCAACAATTGTAAAGAAACCAAAACTTTCTCTCTAGTTCAGTATACTTCAAATATGAATGTTTTTGGAAGCAAATGGGTGTTCAGAACAAAGCTTAATGCAGATGGTACTCTTGAAAAACTTAAAGTAAGAATTGTAGCAAAGAGTTTTGATCAAGAAAAAGGCACTGATTATTTAGGAACCTACAGTCACGTGGTTAGAACAGCCATTGTAAGATCCGTTTTACACATTGCAACAATTATTAAGTGGGATATAAAGCAAATGGATGTCAAAAACGCTTTTTTACATGGAGATCTTACAGAAACTGTATACATGACTTAACCTGCAGGGTTTTATGACCCAACAAAGCCAAATTATGTTTGGCATCTTCACAAAGCCTTATATGGACTGAAACAATCCCCAAGAGCATTGTTTCATAAATTGAGTACATTTTTTGTTGAGTTTGGCTTTGTCTGCACTGTAAAAGATCTCCACTCTTCATTTGTATGCAGACAACATGGTGATCACTAGAGATTCTTCAATGGTATCAATTATTGAATGAGTTGGAAAAACAATTTCGTATAAAGGATCTCGGTCAATTACATTATTTTCTTGGTATTCAAGTTCAGTTTTATCCTCAATATCTAATCATCTCACAACAAAAATATGCAAAGGATTTACTTATCACTGCTTTAATGGGGGATTGTGCTTCAATGCCTATTCCTCTACCACTTCAGCCATATAGGGTCTCCGATCAAAAGGTTTATTTTTCAAATCCAACATACTTCAGAAGTCTGGTAGGAACGTTGTAGTATCTCACTTTGACGAGACCAGACATTTAGTTCTCAGTTAATTTTGTGTCAGAAGATGCATGCTCCTACAGTTTCTGATTTTGCTCTTCTCAAAAGGATACTACGATACATCAAAGGCACAATCACAATGGGAATTAACTTCAGTAATGAAACAGACTGCACACTTAGAGCCTATAGTGATAGTGATTGGGTTGTAAGGTAAGCAGAAAATCAACATGAGGCTTTTGCATGTTTCTAGGATCTAACATCATCTCCTGGTCCTCAAAGAAACACCTACAATCTCAAAACGTTCTACTGAAGCTGAGTACATGACCCTCTCAGACAAATCTTCAGAAATCACATGGCTGAGTCATTTACTTCGGGAAATTGGTATTCCTCTTCACAATACACCAAAGGTTTATTGTGATAATTTGTTTGCCGTTTATCTTATAGCAAATTCAGCTTTTCATGGCAGAACCAAGCATTTTGAGTTTGATCATCATTATGTGCAGGAAAGAGTTGCACTTGGATCTCTTGTGGTCAAGCATATACCAGCACATCAACAAATTGCTGATATCTTCACCAAGTCCTTACCTTTTGCTGCTTTCTCTTCTCTACGTTTCAAACTTGGTGTTGATGTTCCACCCACACCAAGTTTGAAGGAGGGTATCAGAGCAAACACTCCACTTCAGACAGAGACTCTCTCATACTCAGCACAATCAAAAACAAAAGTGTGGAGACCCAAAACGACACAGCCTAAGACAACTCTATTATGCCAAAATCAAGTGAAGCTCACTCAGCAACCTCAACGGTCTTCTCTTCCTCAACACGACAAAAACAGAACTGCAAAAAACAGAGATGGTGACGAAGGATGAAAGTACAATTGCAAGCTGGAAAATCATTGGATTCTCTCGATGAAACTCAGCCACCTGTCAAATGCCTTTAGGGTTTTACATGTTTAGTATAAAATAGAAGAATAGTCTTTTGTAAACCCTTAAGAAAGAAATACAAAAGTTTCAGTTTTTCATCTTCTCCCCGTCCGATCTTGAAATCTCTTCAATACTAGTATGATGTAGATCAATAAGCATAGTGTAAATTTTGTTTCAAATATTTTTTATTATCCAAAATATATATAAATTTTACGAATTTTGTTATAAGTTTTTCAATCATTTTGATTGGAGTTTGGATATAAAGAAAATAGGGCCCTTTTAGCGATTATAGTGATGTTCAGTTTACTCACATGTGGATATTTTTCTGCCGTAAGTTTGGATTATAGAACGAGATCGATTGAAAACCTTCACATATGTCGCTTGAGCAATTTTTACCGTTTGGATGGTGATTAAATAATTAAATACCGACTATTCTTTAAATTCACAAAAAAAAGTTCCGTATGTTAATGATGAAAAAGTTTGTCTTTCAAAAAATTCTTTTTTTATCAGAGAAAACAAGCAGCAAAAATACATGAACCAAGAATTTTTAGTGGCCATTACACCAGTAGAAGTATTTTACTGGTAGAAGTATTTTCTAAGAATATTGTAGATTCGTAAGATCTGAAAAATGTACACTTTAATAAGCGATGAAAAAAACCATAAACCCTATGGCTTACAACACCGAACGAGTGGGCTACAATTTTTTGGTAATTAATTAATAATCGAGTGGCGTACAATTACAAACCATCCATATCCCTATCTTTTCTTTCTTTACCTTAACACCATGCCACGTGGCTGACTTTTGGAACATGCCAGAGGACACTTTGCTGACTCAGCAAAAAAGTGCAAACCAAAAGTTATGTTTTTTCTCGCTTTAATTTGAGACAGTTGTACAAGAAAATGTCTAATTTGAGATATTTGTTTTTCAATTTTTGTCCTTCACATAAAATACGTATTTCATTTTGTTTTAATACTATTGTTTTGATGTTGACCGGCAACTGAAATTTAAATATCTCTGTCTTTGTTTTGGAACCACGCTCGTGTATGTTTTATTTAGCTACTCGCTTTCTTTGCCACATACATTGGTCAAAAGTGAGCACCCGAGAATATGATCTGTCATTAAACCTAATTATTCCTGATAACTCTATGTTCATAGAATCATAGTCCTAAGTTCTTGGCCCTAATGATTTCTTGTCCGTGTATGCTAAAATAATTAATCAATGAAAATCGCAAAAAGGTCATTGCATTAACTCGATAACTCTTTAGCAATAGAATCTTGATAATTTATTTTGTTAAAAGACTATTAAAAAGTATAGTGTGTTATATAAATGTTTGAGCCAACAATATTTTAGGTTATGTTATACTTTCCGGAGTTTTTTTTTTTAATTACGCAAAATAGATCAATTTGTATTTTGTTATCAAGACATCCAGTCTAATATCTGATCGACTGTGACTTTCTAGGCAACACAATAAATTTTAATTTAACTTTAGTTGCATAGTATCTTTAAATAACATGTTTTGAATACCACACAAATTTTTGGTATTATCAATCATTTGGTTTCGAATCTACGTAACTATACAAATTTTGATCTCAAATTTTAAAATCATAATAATATTAAATTTATTTACCATCAATCATATAATGGATCTGATTGTGAAATCGTGTTAAAATAAATATTTTGGAGTAAATGTTATTTTCAGCTTAATTACATTTTAGTGTTACCAATCAAGATAAGATTAATTTCATAGTTTAGGTTTGAATAGAATAAATGATTTTCTCTATAGGACCGATTGGTTAGGACCAGTGTCAAGAAAGCGGCGTAGGCGGCTGTCTAGGCGTCGCCTAGGCGCTAGGTTTTCTACGCCGTTTGGATTTTGTAAAAATCGGTCATATTAGATGGATAGTTAGATTTGGCTGATTATACGGTTATTAAGCGGATTAAGCGGGCTAGATGGTCATTAGACGGGCTAGGCGGGTTTAATAAATATCTATGTTTAAAATTTTTTTTGTAAAACCGTGTGTTGTTTTGAAAAATAAAACTTAAAATCGCAAATCAATGTCATTCTTCACTTTTTATTTAATTTAAAAATTTTAAATTATTCGATTTTTTAATTTCATTATAGTATATTATATTTTGCTAATATATATCTGTAAATTTATACTTTTATTCTAAAACTGCTTAAACTGCCTAAAATCGCCTAGACCCCGACTAGGCGTTCTAAGTGTTAGACGGAAGGTCACCACCCGCTTAGCGCCTAGCGCTTTCTTGAACATTGGTTAGGATTGTTACTTTAAGTTTTTGTTGTAGACTTTTGGTTGTAGAGACTTTGACAGTAAATATTTTGGCTGTAAAAATTATTATTATATAATAGTCTGATTGGTAACAAAAATTGTAGAAACTATGATTTTAAATATTTTTAAAAGTCTGATTGGTAACAAAACTGTAGGAACTGTCACAAGTATTGTATTGGTATAACATAATATGCATAAAAGTTTTAAAATGAAAATATTATACATACCCTCTTAGAAGAAGATGAAGAATTGAAGTCATTTCTACAAAAGAAAAACATAAGGGTTTCATCAATCAAAAATATTATACATATCAAAATTAAAACTATCTACACAAAATAATATGAAGAAAATATTTGAAAATTATTATAGTACATGTTGGAATTACAAATTTGAAGAACTCTCACTATTTTAAAACAGAAAAATTAAATATTTTCTTAATATGTGCGAAACAACCTTAAACGATAACTAATATGTGCGAAACAACCTTAAACGATAACTAATTTGAAACGGAGAGAGTAATATTTACGATTTACCATCTAAATGGATTTGAATATATGGGGTTTTTTTGCACAGAAAAAGAGCACATACAATTACACTACTAACTAATGCATGGTCATAAAAAAAAAGATTTAAAATTTGTTTATGATATAGTGAATGGTTCTAGACTATATCATAACCAATTCCTATAAGTAAACAGCCTAAATTGATTAAAGGAAGTGCGAATTTGACGAGATACATTAAAATAGTGCTAAATCGTATAAATAAACAAATTTTATAACAAACAAGCCGATTTTCTTGCTAAACAAAGGATCCAATTGAATATATTGGAGTAATTAAGCAGAAAAATATTTAGATTAAAAATTTTATTAACAGTAACCAGAGTAAAAAAAATGAAAAAAAAATTGAGTAATTAATTTCTGAAAAAGTTTAGCTATTGGATATTTCTAACAACTCTTTTTATCATTTTAAATCTTTTGTACCTCATGTAAATTCTAATGAACTTCAGTGTAACTATGTCTCGGCCTTTTCAGTTAATGAAGCAGATGTTCTAAAAAAATACTTTTCAACAAATTCATTAATAAATCATAAAATAAGATAAAGATAATTGATTTTTAAAGTATATATATATATATAACATAGAAAAGCATTTTTAGTACACTTATATGCATGATCTAATTAAACCAACTCAACTCAAAATACACAAAACATTCTAAAAGATTTTATGATTTGAAATTACTAAATTCATTTTTTCTATAAGAAAAAGTGTTTAAAATCAAATGTAAACGAACATGAGAACAAAATATTCAAATTAACAATCTAGATTATATATAAAACCTTAATATGTTTAATCAAAACTTTAAATGTCTAATTATTGTAGGAGAGCTTGACTCTTCTACAATATATCGTTTACTCAGGTTATTCAAGTAAGGGAACTCAAAGTTGTGATTAGCCGTTATTTATGCACAACTTGTGAACTCCTCATTTCTCTGCTTTTGTGGTGGCTGGACGATGCTTCCTTCGGTGTAAATTCTTCCATCGCTGAATAAACTCTCCTTTACGATATTGTTTTGTATACTTTGTGGAGATTGTGAGGCCGCTTGCCTAAGAACTTATAATTTTACTCTATCATCACCTAGAAGATCTCATTGTCATGTAGAGATAAAGAAGGATTGTTGTTTGTTTCATGTTGACTCTTACCTTTTCTTCTCTTCATGTTAACTCTCATCTTCAACTTTTATCTTCTATTCTTTGGTTTACTTTTCATGTTTCATCTACTTTTGTGCTCCTAAATGCTCATGAATAACATTCTTAAAAAAAAAATGTACCTAACTAAACAAAAATTTGCCATCCACTTGATTAATATAAAAACAAACAAAATTGGGGACAAAGTATGTTCACAACGTTGTTAGCACAATCACGCGCTGACCACTCGCGTTTGGCAATTAACTATTAATACCTTTCTAGTGGATAAAATACATTATTAAAAAAATCTCCGACAAGATTTAACAAAAAACAGATAATATCTTCTCCGCAAAGACAAAAGCGAAAGCGAAGAAGATGATGAGAAGACATCCTCCTCGTGTCATAGCATCTTTTAACCGCAGCCACATGATACAACAAGTTTATCGAAAACCCTCTTACGCTTTTTCAACAAATTAAAATTAAAATTAAATATTTTATGCTGACGTGGCTTATCTTTCCCATTGCTCTTTTAAAATAACCCCTTGACTCTGCTCCTTCCCCAAAACAACAATCAAACATTTCTCTCTACTCTCGATCTCGATTCTTCTTCTTCGTTTTCAGATTTAGCTGTTTTCCGATTAAATTCAGATCGGTTTTTCAGTTTCCCGGAGAGAAATCCACAACGGTTGAGATCTTAAAAATTCAAGTCTTCTTCTACAACCATGGCTATGCAGGTTTGAGATCTTTCTTCTTCTTTTGAAACCATGACTATTGCTATGTTTAAGTCTTTGTAATTGGACAGAGGTAATGAAATCAAGACAGCTTTAAGGTTTATGTCGGAGAGAGAAATAGGTTTTTGTACTAATCTCAAGTTTTAAGCAAAACTTGTTTTGTCTATGTCCGAGAGAAATTGAAGAATATTCGATTGGCGCAGGTTAAATTGTCTATAGACCAGGCGATTTGTGGGATATTATGGTCGGTTGTTTACTACTTAATGTATTGATCCGTATTAGGTAAGAAACAAGTCTCAATTTTCTTAATTACTGGTGGTCTAAACTCTTCTAGATGCGTATTAGTTTTATTAAGACTCTTTGGAAGCATTTACTTTAACTTTTTTTTTAAACTTTAAGAGACTAAAATTGTATTTGATTTGTGATTATAGGAACGCTGTGAGAGTTTATGCGACAGAGCTTCTGATGAACTTATCTCATCCACAGATGCCTTTTACCTCAAGGTACTAATTGGCTTTCTTAATCTCTGTGTTTACTCTTGACTTGGTTTTGAAGGTTAATTAGGGTTTTGTTTGTTTTTATAGACAAGAAAGCCTTATACAATCACTAAACAAAGAGAGAAATGGTCTGAAGCAGAGCATGAGAAGTTTGTTGAAGCCTTGAAAGTCTATGGCAGAGCTTGGAGACGAATCGAAGGTGTGTGTGCTTATCTGACTTTAGAAAGTCTAATGCACATTCTAGACTAGGTTTGATGAGGACCTAAGCAAGTACTTAGACCTTGAGTATGAGTCAATTCATTGGGTAGAGATTTGACTTTTGTTGATTCTTCCATGGAACAGAACATGTTGGAACAAAGACTGCGGTTCAGATTCGAAGCCATGCTCAGAAGTTCTTTACTAAGGTTTGATTTTAAGCCTTTATTCATGAAAAAGTTTCAATCTTTTTGGGTTTATCAAGGTCTAATTCAAGTTTTGTGAATAGGTTGCTCGTGATTTTGGTGTTAGCTCTGAGCAGTCCATTGAGATTCCGCCTCCTAGGCCGAAAAGAAAGCCGATGCATCCTTACCCTAGAAAGCTAGTGATTCCGGATGCAAAAGAGATGGCATATGCTGAGCTAACCGGAGCCAAGCTTGTTCAAGATGAAGAAGATAACCGATCTCCAACATCGGTTTTATCAGCCCATGGCTCAGATGGATTAGGTTCCATTGGTTCAAATTCACCTAATTCTTCTTCAGCTGATTACCAACACTCACCGGTATGTTGTTACTCGACAAACATTATCGATAGCTCAATCACGGATTTGTTGGAAACTGTTGTCTAACATTACTATATTTTCACAGGGGCATGAGTTATCATCTCATACAGAGGAATCACTGTCTCCAGAAGCAGAGACCAAACAAAGCCTTAAGCTCTTTGGAAAGACTTTTGTAGTTGGTGATTACAACTCTTCAACGAGCTCTGATGATTCTGAAGATGTCAAGAAGAAGCTAGACTCAGAAACACAGTCCTCGTCTTCTTCGGAAAACGGTGAAACAGAAGTGACACGAGTGGTAGTAGTATCGGAGTTTAAAAGAAGCGAGAGATCGGCTTTCTCTCAATTGAAATCATCGGTGATTGAGATGAAGAATATGAGAGGTTTCATGCCTTACAAAAAGAGAGTAAAGATGGAAGAAAAGATTGACAATGTGAAAATGTGGTGAAGTGTTTTGTTTGTGTAAATTTTTCTTGAGTCAATTGTGTAACTCTTTTGATCTCAACTTCAGTTTCTGTGTATAATTTCAGAGAATTAGGGAAAGTTTTGTTTTTTGTTTGGATTAGATTCGTAAGATAACTCCAAAGTTCCAAGCTTTCCTGTATAATCAGTAAGAAATTGATGAAATCTAAATGGTTACATTTTTATTTGTTCCTTAACTTCTTGTGCAATGAATGGTCTCTCTCATTTAGATTTTTTTCACATATTCTTAGTCTCAATCCATAAACCAACAAACAAATTCATGCCTCAAATTAATCAATTAGAAGTTGCAAATACCTAAACTTTCCAATTTTATATTAAAAGATAACAATTGCCAACAAATAATACATCAAACGGAAATGCTTCATACAGAGTAAACGCAACATATCTATAACTAAAGTTCCCTCAAGAAAGCGAATAAATTTCAAAATCTGTTACTTTTTAACATCTCTAACCACTTAAACCCTAAGCCAATCTTCAAGTCTCTGCCACGGTTTCATGAACCTCCTCGTACGGTACTCGCCAACACAACGGACACGAGTTCTGATGCCTTAGCCACTCAAAGATACAATCTTGATGGAACAAATGTAAACAGTTAGGCATTCTAGTGATATTTTCCGACAAGTCCTCCATACAAATTGAACACGTCGCTTCTTCTTCTTCCAAATCAGTTGACTCATTCCTCTTTTCTTCCACAAGTCTCTGAAACACATCTCCCGAAGCAGCTTTTGATGGAACAGTAACAGACGATAACATAATTCTAATCTCTCTGATCAACGTCACGTGGACGGAAAATAGAAAAGGTCCGGGAAGATCAACACAACAACGAGCGATCTTTTCACCCAAAACTTGGGAAAACTGAGTTTCTCCAATGAGTTGGTGAAGGAGTTGAGAGATGTGACGTGGAGTTAAGTTACATGGTTTCCATTCGATGGGAGAAACATGTGGAACCGAGTACGATCGCAAATGTGTTACCATCCCGTTTTGATCTTCAGCCAACTCTTTGATCTCGCCGTGTAGATTGACGAAGATGGTGTTTACAAACCCTAGATTTTGTGGTAGGAAACTTGCGTTTGAAGTAACTTTTATTCCTGATCTGTGAGTATTCATTATTCAAACAAACAAACGAAACCCTAATCTCGGATTTGAAGAGAGGAGATTGAAATCAAAGACAAGATTCGATGAATTGAGTTAAGAGAGAAGAGAGTAAAATTGATTTCTTCAGGTGATGATGCTCTCAGTGAATTATATATTGAGAGTAGAGAGACTAGAACGCGTTTTGTTAATTAGCAATTTCCTTTTTTTTTCCTAAAACTCTTGACCATTATTTCATATTTTGTTGTTTCCTTTTTTTTCCTTTTAAATTTTAAACCACAGAACATTAAATGTTTTCATTGCCTTATTTCCTTTTTTTTTCTACCAGTGGATTTCAGTTATTAACGGGAATTTAACTAATAAGTTAGAGGGTTTATTGGTTCTAAAATTTTTAATGAGTTAAAATTCTTAAAGGTTTTACTTTCAATCTTGAATTGTCAAAACTCTATTAAAGTTATGTGTTATTAGTTTTGGTAGTTTTAAAGTTTTGTTTACAATAATTTAAAGTCATGAGTTATTAGTTGAAAATTTTAAAAATTCAATGAAAGTAATGTGTTATTCAAATAAAATGAATTTAATAGATATTATGGTTATGTTAAAGTCTATTGATATTTGTTGATTGGGTTAAACTTTTTTGTTCATATAAATACTCTTCCAAAATATCATGTACAAAAACTATTTACATATAATATTTGAGCAGATGCAATATACAATATAAACTGCATAGATATTTTCCAAATAAAAATATGAGTGCAGTTTGCAATTTAAAATTCATATGCAAAAAAATCTTTTAGAAGTATTCTTCCATAGTTGAAAAAAAATTTATTTCTCCATTAACTATCTTTCTTGATTACAAACAAATCACTAATGTCAAGCTTATAAAAATGCTACTATTATAAACTCATCACTTTCAAAACAAAAGAAATATAAATTGATATACAGAATTTATAAAACATCAAGTATATGATAACAATATATCTCTTAAAATTTTTTTTTTATAAATTATTAATGTATACTTCAATTTTACAAAACAATGTATCTTACTAGCTGCAAGCCTGCAAATGGACAGTTAAATTCAGTAATCTTGTCATTGTTACTCGGAAGTGAAAGAATAATATAAGAATTACAAAGTTAACAAAATTTTGCAAGACTATATTTTAAAATCTGTGAAAATATGTAAAAGTCTTTGATAATTTATTTTTAGTTAGAGAGAATATGTAAGAGTTCATAAGATTTCAAAATTATTATAGTCATTAAAACTCTTTCTAAATCATATTTGAATAAGCCCCCTTTAGTTTGGTACTGACTTCGGTTTAATGGATCAGATTTGAAATGACATAGGAACAACCGAACAAGCGAGTTACTGCTTTGAAGACATCGAGTATGATGGACCTTCTCTTGTATTTCTCCTCTATAAGTTAGACACTTTATTCCGTCTGAGTCATCAAGTTGGATGCATCAATTCTTTCATTTGCACTATGTATACTTTAACTCAATTTAAATATTTATAATATATGTAATTTAACTAATATGTATAATATATATACTTTAAATATTTTTCCATATTATCTAATTAATAGTATGTATGTTTGGTCAACGATTTTATTTTATATATATGAGTTTCCATAAAAAAAATATATTCACTTTATGTTTGGTCAAAGGGTTATAATTCTTTATCTGTATTCTTGTTTTAGATTGTTTTATACAAGTTAAATTATCCTACATATAAAAATTTTAATTTTATCTATATCAAATAAAATATATTTGCATATCTTAATACAAATAGATGGAAAATAATATTACAGGCATTTTACTATTTATTTGAGTCGATATTATACAAATACTCACAGTTTAATTATTTTATTATTTAAATTAATATATATATATATATAAAATTAATAAAGGAATCATGATTCATAATCATTTTGAACTACAATGAATTAATATCAGAAATAGTTGAAGAAAAATTTTGTAAGTCGTTTTTAACACTCCTATTCCTCAAATGCATTAAAAGAGGTGCTATTATATGACAATGACCTCAAACTTAAAAATATTGCTAGAGTAATTCTCTAAAAATAGGCTAACTAGAATGACCCTAATTTTTTTATTGTCAAAATACAATTGAATCCTAATATTCTCAAGAATGCCCTTCTGAAACCACTAGCCCAGTTCAATTTTATTGCCCATCTCCAGTTGGAGTTTGGGTTTCAATTACAATATCCAAACTGAACCAACTTTTTTGGTTTCTTCATTGATTCTAAAATTTCATTTTCAATCCTAAACTTGAAAAAACATAAATGAACCGAACAGATAACCTAAGACCATCTCCAATAGGAAGATAAATTTTCCTTCCTATATTCTTTCCACATCATTTTATTCTCTTTTCACATCATTTTATTTCTTTAATTCACATCCAACTCTACAATAGCAAGGCAAATCAATATTTTTTCTTCCAACTCATTTTCTCTTTTCTCCACATTATTCCATCATATATCAAACTATTTTTATTTATTTTATCTTTAGAATCACAATAAATAATTTTTATAACTTAAAAAAATTAAGTGATATATAATATTTATTTTTAATTAGAATTGATTAATATATAAAAATATATAATTTAATATTTTGAATAATATATTTATTTTCTAAATAAACAAACAACACTCGTTATTATTAATAAAAACAAAGCAAACATACATAATTCATTGAAATCGTACAACAAAACAAACACCAAATATTAATAAACTTAAAAATAAATATTGATATTTTTAATTGAGGGTCGCTCCAAATCTTTGCCAAATGTGCTCGACGAGATCCTTCTTCAATTGAATATGTTGACCCCTATCACGTAAATTGGCTCTAACATGAATATTCGATTCTGATCGGCCTTGCACATGGACTTCAAATTGTGGCAATATTTGGGTGTAGACGTTGATCGAGGAGCTTGATGCAGAATTGTTTGACGGTTCGAAGTTGATATTTTTTTAGTTCCGCGAATATGTATCACATTCATCTTCCACTATCATATTATGTATAATAATGCAGGTCCGCATTATTTTACCTAATACCTCGATATCCCACATTCTAGATGGTTGCAGAATAATAGCAAATCGTGCATGGAGAACACCGAATGCTCGTTCCACGTCCTTCATACATGATTCTTTTTGTTTGGCAAACAGTTGTGCTTTGTCGCATACGAGAACCTGAATTGACTGGACGAAGACAGACCATTTAGGATATATTCCATTGGCAAGATAGTATGTGCGATTGTACTGCCAGCCATTTACGATGAAGTTCACCTCCGGAGCTTCACCGAAAATGATGTCGTCAAACACCGGTGATCTATCGAGTACATTAATGTCGTTCAATGTACCAGGCAGCCCAAAGAAAGCATGCCATATCCACAAATCATACGACGCCACAACCTCGAGAATGACTGTTGCCAAGCCTTTGTGTACACTAGTGGATTGTTCATGCCAAGCCTTAGGACAATTCTTCCACTTCCAGTGGATGCAATCAATACTACCAATCATTCTGGGGAAACCATGATCCTGACCAACTTAGAGTAACCTTTCCAAATCTGCCACATTTGGTATTCGTAAATATACATCTTGAAACAAGGTAATTATCCCTTCACAAAACTTTTTTGTACAATCGAGTGCGGTGCTTTCTCTAATCTTCACATACTCATCACAGGCACAGCTGGGCAGCCATATGTGAGCATGCGGAGGGCAGCCATATGCGAGCATGCGGAGGGCAGCTGTGCACTTCTGGATAGGAGAAAGACCAGTCTTCTCAGAATTATTTCGTCTTTGAGTGAAGTACGTCGTAATTTGATAAAGATTCTATAATTCGTAGAAACAATGGTATTTTCATTCGATATCTTCTTCGGAACTGCGTGTCGGTGTAAATGCATGACTCGTCAAAGTAGTCAACCATGAGCCTCTGATGGGCAGTTACATGATCCCTATAGATATAATTTTTGGAATGTGATATTTCGTTTCTTCTTTGCAATTCCTCAAGAAGTTCTTGTTGCCTTTTGATTAGAGATTCTTCCAACTTCCACTGTTGTTCAAACTCTTCGAGGTTAAACAAATTGGGTGGTACATCCATTGAAAGATAAGAAGAAGAAAGTATGAATGTTTGGAGTGAGTTATGTTGATATGATGTGAACTATCTTTTTTATAATGAATGAGTTTTGGACTCCAACCATTTTACTTAACTAAATTGAATATGTAGATAAAACTTGGGGTATGATGAATTATTATGATTGTGGGTTTGATCAATTATTCAAAATTTGAATTAATATTTGCAGTGACTGGTCACATCTTGTCGAAAGTAGTGGGTCTAATCAATTATTAAAATTTTGAATTAATCTTCGCATGGAGTGGTCACATCTTGTCGGAAGTAGTGGGTCTGATCAATTATTCAAAATTTGAATTAATCTTTACAGAGAGTAGTCACATCTTGTCAGAAGTAGTGGGTCTGATCAATTATTCATAACTAACGGCCACAAATTATTTTGAAAACACACAATTGTAAATTTAGAACATAACATATTATAACTAACGGCCAAACAACGCATTTGTCAACATCATGTAGGCTTCTTCCTCTGCATCATCACGAGATTTGTTATGCAGTGGGATCCACAGCTCCATGTTCTTAGAACGTGCAATTTCTTTTTGGCTAGCAAACAACTCTAAGATAGTTGAAAGAGTGTTTGTCATGTTTTGTTGAAGGTTTTCATGAATTGAAGCTAAACTAGACAACTCTTCCTCAATGGCATGCTTTAATTTTCTGGTAGAAGATGATTTACTGAAAGAGGCTCTAGCTTTCTTCTTTGTTACCTCCCTACCTGCTGGACGAACAAAGGACTCTAATGGTGATTCAACATCATCACTACCACTTTTTCGCGTAGACCCACTACTACCAGATTCATTGGATCGCAGTATATATTTAGGATGATGGCAAACCAATTTCCATTCGTCCATAAAAGCAAACACAAAACCTTCTTTTTCTTCGTACAAACCAAGAGCATTGGTTATGTAGTCATCATCGGAAAAACCAATACATCTCTCTCTAGTTGCACTACTGTAACAACCAACAAAGGTGGAAAGTTTCTTGTTTAAGTCACGAAAGTGACTTTGGCATTTTGTTGCGGTGATTATTTTTCCACTGTTGGTCCTCTCGTTCACGTACTTAGCAATTTTCCCCAGAAAGTATCACCTTTTTGATTATTTCCCAATTCACTATCAGTACTGAAGTGGAAATAACTATTTAGTAGCGCTTTGTTATCTTCAGAACTCCAACTAGTGTAACTAGTCCTCTTCTTTGTTGATTGTTGAGTTGGTTGAAAAAAACTATTAGGAGTATCTCTGCCAACATCTCCCAAGGATATTTGGGTGGAAAATTGTGAGGTATCAGTCGATCCACTACTAAAACCGGTTGGCTCGTTAGTTGGTTGACTGTTAGGAGTTTGAAATGTTGGTGTTTCCTAGAGCTGGTGGGTAGCCATATGACATATAAGAATGATTGTACGGGTATTGCATGCCAAAATTTGGTGGCATCATATATTGCATTTGAAAATTCGGATGCATTCCCGAATTCATAGAATTTTCTGGGAGTTGTGTATTTGGATTTGGTGGTTGTATGTTTGGATTTTGAAGGTTTGACTTTTGAGAGTTTGGAAAACCGTAATTTGGTAGGAAATTGTAATTGCGAGATGGATCCATAAGGATGTTAAAAATTTAAAAGAAAAAAAATACCAAATAGAGTGACAATGTAGGAGAATAAATGAAAAGAAAGTGTTAAACTTGAGATTTTTTTGGTATCCAAATGATATAAATGTAGGTTCTATTTATAGATGATAAAAAATAAAAAAATAATGGTATAATTTTTTTATTTTATTTTGATTAATTATTGGGTAAAATAGTATTTAAAAAGAATAGAAAAAATAATAATAATAAAGCAGTAAATGAATCACAAACAGCCACATTAGATTTTATGTGGAACCGATCAGAATTTTATGGAAGGCAAAATTTGTATTTATTGAATTATTTGGCATTTTGCTTTTTGGATTTGCATTCCTATTGCACATAAAAGTATACAATTTGCTTTGCTATTGCATATGCTCTAAATGCTTTATGGGAATGAAAACAAATAAAGACCAGTAATTTTACAAAAACTGAGTAAAAATGAGACTTGACCAAAAAAAAAAAAAAAAAAAAAAAAGAAGAAGAATGAGTAAAAATGAGAATTATGCCTTTTTGGAACTCTTCACTTAAATTTAAAAGTGTGAGTCGAGAAATTTGAAAAGTCATTACTGTTTTTATTTGACATTCGTTTCTGCCCAATAATTTAATAAGAAAATATATGTTTCGAAAATAGCACGCCCCCAAAACAATTTTAATTAAAGTTTCTGCCATTCGTGTTTTATTTTTGGGTTAAGTTAAAACCCTAAACCTCTTCGATTCCCAGGAACTTCACCTTCTTCGCGCTCATCTGCTTCCAGTTTCAGTCTCGTTTGGGTAAAAATGGCTAATCGCGAAGAAACTTCCTCACCGGAGTTTCACTGCGTCTTTGTAGAAACCAGTCTCAACACTCGTCTCGCGTTACTCGTTCATAAAGATGAAATCATCTCCGATTTCAAAGGTGAAAACAAAAATCCCCAAATTTCTACACGAAACGAAATTTGCTTACCCAATCTCTACTTACTCAATTGAATCGGCTTCTAAACTTATAATTTGATGTTAATTTGCTAATTACATTGTTAATCCGTTTTTTGATCATAGACAAATTACTCAAAGAGCATAAAAAAGTTTTCCCAGAAATTGGAGAAATTAATGTTTCTGCATTGAAGGTATGGATTTTTGCTGCTTTGCTTATACATTTTTTTATTTGTTAGCAACAAAGTAATGAAATGAGTGGTTTTGTTTATTTTATATAATTAGGTTAAACGTCGAAGGCAGTTTTTTCACTTCTCAGATTCTATGAATGTGTGGAAAGCTTTTTATGGCATTCATAGAAGCTGGTTTATGTATGTTGATGCTGTAAGAGTTGAGAAGGGTGATGAGGTGTTGACTATAATGGCTGCTGATCAAAATTGTTCAAAACTAGAGTTGGTTGAGGGAAATAAAGAGATTGCAATTGGTATGCATACGAAGGATTTGACTCTTGAACAAGGTTTTGAAACCGAAGTAGCTGAGAAGAAAACAAGGAAGAGGAAAATTATAAGTTCGGATGGGAAAAAAAGTCGAAAGAAATTGATGCTTGATGTTAATAAATCTGCTGTTGCTTCCGGATCTTGTGTAGTTTCACTGAAAGAACAAGTAGATGATATTGTTACGGGAGCGATGGGAAAAGGTAAAAGTCTGTTTTGATTATGGAGTATAGTGATTATTATTATCAGATGTTGTTGGAGAATGTCTGTTCGCTTACCTTTGTTATAATATCTGTTTTTTTTTCTGTAGACATTGAAAGCGGCGAGAATAAGGACATTAGTATGGGAGAGAATCAGCAAACTTCTGATGCAGACAGGCAATTGGAAGGGAAGATTCTCACAGTTAATTCGGAGATTGTAGATAAGGTGAAGGATGTGCCAGACAGTGAAACTCTTGACGGAGTTCTAGAAAAGCCAGATGATCTAATGGGAGCAATAGTAGAAGGTAAATTTTATTTTTAACTATGGTTGAATTTTGGGATCTTGTATTAGCTATTATGGAGAGTTATGGTATGCTTACCAAAAATTCTGATTTTTAATAGATATTGGAAACGGAGAAAAAAATGCTGAACTAGTCAAGATGGCCCAAGAGAAAGATTTTCAACCTGCTTCAGAACTTGTAGACGGGAAGATTACTTTAAGAGATAAGGAAAGCAGGTTGGCTCCAAGTGCTGCCGATAATCTTCAAACTGCTGAATTGGTGACTTACGCGGAAAAACAGTTGGAATCTAGCAGTGGTTTGACAACTGGTACAGCTACAGAGAAGAAGAGAAAGCGAAAGAAGAGCTCAAAAGATCACATCAGTCAATCTAGTTTTACCACTACTACAACTTCAAGAGAAATTGTGAATGAGATAAATCAAGTACCTGGAAATGTAGATTGTGTTGATGCTACTTCTAAATCTTGTCCAATCCCAGAAAGAGAAACTCTTGAAACTCCTCTTGTAGAAGCAACACAGAAAGGTAATGTCTCTTCTTTATTGAATTTAGCTATTCTCTACATGCAGATCGTTCTCAGGGAGCTTCTACTATTAACTCCTAATGTTATTGCTGATTCTGCGTAGAAAATGAGATGGGTGAGAAATCAGTCGAAGATGTTGGAAGAGATAAAAATTTAACTGAAAATTTAGTGAGTCACCCAGAAAATCATTTGGAGGCTAACAGTGGTTTGAAGACCAGTCCAGTGACTCCAGTTACAGAGACGAAGAGAAAGCGAAAGAAGAGCTCAAAAGATCACATCAATCAATCTGCTGCTGCTTCTACTGCTGCTTTTTCTACACCTTCAAGAGAAATTGTGAAAGAGATAAACGGAGTACCTGGAAATGTAGATTGTGTTGATGTTGCTTCTGAATCTTGTCCAGTTTCAAGAAGAGAAAATCTTGGCAAAGGTAATTTCAGTTGCTTACTGAATTTAGCTATCCTTTACACTCAGTACTCAGGGAGTTTCTATTATTAACTCATAATGCTATTGCTGATTCTTGGTTGAGTTTTGCTATTCTCTAAGATTTCATTGGAAGTTTATATCAAATCGCATAATATAATTGCTTGTGTAGAAAATGAGATGGGTGAGAAGATTAACGAAGATGTGGGAAGTGGAAAAGCTTTACCAAGTTCTGCAGATACTATCCAGACCAATAATTTGGCTAGCAGTGGTTTGACAACCGGTCAAGCTACAGAGAAGAAAAAGCGAAAGAAGTCCTCGAAAGATCACATCAATCAGTCTACTGCTGCTGCTACTACACCTTCAAGAGAAATTGTGAATGACGGGGAGAAGGTATCTGGAAGCATAGATCGTGTTAATGCTACCTCTGAATCTTTTCCTCGCTCAATAGGTGAAAAGTTTGCTGATACTCTTTTAAACGCAATGCAAAATGGTAAATTCGGTTCTTGGTTCAATAGAGTTCTTTTCTACAATCATATGTCAAAGGGAGTTTCTATAAACTTATAATTGCTGATTTGTTTTTGTAGAAGATGAGATAGGTGACAAATTTGTCGATAAGGTGGGAAGTACAGAGGCCACACTTACCAGTGCAGATAAAATACAAGCTATGAATAATCTACAAGTTGCTGATTTGGTGAGCACCCCGCATACATTTGCCCAAGAATCCAAAACGCTGGACAACATTGGGAAATCCCATGAACATGAAGTTTCCAAGGAAAAAGTTGAAATAGATGCTGATCAGGCTAAATCTGTGAAGTCTACTAAGAAGAAAAGTCCAAGAAAAGCCAAGACCCAAGCTAAAGAAGATACTCTGGTAGATTCTGGTGTACAGAATGTTGAACCTATCAAAGTTGTAGATGGAGAAGGGCCTGATAATGTTATCAGAAATGTATTAGATTCTTTGCAGCAAAGGAATGAAGCTGAGGAAAATCTGGACAAAAGTGGGAAGAAATCAAGCAAGAGTTCTAAGAAGAAACAGTGTTTGAATGTTGTGGAGGCCCAAGTACTAGATTCTTTGCAGCAAAAGAACGAAACTGAGACAAATCTGGACGAAAGTGGGAAGAAATCGATCAAGAGATCAAAGAAGAGACACTCTTCAAAAACTGTAGAGCCCCAAGTATTGTCAGTTGAGGTAAACAATGCTGCTCAGAAGGAGGCTCCTCCCACCAACAACCCAAAAGACACCGATGCATTATTCGCGCCAGCTAAGAAGGATATTGAGAGTGATTCTTCACATTTGAAAAAGAGTATTCAGGTCGCTGATAATACTGAGGATAATAACCCTCCCAAGCAAATTCTAAAAGAGAACGCTGATATGGGAGACAATTTTAGTTCTAGCCAAAAGAATGATGATATTGTTGGTGGTGGTAACAAGCAAGTTCAAATGACTGGAGGAGCTAAAACTAAAAAGGAGAAGAATCTTGGAGGTTCTATTGATGGTTCAGTGAAACCGAAAGAAAGAAAAAGTAGAGTTCAACCAGCTAGTTCAGGTACTAGTCTTTTGCAGTCAGGGGTTAAGAATGATTGTAGTGGATCAAAGGTTGTTCAGGCCGATGCGTCTGTGAAAGCCTCTGTCAACAACAAAAAGGAAGCTGTGAAGAAAAGCTCTAACTCGGTCACAGTGAACAAGAGTAAGATGAATGTCAACAACAAGAAGGAAACTGTGAAGAAAAGCTCTAACTCGGTCACAGTGAACAAGAGTAAGATGAATTTCTTCAAGGATGCTGACAAGTCGAATTCTTCAGACGATGAATCTAAGACAACTTCAGATGTCTCCACTAAATCACCATCCGATTCTTCAGCAGACGATGATAGTGATGTCACTTCTATCTCTAGGAAGCAAGGTACTTTATCAATCCAAATATAACTAAAATCACATGCTCTCTGAACCAAGCATACTAATTTCAAATCTTGATCTCACAACAGGAAACAATCTCTCTGGAGGAACAAATAGGTAAGTGACCCGTTAAGGATATTTTTGTCAACCGTGGCTACACAAACTATGGTCATAAACTTCTTTGTCCGTCTTGTGAAATAGGTTTTTGGGGAGCCTGCAAGATATCCTGAGAAGCTCGAAAAGTTACAAAAAGGCGAAACTGACAGCTTCCCAATCGCAACCTGATGAATTCGACGATGAGCCCCCTGGGCTAGATTTTGTGCCAGATAGCCAAGCAAACTAAGTTTTATCGATTATCCTATTAGGATTCGATTTTTTGACCAAAACCTGAAGAAAGATGCCTAAATCTTCAAATCACGGTTTTTTTTGTTCTAAGTAATATTTTTTAATGGTGCTTCTCTGACATTTTATGTTGATCTGGAGTGCTTCATAAGAGTTACTGTTGGTAGAACTAAATGTTAAATCTCTTCTCGGTTGATCCTAGTGTTTGGTTCCTTAAACCTGAACTACATGTTAATCAGTAAGCATATACATAACCAAATACATATGTTTTTTTTCTCTTTATTTTACTGTGTAATCTCACAACTTGAAAAGTTGTATATACATATGAACAATACGCATAAATATAAGAATTAAGTGAAACATCAAACGGGGTTTGAATAGTTCTGTAGTTTTGATATTAGAGTGACTTGTTCAAGAGAGCTTTATTAAGCACCAAACATCTTGAAACTCAATCGTGACTGTGTTCGCTTGCTGTAAAATATAAAGAAAATAACAAAGTTAAAACAAAATTATGGTAAAATAAAACATTTATGTTCTGAATAATTAGTTTAATTTACCCTTTAGATGCTGATGGTTTAATCAAAGGCTTTGGAGGAGGTGGAGGAGGCTGAGGAATATCACTCAACATTGGTATAGTTTTCACCTGTTCCAAACCAAAATATGTTAAAAGAAAAAAATATATTAATTTTCGACTCACACAAGTGAAAAAAGAAAAGGACTAAATAATTTTACCAAATTTCGGTATTGAAGATTGTAGAATGATTGAATATATCTTTGCTTTGCCAGTTTCTGATCTTTGTTCAAACATCTCCAGTAGCTATATGTATTCCCCATGTTTATCACTTTGTTTGCATATATGTTCCATGTATAGCTGCACATATATAAATCACAGAATTTAAAACTATCTTTAGATCATTGAGATGCTTAAAGCTTGAACACTGCTTTTATTCATTACTCAAAGTTTTGTAAGGGACTAGTTATTACCCAAGTAATCCTAACTATCTATTAAGGTAATTTACAATTTAAAAATAATCTAAAACGTTTTTTTAAATTTCCCAAAATTATCCGAAATATACTAATCCGAATCCGGCTCTTAAATCATCTAAAGAGAGTTCATACTTTCATATAGTGATTTTAAATATCTAAACTATTTGTATCCTTATCGTTACCCGAATTACTCGATACTTATTCTAGTCGATAAGGGTATTCAGTTAACAACCTAGGGTACCCCAACTGCCCGAACCTGAATCCCGTATTTTTCTAAGGAAAACTTCGGATACTAGGTTTAGATACTTGAATTACCCGTACTTGATATTACCCGATCTTTAACCTAAAAAATATATTTCTACTAATTTATACCATTCGTTTATGCGTTGCAGCCCTTCAGTCGAAAACATGTTCCAGTAATTAGGATCTATCTTGCACTTCTCAAAGAAATCCAAAATCTTATTGCTCGATTCTTCGCCATTGCTTGGATCAATGTGGAATCCAGAGACACCATCCACAATAATCTCAGCAGGACCACCATGCTTGGTAGCGAATGTGACCAAACCACAACTCATGGCTTCAATGACAGTAAGCCCAACGGCTTCATAATGTGCAGGCTGCACAAAAGCACCTCTTGTATCTGCTATAAATCGGTAAAAATCTCCGTTTCTGGTTTGAACTGTTTTAGCTGTGATCCATCTAAATTGACCCTTGAGTTGGTATTTCTCAATTAAAGAATGCATCTTCTTGATCTCTGAGGTCTCTTCCCTATCTTTAGACTTGGAAGGGTCGAAGAATCCTCCAACAATCACAAGGTTTACTAAGTCCCGTAGCCTCTTGTTCTTGGCGTACCACTCGGTTAAACCAGTTAAGTTTTTTACAACATCAAACCTTGCCATTGAGAAGATGATCGGTTTCTTCTTGTCCACCAAATAACCACTATTGTTCATAAGAAAAAAAATAGCCGTTAGTATTTTTAAATAAACATTGAAACCATTCTATTATTAATAACGGCTATTTTTTTCTAAGCAGTTGAATATATGAAACCATAAATAAGTTCTCAAACCTCGATTGTTTGTTTGCCTGATATTTTTTTCTACATTGAAACCACAATGTTTATCATTTGAAATAAAAAAATTTTGTTAATTACAAGCGCCAAAACTAGACGCAAACACAAAGAGAAGTTTGATTTGCGCTTTGGCGTGTGCTTTCTCAATTTGCACAAAGAATCTAAATTTGTTTTATTATGTAAACGCAAATGAAGAAATTAGCCATAAACCACTTCTTGAAATCGCATAGTCTTTTGGATAGGTAAATGCTAAGAAAAGTAAACATAAGGGGGAACAGAGACGTACATGTGTTCATCATTTTCATTTTGGCTATACAAGAGTTCGTCAATGTAAGGATAAAACTTGGTGAAGTTGCCGTCTTGCCTAGTAAAAGGGAAGAATATAGAATCATCCGCGCCAGGAGCTACAATGTTGAACCTCGGATCAAATACATTGATGCCGGAGACAACCCTATATAGCCCCGGGAGTGTGAAACTCGTGTGGCTTTCGTATTGTCCCGCCTTCTCTTTGCTGACGAATTTGAACCCAAAAGAGAATTATGTTAAACCGGATCGATTTTCCTCAAAATGGAATAATATGTATTTTCTTTATAAAATTAGTGAATTACTTTCCAGCGATCTCTTGATAAGTGCTGGCTATAATGAAATCGGCAGAGTTCATAGAGATTAAGTCTGCTGTAAACTGAGATGAGAAATGATATTTAGTATCAAACTCTTTCCATTTGAGGTCGGAGTCTTCATATTTAGTCTTCTCCAAGGCATGTGCAATAGTTGCCTGCGTTTATGTATTTTTTTTTTCATTTCAATTAATTTGTGTTGACATAAAAATGAGTACTTATTGGTCTAATTAAATTTAACAAATTAAAAGGTAAGGAACCTGAGTAATTCCAAGCTTATTGGCCATGAGCGATGCCACCAAGTTCCCATCAGTATAATTTCCGATGATTAGGTCAGGTTTTCCCTCCAAAATATCCAAGATTTTTGTTGTTGCATCCTACTCATGTTATTTACAATTACAAAATTATTTTTCTAGACAAAAAAAACAAACATAGAAGATTGGTAAAAAATTGTTCTACCATTATTCCTATATATATGCTTACCTTAGTGAACCTTTCTAGGTAAGGGTAGACATCAAACCGGGAAACCCAACGACGTAAAATCCCATTTTCAGTTGAGAATGGAATTCGAAGAATATTCGAATGTTTGGTACCATTAATGGGTTCAAGTTCTTGGTTGCACTTAGTGTCTGGGATTAATCGTGTTACCTAAAATCAAAATTTCAACTTGAATATTAAAAAATAACTAAGAAAACACGATGAAATACCACGAAACATAAGTTTCAAATATACTATTCTTTTGAATACCTTTTCAAAATACCACAAACTTTAGGACTATGAAAGATTTCTAATAATTTAGTAAATGTTCCTAAATAAGACATATGCGAATACTTGGGGTTCATGATCAAGACTCAAATTAAATAGAAAAAGAAAGAGATAATTCGAAGAGAACTTACAACAAGAATCTGAGGTCTGAAATTGAGGCCTTGAGAGTTGATTCTGTGAAGCAATTCCTTCTCAAGGGCCTTGACTTGGTCAAGAATGTAAACGACTTGACCGCCAGTATCCGGCAAACCAAAAACATCGGTCTGACCAAAGTAACCGCAAACCGAAAAGATGACAACGTTGAAGATTCGAGGAATCCTAGTGAAGAATCTATCAATGTTTCCGGAATCAGGGGCTTCAAGAATCACCGACAAGATTCTCATTGTCTCCTTTACTCTCCTTGCGTTTTCTCCCCATCCTTTCTCAAAACCCCATTCTTTAAACCTGTTTTTGGTTTAACTCAAAATTAAACCGGTGAACCAAACCATCGTTAGCAATGTAGTTACAAAAAGAGGAGTTAAAGGTTTAACCTGAGTTCAAAGGCTTGGAAAGGTGTGTCCTTAGGTAGCTCCGATAGGAAAACATCCGCCAAAATTAAACTCATCTCAAGCTTTTTAGCCGTATTTAGTGTCTCATTGATCATAAGCTTCTGAAATTGTATACAACATTGACATAAGCTCAGGAATCAGTAGTAGGCTCGATTGTTTATTTGTGTTTGCGTTACATATACTTTTACATCTAGTATGCATTTTTCTTTTTCTCAAATGAATCTGTAATTTTTTTCTTTTATATAAAATTATTCAAACACATAAACTAAACATTTTCTATTAGAAAACGAAAAAAAATGTTTGGGAAATTCAAAAAATGCAAATAATATATAGGTTTTGTATTCAGAAATTACCATTCCAATCCCAAAATTTCAAGATTACCACAAACTTTAGGCGTTTATACTAACAATCCTTCATAATTTTGAAAACCTTATATAAACCTAAAAACTTATGGCATTTATTATTTTTTATCAAAAGTTTAGTAGTTTTGTAACTAAAATGATTTCTCGTGATTTTTCTTTGTATGTAAACACCAAACACAAACGGAAAAACGACATTTAGTGAAAACAAAAACCAAGAAAGCAGACGGGTTTGATAGGGTTTAAAACTTAAAAATTAACCTCTCCTTGATGCTCAAGTGACAACAAGTAGTCAACTAGAGACTGCGGGTTATCGTTTAAATGATCTCTGAGCTTCGAGGAGACAAAACTCAGGCCATTTCCTATTGAAGACGATAACGAAAGCCGAGGAAGAGTGAAATCTAATGCTCCAAAATCAACCTCCAACACATTTTCATCCTTTGCCCTGTTTACAAACTTGTAGTTAGATATAATAATGAGATCAAGAAAGTGAAAGTATTAATTTGGTAAAGAAAAAGAGGAGAGACCAGTTCTCGTCAAAGATAAGCTCTTTGAGTTTGAGATATTGCGTGCTCGTTAGAGCTTCTACCGAGAGATTGGAAGAGTTAACCTTCACGTATTGCCAATTTCCAGGGTTTCCTCTTACCGCAAACGCCACGTTTGGAGGAATTACCACTGCCTCCTGCAGTTTGATTCATATTTATAATGCTAAATTAGGTCACACCATATGTTATTTATTTTTCAAACTATAGTGAACATTAGAAATCTCATGTTTTCATGCATATCTCTATTATTAGGGTCCGGCAAAATATCAAGATCCCACCATATCTGATCCAATCCAATCCGTTTCAAAAATTCGAATATTTTGATCCATAAAACTGTATTTATATTTTGATCCAAAATCCGGTATTTATATCTGAGCTCGCTTTTAATGTATAATTTTACTAAAATATATGAACAAGATTTATTTTTATATATAAATAGAATTATTGTTCAGAATATCACCAAAATTAAACTATATTTTTAAAATGGTGTATTTTTAAGAATGCAATCAATTAAAAAAAATCTATATGATACTTCCTATTTAATTTTATCTTTTGATTTATTTTAAAATTTATTTATTAATAGTTTTATATTGTTGTTTTAATATATTTTTTTATTTTTTTCGACAGATCCGGTTCGAATCTAGATACCCAAGGGTATTGACGGATCCAGATCTGTAGCAAAATTTTAGGATATTTGATCTGTATCCATCTATATATTGCCAACTAGTTTCAAATTAAAAATCCTTAAATCTTCATAATTTAATATTCAATAAAAAATTTCAAGTTGCCATTTGACAAAAAAATGTTCTTCAGAGAAAATCTACGATCTTTAATATAATTCTAATCTACGACGACCCTTTATATATGTAGAAAGCTTCTCGAAATGTTTATATTCATATAATTTCCCACTAAAATGAAAACAAAAAAAAAGTATGGTAAGACCTGAGTGAAGCACAAGATCTTGCCAAGATCGCCTTCCATGACTAGCCTTCGTTGTGTTAGATCATTGATAACAATCTCCAGTTCATCCATCAACTGGTTCAGTTTCATCACCCTTCTGCCCATCTCAATGTACTTCTCCAGGCAACGTTTTATGTTACCGCGGTTATGTCCCATCACTTCTGAGATCCCATTGCCTAACGATCCAGATGTTACTTCCATTGCGTTATGCACCTTGATTGAGACCAATTTTGGGTGCTTTTCGTAATGGCAAGCTTGCCTACTTTTATAGGACAACTTAGGTTTGAAGATATGACTTTTCTTCATGGATATGTTATTGTATGTGGGTCGACATATATACCTTTCGTTTTAGCAAGGCCATGTTTTGTTCTCCAACTAATTAATTTAGCTTTCTCCTTCCTTGTTAGTGTATTTAGAACGATCTAAACCAAAAAAAATGTAACCAAATACATTTCCAGATTGGTTAGGTCGTTGTAGGCCTTGGTTTGACGTCGTTTCAAATGGTCTCCGAGAGTGAAGATTGTATGCAGTTTTGGTGTATGGCTTTGTCTCTGTTTCTAGCTTGCTTTTGGTGTTTGGTATAGGTTTGAGTTTTTCTCAGCTATCCTTAGTTATGTTTGGTTTTGTTTAACCCTTTAGCTTTACTTTTTAGTGCTGCTATGTGTTCGGGGAAATCTTGTCTTCCTTCGCTTTATCTCATATTTGTTTTCTTCGCCCTTGTGTGTGTTTCAAAGGTTTTAATGAAAATTCAGATGAAAAAAAGGTTACAAAATATTTACAATACATAACATTTATGGAAATAGGAAGTCTGATATCTAGATATCTTTTAATTGTTTTTGAAAAATTATATACAAAGTAGGTTAGGACCTGTCTTCTAAATTTTAAATAAATTATATTTAAGCAGTAACATTAAATTAATTTTTTTAATGATATATCTTGAAATTTTTTTAGGAAAAGAAGAAGAAAACATATTTCGTTAGAGAATAGAATTATATAATGCTGTAAAAAAAAGTTATATACATAAGTTTATTTTTTTACATCAGTAAATTAATTTAAATTTCTATATTAAAATTTTATTATTAACATATTAAAATTTAGATCACATCTAATAAATTTTATTTTTATATTGTCATTTGTTTTTCAATCACCATTTAAGATATGAAAAACAGATCCGGTGACTATGTTTTCGGTTATATACGGGCGAGACATTCTTCTGGCAAGATCTCTATTGTCCTTCTACTTTCCTGAGTCATATATTATATCCATTTCAACCCAATATGTTTTCTGACAACATCCTCTAACTCATCCCTTTCGTCACAATCTCTCAATTTTTTATTTTTATCTCGGGCACTATTTCTGCAAAATTTTTTTGCTTTCGGCAGCTTCTTTTCTTTTCGGTCTTTGAATTTCTATACACCCTCATCTTCAATCTCTAGTAGATGTCCCACCAACTTCCTCCTATTCCCGATTCCATATTTCTCCTTTGGTTTAGATTTTATCTCGGTTGCCAACCAAATATCTTTTTTCTCTTGCACTTTCACTCGTTGAAATCTTTTGTCATTTTTTGTCTCCTGACGTTTTTGGATAACATCTTATAGCTTAGCCTTTCCTTTACCAGATCTCAATTTTTTTACTCCTATCTTTTGCTATATTTCTTAAGATATTTGGTTTTTGCGACTTTATTTCTTTTCTGTCTTCGAATTTTTATCCATCTTCAACCTTCGGTATAAGCTCCACCGTCTTTCTCCCTCGTCCATATCCAGATTTGTGTATAAGAGTTGACTCCAACAGAAGTAACTATCATTGAGTAGATCTCCGCGTTTTGTTTTAAATTTTTTCTTTTGGGAGAAAACAAATATGACTTTCTCCCTCTAAAAAAGATCATTTACACACTATGTCTCCTCTATGAAAAAAATATTTTTTTAAGTTTTTCTGTCTAATAGATGCGTTGTTTTTTTTTATTAGTAAAGCTAGAATATTATCCAACTTTCTAATCAATTGTTATATTGTGTCAATTATATGTAACTAATTTGATAATCATCATTTTTGAATTCTCATTTCTTTGTTATTTCCAAAATATATCGTATCAAATTTTTGCTTGTTGACTTCTATTTTTTTATAGTTATAACTTATTTGA
This sequence comes from Cardamine occulta, assembly GCA_028015245.1. NCBI lineage: Eukaryota > Viridiplantae > Streptophyta > Magnoliopsida > Brassicales > Brassicaceae > Cardamine > Cardamine occulta. Next base: position 3,870,234 of record CM051389.1, read on the forward strand.
TGTTCAGTTTTCTTGCATGATGACACACATTTCTCATTAAATATCTATTTTAATAATTTTCTGTAAACATTTTGATTCTATAATTTATAGAAGTTTATGCAATTAGTTAATTCTTATCCTTTTATGATGATAAATTTACTAGATCTATTTAACTATTTGATCCACGTAATTAAATAGGTTTATGTGTTTATTCAAGCCAGTAAAGTGGATATATTTATGGGGTTATTCAATCAATTTACTCTATGATTTATTTAACACTTAACTAATTAGTTTGGATTATACTCAATCAATTTTTTAGGTTGAAAATTAGATACATGTGAAATTTTTTATTGGATTCTAAATAATATGAAATTCTAAATATCTAAATTTGAAAAAAAAAAATTAAATTTTATGGAAATAATAAGATTGAATATAAATTAGAAAAAATGAAAAATTTTAAATTATCTAATTTATTATTTATTTTGGGTTTTTGGTGGGTTTCTTTTTTGATTAACAAAATAATTTAGGTAAAAATTTAATTATATATATATATATACTGCTCTTAAAATATACACTATCTAAACATTTAACCTAATTCAATATAAATTTAAATCAATAAAATTTAAATATTTATTTGAGGTTAATTTTGAAATATCTAAACTTGTTTTAAAACATGATCAAAATTATATATGTAAAAAATGGAAAGTAAAGATTATATATTTGATTATTTATTTATTTTTTCTCTTTTCTGTGTGTTTTCCTTTTTGATTAAGAAAATAATATGCAAAAATAGAAGTAAAGATTATCTATTTAATTTTTTTTATATATTTCCTCTTTTTGTTGGTTTTTTTTGATTAAAGACATATTTTTTTACACGTGTCATAATCTAATCGATCAACCAACACATATGATGATTATATTAATTAGAATTTTGACACGTGTCAGTTTCTTTTGAGAGCAACCAAGGTTTATATAATAAGAAATGTCTAAACTTAGGGCTATATGAGAGTAATTTGTTAGTAAATGAGAATAAAACTATGACCCACCATATGAAAGTAATTATCTTTTTGCAATCAAAGGGTTCTTTTTCTTTCTTCAGAAACATTTACTCCACATAAGAAGAGTGAGAAAAATTACGCCTAATTTGGTGGGCTCAGATCATTTTTTTACGCTAATGTAACTTACCAATCACCCTCTTAATAATAGCATAAGTAAAAGACAAGGCCAATATGAGTTTAGAAGGTATATTATATACTACATAATACTGAAAGGGTGTTTTAATGTTTTAGAAGGTATATTATATACTACATAATACTATATAGGCAGAGGAAGATCATAGAAAATTCCAAAAGCAGAGAGCAAGATGAAGTAAAGGATCAAAAAGTGGACCATACAGATTCGTTTCTTTACTTGTATATAAAAATACAAATGTCAGAGCTAAAATATACATGAACTGATTTTACATATTTACCTGCACACTTGTCTACAAAGGAGTGTTAAAGAGTAATCAACACATACATCGATGTGTTTACACTTTGCAATTATACCTCTATTTTCACCCGAAAATATTGAATTTCATACTTTCTCGTTTGTTACTTTGTTACATGGACAGTAACAGTAATACTTAATTCTCTATCTAAGAAAATGAAAAGCACATTGTTGGTTGAGGCCCATATTCAATTCTTTTGTAAGTAAACTAAAATATTAAATTGGGCCGAAAGAAAAGCCCATTTGATAAACCCTAAATTTATTCTCGGAGAATGGTGTGTTTTCTTGCAGAGCCACCGACGTTCCTGTATAAACCAAATCGTTACACTGTAATTTTGAGAACCGTTATCGTATTGTGAATCCAAGGTTTTATGTGTTTTTTCTTTTTCTTTTGTTCGGATTAGTTTTTAGGAAGAAATTTGGGAGGTGATGATTATTTCCCCAAATTTGGGAGGTGATAAAATACCCTTGTCTTTCAACAATAATTCAGAAGGAAAAAAAAATTAAAATTTTACGAGTCACACCCCATTGTTCATTGTACTTATAAAACTTAATAATATTTTCAAAATATACAATGTTAGATTATTGCATAATGCTCCATAAACGTTGGACGAATGGTATTATGAGGACTAATGTTTACAAATACAACATATCATCACATATATACAACGTACTAGGTGAAGTTCCTACTCCCTGCGCGGGGTATAAATGTTTTAGTTATTTTTCATTTAATATCGTAAAATTTTTAGTTAATTGAAGCTATTTTTAATTTGATATTTAATACTCAATATATATAAAATTTTTAGCTTGATCGTTCGGTTAAAAGTCAAAAATCAAATATCAAAAATAGTTGTATGTAATTAGGACACAATAAAATCTCTAAAACCCTAAATCTATTCAAATCTGAAATAAAATTTTAAAAATCCAAAAACTAAACGATGTTTTGTTAAATTTTCCTTCTAAACGATAGTAGGATGTTTTATTAAATTTTTATTCTAAACGACAATATGTGTTTGTAGCTGAGGGTTCCCATCTTCTTTGGTGATTGAAAATTTTAATTTGTCTCTTATACACGACAACATATAACTATCCATGAGAAAATATATGTAATACACTCGCGTTTTGTTCATAGATAAAGAATTAAAACCAAGATATTAGTTCAAGCAAAGAAATGAATGTATTTGGTGTATACCTATAGTTAGTATTGAAAAACTGTGCAAAAGCATTAAAAAAAAAACTGAGTGTCTATATTTACATTTTCTTAGGATAGTAAAGAATTTTCCTTTAGAAAATCATCTACGTTATATCCTTAATGGAAATTTTACATCTGATGGAGTTATGAATATCCTAGCCTCATATGGATTAGGACAATTTCTCCAATCCTAATATCATTTATAATCTTAGTCTCAATAACATGATTCGCTAATTGAGTAACTTGTAACCTCATACCATTTCATCAAACCACATTTATGATCAATCCTCCTTAATTAGTACCATAAATGAAGTACCGACTTTCAATATCAACTTGTAGTTGACCAATCTAGATACGTTGATGATGTTCACAAACTCTGGAGAATAAAGAATGAGATCATTTTCACTCGTGTCTAATCCCACAATACTATCAAAACTGAGATAAATTAAATCCTTTCTTCACCTGTTACGTTTTCATGTGGATTACTTATAAGTAGTAATGTAATACTACGCAAGACCTATTAAAATTGGGCATCTACGTTCACATTTTCTTAGGTTAGTAAAGACCAATCTTTTAACATTACTGTTTTTTCTAAAGTTGCCTCTATGAAGGTTTATAGAGTTCAAACGTGTGACCATTAGGATATCTCGCAAAAGCAACTTGGCTATTGAAACTTACATCTATGAAGGTTTATAGATTTCAAACATGTGACCATCAAGATATCTTGCAAAAGCAAATTGGCTATCGAAAAAGTTTCCAGTAAAAACAATTTAAAGTTCCATAAAAAGAAATATAAACAATGAGATTTGATCATTTGCAAGGAATTGTGAGTTTTTTTTCTAAGACCTTGTATTTTATAAAGCTATCGAGTTCATATCTCAATTCCATAACTTTTGAGAATGTTGTGTTAATATCTATCACGGTGAACTCATTCTTTTTCTATCTCCCTCTCTCTCTTCTTCTTTGAGTCAAAACTTTTTCACCAGTCCATGTTCTATATCCTCCATTATCTTCCTCCTTTGCCTCATCCTTGTCTCTTAATCTCAAATTTCATTGTCAGGCAATTTGTGTGTGATTTCGATTTTCTCATTTTGATCGAAACTCTTCTTTGTTCTTTCGTCACTCACAAGTTACTTCAATATTTTCTTAGTTTGATATCTAATACTTAAAATATACAATTTATTTTGATGTTAGGATAGAAATTTAAAATTAACAAAAAGAGGAAAAGCTGCATCTAATTGACCGTTGATAAAAACCCTAAAACCTCGAATCCAAGCAAAAATGAAATAAATTCAAAAAAATCTAAAAACTAAGAAAATGAAAACTAAACAATTTTTTGGATTCCTTGTAAACAACATTACATGTTTTTAGCCAAAGTTTTCCATCTACGTTGGTAATTAAATTTTTTTAACCCATCTTGTGAATTTACCTTGATAAAAGATAGATGTCAATAAGAGAAGACATGTCGAGGAAGAAACAATTAATTTTGTTAATGGTCATAGTAAATGCATTTGGCACCAGAAATTGCGTGTGTTGCATCATACAATGGTAATTTAGTTTTGAGCATGAAAACAAATTTTTCGGATCAACATTCTTTGACCATCAACATCACTAATTATTAATCTAGGTTTTGATCCCTACACGAAGATAAAACATTTTAAAATTAAAATTAAAACCAATGAATATTTTGTATATATATCTATAATTAGTAATAGACGACTACACATGACCATAAGTTGGCTGTTCATGTTCACATTTTCTTAGGATAGTAAAGATTATGTCTTTAGAACTTACTATTCTTTTTAAAGTTTCATCTATGAAGGTTTATAGAATTCGAGCATGTGATCGTCAAGATATCTCACATTAGCAATCTAGCTGTCAAGGAAAAAAAACAAAAAGAAAGATTTGCAATTCTATTTTAGAAAACTCAAACAGTGAAATTTGAGTACTTGCAAGGAAATGTGCACTACAAGAAAGGTAACCGCAATCAGACGAATTTTCCGACAGATTTGTATCCGTTGAAATTTCTGACAACTAATCGATGGATACCCGACAATTTTCCAAAAACATATATCCGTTAAAAATCCGTAAAAAATTAAGAATGTTGATGTTACCATTGTAGTAGCCGTTGTCGGAGCCGTTATTTTTCAACAGGTCTCTCAGTATCCATCAGAAATTCGTCGGAAATTTTAAACATTATTGTAGCCGTTGTCAGAGCTGTTACTTTCTTACAGATTTTTGACGGAATTCCGACACCCTGTGATTCTATATATTTATTCCCATCATTCTCCATTCATTCACAATTACAAACTCTTTCTATAATACCTTTTTCCAAATTATCTTCTTCAAAATATTTTCTTCAAATGTCTTCTTTTCGATCATGGATGGATGGAGAAATGAGAAATCCGGAGTCAGACTTATTGAATGACGAGTATGCCCGAGAATATGCGAATTCATGGAAGTGGCAAAAAATAAACCACGAACCAAAAGAAATGGTAAGTTCAAATGTCCATGTTCACTTTGCCGGAATTCTCGTAATATTAAGGTAGAGTTAGTTTGGCATCACTTGTATGACAATGAGTTTATGCCGGGTACAAGATTTGATATTTACACGGAGAAATTTTTTTTGAGTATGGTAGTACTAGCAAACCATATATTACTGATAGTGTAGAAGAACGAACAAAAGTAGATGTCGGTGTAGGAACAATTGAGATGGTGAATGATGCATTTAGAGAGAATACGCAGTCAACTAGTGATGATAGAGATAGGGTTGAAGAACCTAATTTAGAAGTTCGCCAGTTTTTTTATATGTTAGATGCAGCGAAGCAGCCATTATATAGTGGCTGTAGAGAAGGTCATTCACCATTATCATCTGCTAGTAGAATGATGACTATCAGGACAGACTTCAATTTGGCGGAGGAATGTGTCGATGCTATAGCAAATTTTGTGAAAGATATTTTGCCTAAAGATAATATTTCACCAGCATCATACTACGAGGTACAAAAACTTATAGTTGGTCTTGGTTTGCCGTATCAGACGATAGATATGTGCATTGACAACTGTATGATATATTGGAGAGAAAATAAAAACCGTAACAGATGTTGTTTTTTTCGTAAACCACGATATAAAAAAAACTGGTGGCAGAGTTCCGATTCCATTTAAACAGATGTGGTATTTATCGTTAACGGAAAGATTGAAAAAGTTATATCAATCTCAGCGCACGACAGAGCCAATGAGATGGCATGCGGAGCATCATCAAGATGGAGAAATTACACATCCTTCAGACGCAGAAGCGTGGAAGCATTTTCAATCATTGTATCCAGATTTTGTGTCAGAGAGGAGAAATATGTACCTTGAGCTATGTAGAGATTGATTCAACCCATTTGGAAAGCATGGAAAACAGTATTTGTTGTGGCATTTTATTGTTACACTATATAATTTTCCTCCATCTTTGTACATGTATAGAGAGTTTATGTTCCTCTCCATTCTTATTCCCGGCCCCAAGCATCCGAAGAAATCTCTTGATATATTCCTCCAGCCATTTATACATGAGTTACAAATGTTTTGGGATCATAGTGTTGAAGCGTGTGATGTTCTTGCTAAGAGAATTTTAAGATGTGTGCGGTTCTAATGTGGACGACTAGCGATTTCTCAACATATAGCATGTTATCTGGATGGACAACCCATGGAAGATTATCGTGCTCATATTGCCAAGACAACACCGATTCATTCTAATTACAGCACGGAAGAAAAACGTGTTAGTTTGATTGTCATAGAAGGTTTCTACGAGTGATCATCCATATCGACGGTCCACCTCCTGGGATATACGAGATTAGTTTATTAGAGCAGTTAAGAGATTTTGATACAGAGTGGACTCCTTACTGTGGGGGTAACAGACATGATCATGTTGACAGTGTTGGTGTATTTCATAATTGGCACAAAAAGAGTATTTTCTAGGATTTGCCTTATTGAAAAGATCATCTATTGAGACACAATTTAGATGTTATGCATGTTGAAAAAAACTTCTTTAACAACATCATGAACACGATTTTAAATGTCCAAGGTAAAACAAAAGACAATATGAAGTCTAGATTAGACTTGCCATTGTATTGCGCTCGAGATTTTTTCTTGAAGTTCTTCCTAATGGTAAATGTTATTTTTCTGTGTATCAGTTGGGAGCTGATAAGAAGCAAACATTTTTTAATTGGATTCAGAATGATATCAAATTTACGGATGGTTATGCATCTAATCTACGAAATTGCATTGATCATGATGAAGGCAAGTTTACTGGGATGAAGAGTCATGATTGTCATGTTGTGATGCAGCGACTCCTTCCATTTTCCTTTGCGCATCTTCTTTATAAAGATGTCCACCAAGTAATTGCAGGTATATATATATTTTTAATTCATTTAAGTTTTAACATGTATTATATATATCTTAATTTTTAAATTTTTTATATGCAGTTGTTGGTTATTTTTTTGGGATTTATACACTAGAACACTTATAGTGGACGGTATTAAAAGTTTAGAAGCTAATATACCGGTGATTATTTGTAATCTTGAGAAGATTTTTTCGCCATCTTTATTTGATGTTATGGAACATCTTCCAATCCATCTTCCATGAGAAGTAGCACTAGGAGGGCATGTTCAATACCGTTGGATGTATCCCTTTGAGCGGTACATATTTCATCTGAAAAAGAAGGTTAAAAATTTAAGCAAAGTTGAGGGATCTATTGTCGCATAGAGGCTTAATAAAGAAACCTTACACTTTGTTAAATATTATTTTCCTTCGGAAGATTATACAAAGAGTAGATGTCCAAGTCGCCATGATGATCGAGGTGAGCGAGCGATTTATCCCATGTATGTCTCTGAGTTATTTTCTCAAGTTGGTCAAGCGAGTAGAAAAAGAAATAAGCGCAAACTTTCACATCAGGAGTTTACATAATTGCATACGTATATCCTAACAAACTGTAAAAAGTAAAATATGTTTAATAATGTTTACATTGAAAGATAAAACATGTTTAATAATTTAAATTGTAAAATCATCTAAAACTTTTGGTAACCTTAAATATGTAGTGCTTTTGCAGGATTTACATGGCATTAATACGTAACTACTATCTGAAAAATCAGAAGAAGAAATTCAAGTCTATTAGGAGACAGACTTTATGTTTTGATTATAATTTTACGTAAATGATTAATTATCTTAGTTTATGTAGTATTTCAATTTAATGAAAATATTTGCGTATAAATTGATCGACTTCCCGCCACATGTACTAACTTAGCATTTTCTCATTATTGCGAGGATCAATGGATTGATTTTTGTTTTTATAAGGTTTACTTTATTTTTTTTTAATGGATCAATGGATTGATTTATTTTATTTTATTTTCTTTGAAGATGTTGTATTATAAGATTAAAGTAAAAGTTAACGGCTGAGCTACTTTTGAATTTTCTTTGGTTCACCACTTTGAACCTTCCAACAGTTACCGCTATGTAGAGAACTAGTTTCTAATTAAATACCATAGAACATCGTATATCATTCAGAGTTTTCATAGCAAAAGGAAACAAAAACATAAAATAAGATTAGACGATCTAGCAGGCATTTCTTCTCCCATGGCCACTCCTAATCGAAAGAGAACCAAAACTGGAAGACACATCCTCAAGCAAAGCATCATTCATGGCATCTCTTAGATTCTTATCATCTACAGCATCGAAGAAGCAACCACATGTCCTCTACTCACTTGTCAGTTTTGACCAAATTGAACCACTTAGAGCCAAAGTTGTCTCATTCCCAATCACCCATAAACAGTGCCTTGCTCGAGTCAGTGCCACGTTGGCTCTTTGACGGTTACTGAGAAATCCCACGTTTCCGTTAACGTTACTTCTAACGGTAGAGATGATTATAACATCTTCTTCTCCTCCTTGAAACCCATCTACAGACTGAGCATTCAAAGTGAAAAGATGATAACCTGATAAGGAACCGTACTTATTGCCGATTCTGTCTTGGATTGCTTTCACTTCTCCCTTGTAAGGTGAAATAACTCCAACACTCATCTTCTTCCTTCTTTCACAAGAAACTGTTTCAAGATTATAAACAAATTAACCAAAATGAGAAACAGATTATACAAATAAATAAAGTTTATACCTTTGAAAAGATTGGATATGATTTCAGAAATCACAGAAACTTCAACCATGTTCTTGGGACTATGTCCATCACAAAACTCTTCTATTCCACGTCCTACATTGATAAAGGAGAAAGAGCCAAACATGTTTCCTTGGAGAAATCGCTTTTGATAATGGCAGCATCTGTGATTCTCCCATCATAAAACTCCTTATTAGGGAAAAGCCTATCGAAGGATGAATTCGATATTGAATATTAAGCAAGTGTTTGTTATGACCAATCAGAACCAATCTCTCAAACAAGCTTCTTCCAAATTTTGACTTTTCGCATTCTTCGTTATGAACCATTGCTGGTAACTGATACTCATCTCCTAATAGAAGTGCATGATGAAGTCCATCAAGTTGCAATGCAGCAACTGATTCACATTCTTTAAGCTGAGCCGCCTCATCGACCACAAGTACGTCAACCAAGCCTATCCTTGTTGGAGTCATATTTACTACACCTGAGGCTGTGCAGAAGATTATGTCTGCATTTTGTAGACAAAATTTCCTAGTATCTTCGAATTTTCCTAGGTCAGGACTCCCAAAACATTTTGGAAGTAGACATAGAGCTTCCAGGGCATCAACACTTATGAACTGATTGAAGCAATTGCATCTGAAATTACCTTTCTTGAAATCATCTCTAGAAGAATTGTCATGCAAGAAATATCTAACACGCCGAATAGCTTGAAATCATCTTCACATCTTTAGATGATATTTTAGACATAGGCAGATGAATGTGCAAATCAACCATATATGTCTCCAATATTTCACTTAAGCCATTAAACGTCTTCTTCACAAACTCTCCAAATGTAGGAATGTTTAGAACTTCTTGCTTCTTCCTCTTTTCAACTTCTTCTTTCTTACTCTCAATTTCTTCTCTCTTCTTTTCAGCTCCTTGTTCCTTCTTCCTTTCAACTTCTTTCTTCTTCTTTTGATCTTCTTGCTTCTTCTTTTCATCTTCTTTTATCCTTTCAATCTCTTCTTCTAATTCATGTACATGTTGCTCGTACCTAGCCTCTGTGTTCTCAAGAAAATCTATGATTGACTCCAAACTCTTTCTCCATCCAAAAGATGATGAAAACAGTTTACCAAGTTTGTCGATGCGATGATTAAAAAACACATCGAGATGAATACTATTCTTCTTAATCCCCATTCTTTCACGGTTTCCAGATAGAATGATACTCCCCATACCGAAAGTGGTACGTTCTAATGTAGAAGTTTCCATAAATAAGGACGAGAACCTCGATGCAACTTCAACAATAGCTGAGTTTGTACGAGCACACACAATCGTTTCTTTAGATAAAGCCAATAGCCTCAATGCAACTGCTACAATAGCTGTGTTTGTAGGAGCACACACAACTGTTTTGCACTTAAGTTTGAGAAGAGCAGAGAGAAGAGTTGCGACCGTCTTTGTTTTGCCTGTACCGGGAGGTCCCCATATCAGTTTCACACTCTTCTTGTGATTACAGTTCCTTGTCTTAAGGCAACCTAAAATTGCAGCTTCTTGAGAAGAGTTCAATTTTGTTGAACGGATTATATCCAAAACACAGTCAGGAACAGAACCATCAACATCATTTCCCCAAGAAACACTTTGTTCTGTAGCCTAAAACATAAGCAAAACCACAAATTTCTCAATCGAAGTATCTTAAATTTATCATATACAAAATTTGAATTGGATCATTAGTTTCAAAATAAGCAAAGTAGATTAGTTGTCCATACGTACCAGAGCATTTTCTTGAAGCACACTCTGGATTAGAGTGGAATTGGCAGTTTTGTTGTGCAACGCGTTCCAAATTCGAGTGTTGCGGTTAGAGTCATGAGAAAAACACAAAAATGAAATGAATATTTCTCATCAGGTGATATCGATCTAGAGAAGTGAACAGAGAATTTAAAATCATCATATACAGAGAATACATAAGCTAGAAGTAAAGGATTCAAGTCATCGATTCTTGGCCTTTCCTCTGCCAGACTTAGAGCAATAATATCTCCACACTTTGGCTCATACTTTTCAGTTTTTTCCACGGCATCATCCTTTAATGTTATATCATGGAAATTCTTGATCGATGATTCTTTTGTCCTGTTCTCTACAGAAATTATATCAAAAGCAGGAGCTTTAGATAAAGATGTGAAGCTCGAGGACAACTCGGTTCTTGTTTCCTCGAGAAATGAGGAACAAAACACTCAAAGTAGTCATCAAAGGAACTAAATCTGTCTGGTATTGCCTTTATCTGTTAGAAATATATACACCATTGAAGAGAAATATATAAGTAGATGAAAGCTATTGAAGAAAGGTTAAATAAAATAAGATCAAAAACCTTTTCTTTGTAGAGATCTTTGTTGAAAATATCTTCGATAGACCGAGAACATACTCTAGCGAGCAGTTTTGTTTTCTCGTTTTTTTCCAAGAGCCTTCTTATTTCTTTATTGTCCATCAAAGCAACGGCGAGAGATTACCTAAAGACTTAACTTGTATTCCAAGAAAAGCCTCTTTCAAAGGATTGGTGCAGAAGAAACAATGGAGACGAAGAAAACAGATCTTGTGTAACTCTTACTATCAGTTTGGTCTACTTAAAAGTTAAAAAAGAAGAAGAAGGCAAAAGGTCTAAGACTTTGTGATCTCAAATTTCAACATTTTCCAATATAAGCTTGTTAATGGAATTCGATTTTTTATTATAAAAAAATATTTACTTTGAATACGTAGTGATCAATGAACTGAATATGAGACTTTCGCATGCGTAAAGTGTATAGTGTACTGATTTATTACACTTATTGGCATTTTAAATCATTAAGAGAGATTAATTCAGCTGTGATGTTGATTTTCCAAATTGCATGGGGAAGAAGAAAGGTCGGGGTTTTAAGAACATAGCATTTGTTTTTTTCTTTGTTAAACATAGCATTTACTTTTAACCCAAAAAAAAAAAAAGAACGAATTTCATACGTGAATTGAAAATAGCTCACGTGATTTTAAGAACATAGCATTTACTTTTTCAAAACTAAAGCTAAGCTTTTACAACTTAACAAAAAAAAAAAAAGACATTAGAAAATTTCTAATCTCATGAATTATTATCAGGCAAATAGTAAAAAATTCAATTTTTAGAAATAAAAGTGAAACTAATTTCATACGTGAATTGAAAACCATAAATAATACCATATAACATAGTAAATCCGAAACAAAGTTTTCATAAGAAACAGAAACATAAAACAACAAAAAAGATTCAGACCAAAACGTAAAAGAAAATACTACAAGATCAAAGATCTACCAAATATTTCTTCTCCCATTCCTAATCGAAAGAGATCCCAAACTCGAAGACACATCCTCAAGCAAAGCCTCATTCATAGCATCTCTTAGATTCATATCATCAAGTGCTTCGTAGAAACATCCACGAGTCCTCGAGTCACTTATCAGTTTTGCCCAAATCGAACCACTTAGAGCCAAAGTTGTCTCATTCCCAATCACCCATAAACAGTGTCTTGCTCGAGTAAGTGCCACGTTGGCTCTTTGACGGTTATTGAGAAACCCAACTTTTCCATGACCGTTACTTCTAACGGTCGAGATGATGATGACGTCTTCCTCTCCACCTTGAAACCCATCTACCGACCGAACATTCAAAGTGAAAAGCGGACTTGATAAGGAACTGTACTTATCACCGATTCTATCTTTTATTGCTCTAACTTGACCTTTATATGGTGAAACCACACCAACACTGATCTTCATCCTCCTTTCACTTGAGACTGTTTCAATACAAAACATATAAATTAATCCAAAAAAAAACGAAAAAGATAACAAATAAATAAATATTATATATACCTTTCGAAAGTTTAGAAATGATTTCAGAAATCACAGCAACTTCAATCATGTTCTTAGGACTATGTCCATCACCAAACTCTTCTTTCCCACGACCCACATTGATAAAAGAGAAAGAACCAAACATGTTTCCTTGAAGAAATCTCTTTTGATAAATACTTTCTTGAACAATCTCAGTGCCTTCTTTGAGAGTGATATGATGATCAATTCATCATTGTGGTGGAAGATGTGTGGGTAATTGAAAAAGATCATCGAATTTGTTGATCAACACTCACAAATCGTCAGATATTGATTTGTCTCTGTTGTTGGTCTGATCCATCGAGATCGCAAAAAACAGTTGGCCTTGTCGTGCATCTTTGGCGAGCTCCATCGAAGTAATCTCTTGGATCTCCTTATGTTGCAAACCTTGTAACATCACTGTTTTACCAGTCTAGATAAACTACATCATCTTAGCTTTCCCGTTACATAATACTGGGCCTAGACTCTCCAACCATTGAATCCCAAAGACCATATCCAAGCCCACCAGATTGAGCGCATACAAGGTGATAGGAAAAGTGACACCTCCCCTTGTAACTGAAACATTCTCGTATTTGCCCTGGCAACGAAGTGGTAATCTGTTAGCTACCTTTACGATGAAAGGTTTGACGGTCGTTAAGTCAAGGTTCCACATATGAGTTGCCTTTTGGCTCGCAAAATTGTGAGTCGCACCATTATCGATTAACACCACCAATGCTTGCTTCTGAATACACACCTGAATTCGTGTTGTTTGTGGTGAATCCCAACCCAACAACGTGTTTAGTGTTATCTCTGGTATTACATCCAGTGACTCATGTTCTGTTGTTTTCCCCACTTCATCTTCTTCATCATTTGTTATGCCTTCCATGACGAAAATTTGGGGCTTTGAACATTTTTGCCCTTGGGAATAACTTTCATCACAACTAAAACAGAGTCCTAGGCTTTGTTGCGATCCAACCATTGCTTCTGAATACGCGCCTGAATTTGTGTTGTTTGTGGCGAATCCTAACCCGACAACGTGTTTAGTGTTATCTCTGGTATTATGTCTTCTTTTTCTACTTCCGGTCCCTTCATTGAGATCCAACCTTAATCAAGAAGTCAAAAATCTTCTCAAATTGAAATCTGCCTTTGGATAAACAGAATCCAACTATGTCTTTGCCACTTTGACTCACCTTGAATCTCTAGAAAATTTTCATGAAATTCCCTAAAAACCCTCAAGAAATTGAGTTTCTTAAGCATTGGCGATAACCGCTTCGATCCGCATCCATCGAATCAGTTATTTAGAAAATATTTAATAGCTTTAACATTTTTTATCGGTTATCGGTTTAAGGGTTAAGCGTTGGCGATAATCGATTAAATTTGTTAGATTAAATTTGTTTCTGAATACTCATTGGAAAGTTAAATAACCGATAAAAGAATGTTAAAGCTTTCATCCCGTAAACCTGCTCCGTATCTCAGTTTAATGTCGTGCCTAAAATAGCATAGTTAACATAAGTTAACCATTTAATTATGAAGTTAACAAAAATTTCGACATTTAAACGTTCATATTTTAAAAGTTGAGCTTTCTTAGTAAGAAGGAAATGACGTCGTTTTGATTAAACGGAAGCTGCTAACAGAATCTTTAGCTCCGTTAACATGCTCTGTTTCTCGATTTAACGTCGTGCCTCAAATGGCAAACTCAACATAAATTAACCATTTAATTATGAATTCATAGAAAACTGAGGCACTTAAACGATATTTTGAAAGTTGAAGATTTAAACGTTCATAATTTAAAAGTTAAAATATTTTTTGACATTTTTCCGTTTTATTTCTATACTTTTTCAACCTTTTTTCTTTTTGTTGTTGTTGTTTGCTGGCCTTTTTCACCCCTATTTAAAAAGGAGACCATTTAGAGTTACCGTTTAATTATATTTTCTTAGTTTGGCTTAACCAAGCACTAACTAAGGCACTTTCTGTAAGGAAAATGGTTCATTATTAACGGCCGAACACGTTGTTTTGTCTTCAAGCACACAAGCTACAAACATTTACAACTCCACATTTGGCTTTATTTTTTTATTTTATTTTTTTTAGCCTACAACAACTTTTTCTGTAATAAACTAAAGATAATAAACACAAATTTTTAACCTACGAAGATAAATGTTTAAATATTTAACTATAAAAATAATTGTCTTACTATTTTGTAATCTAACTTTTAATGAACACTATTTTAATCGATAAAAACTAAATTTTAAAATAAATTTGTAAAATATTAGAAATAATTAACACTATTTTCTTAATATATAAAATATAATTTTAAACTCAAGAAAAATAATAATAAAATACATATTTTACCATTTTCAAAAATTTGGGCCCTAAAATTTGGTTAATATTTAGGGGTAAAGGGAATGCTTTTTTTTTCTCCTCACATAGGCACGCTTCTGCTAGTTTGATTTACTTCATATCTGTGTTTTGAGGAGTGTTAGTACAGTTTCATGTTTCTTAGTTTCATCTGATATTTTTTGTGATTTTAGTAATTTTTTTTGCCGTTATTTTTGCGTTAATTTGATCAACTGGTAACCTGAAAAATGTATTCTCTATAGTTACCTGGATGAGGTAGCTCGAGATGCTCAACCGTTGAACCTCTGTTGAGTACTGGCAGCAGTGAGGACTATCCATTTAATCTAGCTTTGGTCTTCGTTCTAAAGAAACTACGGATTTTGCCGCAGGATTAAAAAATAAAACAGTATGTATTTTTTTAGTTCAGAAAAGAATACAACTAAAAAATCAAATGGGTAAAAAAAACTCTCACTTTTTACAAAAAAATTTTAAAAATTCTCAGATTTTTTAGGTTTTAAAACCCTCACGTTTTAATAAATGATGAAATAACCTCCAATATTAATCAACCCTATTTAAAACTAAACAAACTGTTATATTAAAATATAAATAAATAAAAACAATTTAGTTTAGGATTTTTGTTCCTAAATTCTATTTTACAATTTGTTTTCCAAATATAAGTCTTTAAGTTATAATGTAAAAAACTTATATGAAACCGTAGACCGTAATTCAGCATCTTGTTGAGATATATGTTTCTTTATCTTTAGCAATTTTTAATGTAAATTATTTTAATTTATTGGCCTAGAAAATTAATTTCGTATTTAGGAAAACATGTCACAACTAGATCCAAATTTTATTTCAGTGTTATTTTAGGTTTGATTCGATTTTGTATAAAAGTTATTGTTTTATGTTATATATATATATATATAATATTTGAATTTTTAAAAATTATTATGTATATTTTAATTAAAAATTTTAAGTAATGAAGATTTATTCGCTTGGATTATAAAAATTCATAAATGTGAAACTCTACCAATTTTTAATAGTACGAGAGATATATAAAATTTTATGTTTAACTGAATATGAATTTATGTTAATAAATGTTTATTTGGTTTGATCACATAAACTAATTAACATGAAAATAAACAAAATTTTGTATTATTACAAAAGTACGTAAATTTCAAAAATGAAATCTTTTAATTTAAAAATATTAAATTAAAAGATAATTAAAATATAATATTAATTACTTTTAGTTAATCATTATTTAACTATATTTTCATCTAAAGCTGAACCAAATCCGAATCTGAATTTTGGTAATAATTTAAATCAATTTTTTAAATTCAGAAAAGAAAAATTCCAACAAATTCCAACAAAAAAAAAACAGAATATACTAATCTATAATTTTTTTAGTTCAAAAAAATTGAATTTTGGAAAAATCTCTAACTCAAATTTAGAAAATTAAATAAATCGCAAACTATTTTTTTTATTTTAGTTTAATGTTTTACTTAGTTTTTTATACAGTCAAACATCTATAAGTTAATAACATTGGGACCAATGTATTTTACGAAATTTTATTAATTTATCATGATTATTAATTTATAAAAGGGGTATTTGGGTTAAAATATTAATTTGGGATTGAAAAAAATTATTAATTTAACGAGGTATTAATTTATCGAATATTAATTTATAGAGGTTTTACTGTAATACTTAAGGATTATTTCACCATTTATTAAAAGGTTAGAGTTTAAAATCCACAAAAATAGTGGGTTTTAAATACTTTTGGAAAAGGTAAGGGTTTTTGTACACATTTTATTTTACAAATGATTTTAGAAAAAGTGACATTTTATGTAAAATTGTGAAATTATAAGAAAAACCCTTCAAATTCTAGACCTTTCGCCTTCTTTTTCCTTAAATAAACCAAGCAAAATTACTTATAGACTCCCCATACTTGTCGTTGTAAGTCTCTTTTTACTTTTGTTGATTCTCTTCAACATTCTTCTTCAAGCTTCGCTTCCTACCTATCAATCTATTTGTTTCCCTTGTAAGAAAAATCACATCTTTATGAACATAACTCGGCATTTCATTGTGTTGTTCTGACTTACCAATTTTTTGCATTATTCTTTACTATATCGCAGGAAAAAAATTGAATAACCGCAAAGCTAATCAATGGAAAGGAAAGAGAAAACAAGTCTACTTGATAGAATATTTTCTTGGTCTATCAAAGATATTCTCAACAAATATCTCTACAAACAAAAGGTTTTTTTTGTTTTCATTTTCTTTGGATGCAATCTTTTGGTACTTGTAAATATTGGATTTGTAACAGACAAAGACAATACCAGACAGGTTTATTTCCACTGATGAATACTTTAAGTGTTTTGTTCCTCACCTACTTGAAGAAACTCGAACCGTGTTGTGCTCAAACTTCAAACCTTTATCGAAATCTTCGCTCTTTCAAATAAGTTCCTTGACAAAGGAATCAAGTGGAAGTTGCAATAATTTGCTACACATTTTAAAATTAATGGATGGAGAGAATGATGCAAAGAACCAACCACATTGTGGAGATCTCATAGCTCTCACAAAGACAAGACCCAGAAGTTTCCATGACTTGAACCCATTGTTTCTTGCCTATGTTTCTGTCGATGGTCATCCCAAAATCTCAGAAGAAAAAAGAAAGATTCATCCATATATCTCTGTTTTTTTTTCAAGACTAATATCCAATGAAGAGAAAACTTCACTTGGTTTCGGTGTTTTCCTCATGAATTCAACTACAAACAATCGTATATGAAACGCTTTGCACCATGAAGCTTCCAACTTTGATCTCATCAAGAGTGTTCTTCAGCCAAATACTGCAGTATGTATATAAGAAATGGCCTTGACTCTTGACTCTCTTTATCTTCTCATTATTCATTTCAAAACCATACAATTTTCTCCTCTCTTTTAATATCTATCAAGTCTAGCTCCAATGTAATTTCTTAAGAAAATGCATCAACTAGAATGATTTTGTTTATCAATTGTGGGTTTCTTGTGTTTCAGGGTATAGAGCTAACTTTTTCTTCAAGGAAATGGGGACAAAATGTTTTGGATATAATCCGTTCAACGAACTTGAACTCTTCCCAACAATCTGCACTCTTGAGCTGCCTTGAGACAAGAAACTGTAAACATAAAAATAGTGTGAAGCTGATATGGGGACCTCCAGGAACAGACGAAACAAAGATGGTTGCGACTCTTCTCTTTGTCCTTCTCAAACTAAAGTGCAAAACAGTTGTGTGTGCTCCTACAAACACAGCTGTTGTAGAAGTAACATCAAGGCTATTGTCTATATCAAAGGGATCTTCAGAACACGCCAGGTATGGATTGGGGAATATTGTTTTAGCTAGTAACCACAACAGAATGGGGATTAAAAATGATGATGATCTTCGAAATGTGTTTCTTGGTCATCGCGTCAATAGCTTTCAGAAGCTGTTTTCATCATCTTCTGGATGGAAGCAGAGATTAGAGTCACTGATACATTTTTTTGAGAACACAGAGGCCGAGTACAAGTAAAATAAACGTGTATTGAAAAAGAAGGAAGAAGCTGAAAACAAAAAGAAGGAAGAAGCTGAAAACAAAGACAAGGAAGAAGTTGAAAACAAAGACAAGGAAGAAGTTGAAAACAAAGACAAGGAAGAAGTTGAAAACAAAAAGAAGGAAGAAGCGGAAAACAAAAAGAAGGAAGAAGCTGAAAACATTCTTACATTTTGAGAGTTTGTAAAGGAAACGTTTAATGGCTTAAGTGAAGAATTGGAGAAAGATATGATTGATTTGTACGCTCATCTTGCCAAGTCTTTCGTTTCATCTGTACAAGTGAAGAAAACGATCGCAGCCCATCAAGCTCTTCAACGTGTTAGATATTTCTTGCAGGATAATTCTTCTACACTTGATTCCAAGAAGGGAAGTTTCAAAAGAATCATCAGTGTTGATTGTATTAGGAAATTTTGTCTACAAAACGTGCATATAATCTTCTGTACAGCCTCGGGTGCTGCAGAAATGAATGCGGAAAGGATGGGAAATGTAGAATTTCTTGTGCTTGACGAGGCGGCTCAGCTTAAGGAATGTGAATCAGTTGCTGCATTGCAACTTCAGGGACTGTGCCATGCTGTTCTACTAGGAGATGAGTTTCAGTTACCTGCATTGGTTCATAACGAAGAGTGTGAGAAAGCGAAATTCGGAAGAAGTTTGTTCGAAAGGTTGGTTTTACTCGGTTACAACAAACATTTGCTTGATGTTCAATATCGAATGCATCCTTCGATTAGTCGTTTCCCGAATAAGGAGTTCTATGGTGGGAGGATCACTGATGCTGCCATTGTTCAAGAAAGCAATTATGAAAAGAGGTTTCTTCAAGGAAACATGTTTGGCTCTTTCTCTTTTATCAATGTGGGTTGCGGGAAAGAAGAGTTTGGTGATGGACATAGTCCCAAGAACATAGTTGAAGTTGCTGTGATTTCTAAAATCATTTATAATCTCTTCAAAGGTATTAATTAATCTTTATTGATTGGTTAATATATATTAGTCTGTTTCACTATTCTTTTATTTGCTTGGTTTTGGAACAGTTTCAACTGAAAAAGGATGAAGATGAGGGTTGGAGTTATTTCACCTTACAAAGGACAAGTTAGAGCAATCCAAGAGAGAATCAGAGATAAGTACAGTTCCTTATCAGGTCAGCTTTTCACTTTGAATGTTCGGTTAGTAGATGGGTTTCAAGGAGGAGAAGAAGACATTATCATGATATCCACCGTTAGAAGTAACGGTAACGGCAAAGTGGGATTTCTCTCTAAACGTCAAAGAGCTAACGTGGCACTCACTCGAGCAAAGCACTGTTTATGGGTGATTGGAAATGAGACAATTCTGGCTCGTAGTTGTTCGATTTGGGCAAAACTCGTAAGTGACTGGAAGAAACGTAAATGTTTCTATCATGCTAAAGATGATAAGAGATTGAGAACTGCCATGAATGATGCTCTGCTCAAGGTTGAGAAGTCTGATGTGTGTGCACGTTTAAGTACTCTTTGAATCAAAAAGAAAGAGAGAAGATGAATGCGTGGTACAACATTTATCTTTTGTTGGAGTCTCATCTCGTATTTATTTCATCTATGTCATTCTTCATTGCAAATTCTCTATGGGGGTATGGATTGTGATATTTGTGGGTTTTGAACTTTCTATTAGAGAGTATAGATTGTATTTTCTGGTTTATTTTGGTGTATCTTCTAAATTTACACTAAGTGAAGAAAAACTATTTTTATCTCTCTTATGTTTCTAATTAAGTAACCTGAACTTTCTATTCATATCCATTATTATATAACTTTGTTCTTCATTGGTCTTTTTATTAATTAGATTAATAGTTTCAAAGTGAAAAAAGGATCATGATGATGATTGTTGGGATTGGAAACTACTAAACTCTCATATTCGAAAGTTTAATTAACATTAAGGCCGGGATTGGTTTCATGATGATGATGATTGTTGTGATATCTTTATCAAAAGAGGTTTCTTCAAGGCCGGGATTGGTTTTTAACTTCCGAATATGAAGAGTTTAGTAGTTTCCAATTCCGGCCTTATCAGCCAACGTTCTCCAACCTCCTCCGTTTAGTAGTTTTTCCCTTTCTCCAGTAACCCGTATGTTAAAATTCCCAAGAAGACCGCATATAGCTAGGATCACAAATTGTAATGTGGCTAATAATGCTAGAAAAGGTGAATTACATGAGAGACCTAATAAAAGGTTTCTTATGTTTATGACGAGAGTGTCTAGTAGTACAAAGCTAAAGTACGTCCTAAAGTTTTCAGGACACATACTCACAAATATGATTATGTTTCTTTCTAAAACGTCAAAACGAGCGAGATGGCATATAAAAAGACCAGTGGAACTAACTTCAAACGAAACAAAGGCGTTCTCGACACCAAAGTAGCATTTAGAGATGGGTCGGGTTTTGCGGGAAAGACCCGCCACTCCCTTCGCCATGATCTCCCATTTGTTGCACATCTTCCGGCGATAGTATCTTTATGTACCAAACGTTATTCACAAATGACCTGCAACACATTTTTGGCATACCACTCACTTTTCAAGATCTATCCCAAATCTACATATAAATAGAAGAAGAGTAGTAACTTACTCCCACGGGTCATCACCAAGGAGAAGAATATCATTTTCCTTGTCAACGAATACAAGCTGCCAGCCTGATCTAAGGGGGTCTTCCAACAACCCTTCGATAGCAAACATCTTCCCTAACTCTTCTCGCAGCTCATGATAGCTGCTGAATCGGGAGATGTCTAGTGAACGCCCAACCGAACCAGATTTATAAAC
Source organism: Cardamine occulta (assembly GCA_028015245.1). NCBI lineage: Eukaryota > Viridiplantae > Streptophyta > Magnoliopsida > Brassicales > Brassicaceae > Cardamine > Cardamine occulta. The sequence continues at coordinate 3,891,516 of CM051389.1, forward strand.
CTGCATTTTTGGATTTGTAAGCAAATGAGTACTTTTTTCTTATAGAGACAACAGAGCCACAAAGAAGTCCCTGAGCCCAGAACCAACCAGCACCTTTACAAAGTTCTTAGTTTGTGTGGACGGGTTAATCTGTCGAGCTCCATTCAATAACTCATGAGTTGTGTCTTGCATGCAGCCATATAAGGAATTCTGAAATCCTGAATCTGTTAGTGACATGGGTGAAGCTTCAGCATCTCCTGATGAAGAAGCAAAGCGTGGAACCGTACTTGGGAGGAAAAGTCCAGAGTCATGATCACCACCAAAAAGAGAAGGATTCTGCGGATTTAGGTTGGGATTTCCGGGTTCTAGAGCAAGACTTTTTCCAGCATAGACTTGTGGAAGTGACAACGGTTCAGTAAAAGTGTTGGATACTTTTGGAGACCAACCCTCTGTAGTTAACTGCTCAGGCAGTACAGACTGACCAGTTATAGAGAAATTCAAAAGATTGTTGCCATCTCCAGAACCTGGCGAGGCAGACGTTTGCTTCATCGGACTAGCTGTTGTTGCAAACTTATTGCTTGAGTCAGTAAACTCTAGTTTCATGAACGAAGGCGAAGGCATATCTGACTGCTGCCATTGTTGAAGATGGCCATTTTGCATTTTGAAAGCGTTAAGATACGCATTTTGGTCTGCTTGCGGTAGCTGCTGCTGCCCAGCTGGTTGATTACTAACTTCTTGTCTCATATTCTGCTGCGGAAGATTCTCACTCATAATCTGGGTTTGAGCATGCATGAGATGGCGTGATGCTTGTTGCTGCTGCTGAAGCATCAAATCAGAATTTTGGGAAGCTGATTGTTGAAGATAATGGTGCTGAGGCTCTTGCAGCTGCATAAACTGCTGTCTTAACGGATCTCCACCGCCGATGTTCTGTAATCCAGCAGCTAACATTGCTTGGTATTGCTGATTATTATCATTCCCCAGTTGAGTGAGATCCATCCTTTGTTGCATCCATGGAAACAAACCAACAGATGGATAATTTAGAGGGAGCAAACCTTGCTGCTCTCCACCTCCTCCTCTTAACCACGTTAGACCACTTCCTAAATCTCCTCTTCCATCTGTAACATCACAATGATTTAGGTCAATAGCTACGAAGAACAATAAGAACAGTAAAACCAATGACAACACTGAGTGACAGTAACATATTTCTCCACCCAATGATTCAAGAACTTGCTACAGTTAGTAGAAGAGCCAAATGGTGGATACCATGCAATGATGATGTACCAGCATGCCACGGACGTTTCAGCCTGAGTGGGAACAGAGATGGATACATGGGAAAGGTAGTAAGAGGCTCAATCTCCCATAAAGAAACCCTCGGCTGTCTCTCACCTGCCGTCGATTCATCCCAACCAACCTACACCAATAGTTCCCAATCTTCAGTCTTAGTGGATTTCCAGTGAAATATATACTTACAATGTCAAGGAATCTTCATGAAGTTACGGGCTTTTTAATGTTACCTTCACAGATCGCCAATGAGAGTTTGGCCAACGAACTGAATCAAGATCACTGATACCAGTTATAGTACCCATGTACCTGGAAAGTGTCCCATGCCTCTGTCAGAATACATGTTAAAGTGATATGTGTAACATAATAATATAATTTTCTCAGTTCCAAAAATATGTGGCATCATCACCTGCGAACACTTGACTCTTCTGTCTCGAAAAGCATGCGAAAGCGCATCCCAACTGAAATGCGCGTGTGAAAAACAGCTTTAATGTACTTGGAAAGTTGTATCACAAACTCAGATGGGCTAGCCCTGAACATGAAGAGTATGTTAGTAGAATATATTATCAAAAATGCCAATAGAGGAAGAAGATACAGGTAGAAGAGGTTTATCAACCTCGGATGAAAGAAAACAGTAAAACAACTATTAGTTGCAGAAGCATGTGCAGCAGCAGCGAGGAGTCCAATATGCATGCTATCACTAGATAAAACAGACGACGGTACAATAGTCTGTGGTCGAGTGGCACGTCGAATTCCCAAAAAGAGTTGATTTTTTTCATTCCTGACAAGAAGTAATAAGGTTAAAGATATAATCACAATCCCACAAAGTGAATTTACTACGAACGAAACAAACCTGATGAAAATGACAGAATCTCCAGCTACTAGTCGCTTAGCACTGACAAAAACACTCCACCCAGTAGTTAGGAGATGTCGTTTAGGCTGTCCTGCATAATCAATTCAAAACCATTTAAGTAATTGCTATTGCAAGCAAAATAAGCAATTGGCTTAATATGAACAAGTAATAATTCCAATTTACAATACACAACGACAAGAACACACACTAGTCGTAGTTTCTCCAACTTAACCAACCAAGAGTAATGAAACTAAAAGTAGAATGCAACTTCAGGACATACTTAACAGCCAATTTAAATTATTACACCGGTGATTACAAGCCAAAAAGAATGTCAACCAGGATTAAACCAACCTAAATAGAACATATACATGATATTATAGTGATCATCTCATACCAAGGAAAGATGAAACTTACCCCGAAAGATATGCCTAAACTTCCATTCAACATCATGGAGATCTCTTGCAATCAGTTCTTGAGCTGGTGGCTGCAGTGTGTAATCCTGCAACAGAGAATAAGCAAGATATCAAAAGGAGTAAATATATTCAAAATAACAATTTTTAGCAACTAAGCTAATGAAAAAATGTTATACCAATGAAGGAAAAACTTTCTCAGCAGCGCGTCTAGGAACAGAAAACCCTCCATGAGTACTGGTATCACTAGCAGTGAGAGTCTTACAGAAATAATTACTAGGTTGCTTGCTCGGAATCCCCAACTCTATCGGTACAAATGTTTCCTTCTGCTCCTCCTATACACAATACCAATTCATAAGCTTAAGTTACTTATTTCACAGACGAGAGTAAACGAAAAAACTCATAATGTATATTTATGTACCGGTGTCAAAGGTTGAAGTGTCATTTGAGCATAGACTTCGTCAGTTTCAACATCTGCCTGAAAAGTACAAAACAAAAACCCATACTTACAAAGCAAATCATCACAAAAACTACTTTAAAAGAAGTAAAATTGAAGTTGGAAAAGGACAGGGAACTAACTACGCACATGCATTGTAACATTATGGAGCTGGCATATCAATTGTGGTGGTAGGCTTGGGTAATTTGGTATGTGACCATCAACTTCCTTATTAGTTGTAGCAGCTACCTACAAGTACTCTTCAACTTAAATGGAAATGCCCAAATATAAACAACTCAAAATAAATAAATAAAGCTTTATACTTTTTAAACAACATCACATAAAAGAACCAATCTTTAAACCCCAAAAACAAAAAGCTACGTATGCACCTGTTCACTGTGACCTTGTGGGAAGTAAACAACTCGGCTACCAGAAGATGGAAGAGATACCAATGGTCCAGCACAAGCATGCCATAGCTCAGAATTCAGACATTTCTCTCCTGTTACAAAAACACTAAACTAAGAAACTTGTTCAGATATCAAATCAGAGACTAGAAGAGAAAAAAACAGAACACCTTCATGACCTTGTTGACCTAATCCAGATGTTGACAGCTTCATGTCTTCTAATTTAAAACTTCTTACAAACTTTAAAACCCTAATTTTTCCGTACAATCTAAAATGTTTCCTCCTCTCTCACTTCCAGCTACTACAGCAGCTATAACTCTTTAACTCCGGAAGTACAAACTCATCTTTCTCCATCTCCTTTGCTCAACCCCAAATTCACACCATTCACTCACCATAGAACTCAGTGAAACCTTTGAATCAAACCCTTAAACACACAAAACCCCATTTCTCAAAACCAGAATCTGTTCTTTCTCATCATCAAACCAAGAGCAACACTACAACTACACATTTGAACACACTCCACAAACCAAGAACCCAAAAAAAAAAACGAACTTTCTTGTGAGATCTTTGTGGAGAAGAAACAAAAGAAAAAAGATTAAGACAAAGACTAATCTGGTCTTCTTCTTGTTCTTGAACTTGGTTTCTCGAGGTAAGAAATCGTTTGAAGCAGTTCAATCACTGTCCAAGAGAGACACTTTGGCTTTCAAAACAGAAGAGAGAGAAAAAGATGTGTCAGAAAGAGAAAGAAGAGTGCGTGGGGGTGAAAGCGAGTAAGTGGTTTTGCTCTTCTTATAAGTGACCCGACCCGACCCGACACGGATTCGACCCGGTTCTAACACTGGAGATTGGAGAAGAAAGAGGAAGAAGAGAAAGGGTCCTACTAACGAGAATTATGAGAGGTGGTGTCAGTACCAGAGTCATTTCTTTTTGACCTTTGGATTTTAATCTTGAGATCTTGATCGTTGATTGATTTCTATTCATTTTCTTTTTTAGCTCTTGGATTCGCTGAAAAGGACAATGAAATTATAGTATTTGGAAGAGAGATTGAGTTGTCATAAATGTTAGCGTTGTTTATTTTTTAAATAATTGTTTTTTCTCCATCCGTTGATGAAAAAGAAACACCAAATGGCAAATACTCCATAATTTGTTTTGTTTTTATGATATTAAAAAATGATCAAAATATTTTGTTGGATTTTTTTTTGTTAGATCCACGTTGAAAAAATGGTCAAAGGTTATCTATTAATAAGTGGTATATTATTAGTTTTCTCAATTCTAAGCTCCCAACTTAGAAACAATCATTAGCAAATAGACGCTCAAGATCTGGTGGTTACCTCTATTTTAATTTATTTTTTAAAACACAGATCTTGAGATGTATCGAATTATAAGGTTATAGGTCATCATTTTAATTGCATCGATTCAACCCGAACAAAAATAGTTTTTTTTTTTTAATTAAATCCCGGTTATAATTTTACTAAACCGAATTTAACGGCTTAGAAGATCTTTTCGGTTAAGTTTTAAAAGATTGCTTGAAACCATCACAAGAGTTTGAAGATTTACCCTAGTTCTTCTTCTCACCACTACGACGGCGCACCTTTGGACTCGTTGGTTGCCCGGTTTCTTCATTCTGCTCGCCTGTAAGAAAAGCTATGGAGTTTGCGTTGGATAAGGCTTTGAAAGAGATGTCCATTTATGATGAGAAACCTTTGCTTTTGAAGAGTAATCCGAAGTTATGTTCGCATGAAAGGATTACATGCATTCTTATGGGAAGGCTTCTCAATCCTGAGAACCAAAAGATGGCGGGCATGATCCTTGATACCTTGATATGCCTCATGTATGGAGGTTGTATTCAAGGGTTCGTGTTGTGGCTCTGTCGAATGAAAGTTTTCAGTTTATCTTTGACTGAGGAAGAGTTACAAGAAGTGCTTAACGTTGGGGCTTGGACATATGATGATCAGAGTATGGTCTTGGAGAAGCGGGTTGAGAACCCCCTGAAGATTATCTCAAGATCCTACCTATTTGGATACGGTTGAGGAATATACTAGTGAATCACTACACAACATAATATATTGAACAAATTGCAGAACGTATTGGTGTGGTGAAAATGGTGGCATTTGATCCACGGAACCCTAATCGCTTATGGTATGAAAGAGTTCTAATTTGGTTTGATATTTCACGTGCTTTAAAGAACTCGACTACGGTGGAGTTACCCTCAGGAGAAGTGGTTCATGTGGGAGTGGAGTATGAAAGAATAAGAAAAAGATTTTTTCAGTGTAAAAGGTTAACACACGATAAGTCACGATGTCCTTTTAATCCTTACACCGGCAACTGGTTGCTACGGATGGGACTCAGCATCCCAAAGATTACTCCAGACGACCCGTTTTATGGTGTGTTAACTGATGATGATGTGGGTATTGACATTAATACAAGTCGGCTTAAGATTGCTACAGAGGCAATAGATGTGATGAGGAATTACCTACATGTTCAAGATCCGTCAAAGAGGCGAGGATTCTAAGAGTGCAAAAATCTGTATGGGATCTGGAAGGTAATTTGCAAGGTCAGAAAACTCTGCTTCGTTTGGAAGACCCGATGATTTTCACGATAAAGGGAAATAGTTGGTTTATGAGTTTTCAGAAACAAGTCAAGCAGCGGGTGGAGAGAAAAGTGAAATGATTAGGGTACATGATGCTACGTCTGGTTCTCTTAACAAGACTGTCTTTGCCAGCACCTTATTCTGTTAAAAAACTGCAGTCTAAGGTTCCAGAGTCTCTATCTACAGGTTTTAGAATTGGTTCCCTAGGGGCTGGTTCTTCTAGGGAAAGAGTAGGAGAAGGCCTAATCAATGGAAACAGAGAGTACAAAAATCATCATAGGTCACTAATTTTTTACAAAGAAAAGGGAAAGGAAATTATGGAGGAAGGTTTAGTGGTTAAAATAAAAGCTACTGATGAGGTTGAAGTTCCATCAAAACTCGTTAAGTGAGATATCTCAGAGGTAGTTCCATGTGAGGAACCGCCGACCTAATCATAAGTATCTTGAGCTGGAATTATCAAGGGATGATGAGTGACTTGGCAATTCAGATTTTACGGGATATGCACCATGCTCATTTTTTGGATTTTTGTTCTTCCCAGAGACTAAAAACTCCCCTGATCGGATTCAGGGACGGAACCACATATATTCGAGTGGGGTTAGCTGACACCCCATAAATTAAAAAAAAATTCTATATATATAAAAAAATTTTGGTTGAAAATCAACTTTGAACCCATGAAACTTTACGTTTCTCTAACTCATCTACTTTTTGAACCCAATAATTTATTCTTTAAAAAATTTCAGCAATTGCAAAACCCAAAACCACTTTGTTTTTGATGTTTAATAAAAATAAGAAGAAAAAAATTAGTAAGAATGTAAGAAAATAAGAAAAACCCTACGCCTTTACATGTTCCACTTCTTCTTCTCTAATCCCACGCTGTTTCTCCAATTTTCATTCACGTAAGTCAGCTTTTGACTTATTATTTCGATTTTTAAATATATTTTTTTAAACTTCATTCGAATATAAATAATTTCTTAATCAAAAGTTCAAAATTGACATACGTATTTGATTATTTGTTGATTGTGCTTAATCAAAATTAACATAGATACTAAAATACTTATTATCTTTCGTTTGTTTTTTTCAGCAGAAGAAGCAATGGAAAAGTTTTTTAAAAGAAAAGAACCATGTTCATCTTAGTTTTAGTTTAGATGATTTACCAAGGGATCCTGCCGATCGAAAAAGAATAGCAGACTATCATCCAAATCAAAGAGACGAGGTAATTCGCTGGTACTTAGCTAAAGGTCCTTACCAACCTCGAGGTCAAAATTCTAAACAAATACCGATAGGAGGTGTAATGAGGAGATTTAATGTAGCTTGGTTTGATCAGTTTCCAGAGTGGTTAGAGTATAGTGTGAAGAAAGAAGCACCTTTTGTCTATATTGTCATTTGTTCAAGGATAATGTTGGTAAAGGCGTAAAAAATTATGCATGGAACATGGAAGGGTTCACTGGCTGGAATAAGTTTGAAAGAATTTCAACCCATGCGCAAGGTGTTTTTCATAAGAATGCAGTCATGAAGTGTGAAAACTTAAGGAACCAAGGTCGGTCTATCAAGCATGCTTTGAATAAGCAAGATGATATTACGAAGAATGAGTATCGAGTTTGGTTGAATGTTTCGATTGATGCTTCTAGATATTTATTGCGATAAGGGTTACCTTTTCGTGGTCATGATGAGTCTGAAAACTTGTGGAGCTCTTGAAATACACTGCTGGACAAAACAAAGCTGTGATTAAGGTTGTTTTAGAAAATGCTCTTGGGAATAATCAAATGATGTCTCCAAAGATTCAGAAAGATATAGTGAACTGTTTTGCAGAAGAACTAGTCAAATATGTTCTTGAAGAGATTGGTCATGATGTTTTTGGTTTATTGGTGGACGAGTCAGCTGATGTTTCTGATAAAGAACAAATGACAGTAGTGTTTCGATTTGTTGATCAAAGAAAGATTCATGAGTATTACGCATGTGAGTGATACATCTTTCGCATCTTTGAAAGTTGCTATTGATTCTTTGTTTGCAAAATATGGACTGAGCATTAAAAAGTTGAGAGGACAAGGTTATGATGGAGCAAGCAATATGAGAGGTGAGTTCAATGGGCTGAAATCATTAATCTCGAAAGAAACCCCATCAGCTTATTATGTTCATTGTTTTGCTCACCAACTTCAACTCGTTGTTGTAGCAGTTACAAAAAAACATTTTGATGTTGGAGATTTTTTTGATATGATTTCTCTATTATTGAATGTGGTGGGAGCTTCGTGCAAAAGAAAGGATATGATCCGAGAGAATTATAGAAAAAAGATTGAGGAGAGAATTAGTAATGGTGAAATCAATATAGGAACATGGTTGAATCAAGAAGTTTCTCTTCAAAGACCAGGGAATACTCGTTGGAATTCCCACTATAAAACTCTATTGCGCTTGATTGAGTTGTTTTCTTCTATTGTTGAGGTGCTCGAGTACATTGAGAATGAAGGCGTGGAAGACTTGAAAAGACGTCAAGCACATGGTCTCATCAATTACATCCACAGCTTTGATTTTGTGTTTTATTTGCAAATGATGATACACCTTTTGGGACTCTCAGAGAACTTGTCCATGGTGCTTCAAAGAAGAGATCAAGATATTTTGAGTGCCATGTCATTGGTGAAATCGACAAAGAGACAACTTCAGAGGTTTAGGGATGATGGATGGGATTCTCTCATGGTTAAAGTTTTTTCTTTTTGTGAGAAACATGATATTGAAAAGGTTGAAATGGAGGAAGATTTTGTTGACTCAAGGAGACCAAGAAAAAAAACAGGAGTATCAAATATGCATCACTATAAGGTCAATTGCTTGTATGCTGTTTTGGATTTTCAGCTTCAAGAGTTTAACGATCGCTTTAATAAGGTGAACATTGAATTGCTTATTTGTGCTGCTTCTCTATCTCCTATTGATTCGTTCTCTGAGTTTGATCATTCAAAGTTGTTGCGGTTATCTAAGTTCTACCCGGAAGATTTCACTTCTGGAGAGTACATATCTCTTGAGCGAGAATTAGATATCTACATTGATAGTGTTCGAAATGATGAAAGATTTACTGATTTGAAGAATCTCGGAGAACTTGCTCGTATTTTTGTGGAAACTCGAAAACATATGTCACATCCTTTGGTGTATAGGCTTTTGAAGTTGGTTCTGATTTTGCTTGTTACTACTGCAACTGTTAAAAGATGTTTTTCAGCATAAAGATCATAAAGACACATCGACGCAATCGGATTGGAGATCAGTTTTTGAATGATTGTTTAGTTTGTTTTATCGAAAAAGATGTATTCGAGATTATTACAAATGAGGCTGTGATGAAAAGATTTCCGGATATGAAAGAACGCAGAATGCTTTTGTAGGATGTTTTATATTTATATTAAAAACTATTTTTTTTTGTTATGTTTTGACCCTAGTAAAAAAAATTCCTGGGTCCGCCACTGATCGGATTGGGATATGATCATGTTCATATTGTTGATCCTGTGGGGTTGAGTTGGGGCTTAGCGCTGTTCTAGAAGTCTTCTTACACAGTTGTAGTACTTCATTCGGATAAGAGAATTATTGACGTGAAAATGAATTTGGCATCATAAGAATTTTTTGTCTCGTTTGTATATGGTGATCCGTCACGTCATTTTAGACAAGCAGTTTGGGATATATTAACTTTAATTGGTTCAAATAGAGAAGAACCATGGATGGTAGTGGAAGATTTAGATGAGTTAATGAACAACTCAGAAAAACTCGGTGGACCATAACGAGAAGAGGCTTCTTTTTTTCCTTTCTGTAATATGGTTAGTGATTGCAGATTGAGATTGATTCCAAGCACCGGTTGCAAGTTCTCATGGGGCAGTGAACGTAATAATGCATGGGACAGTGAACGTAATAATGCATGGGGCGGTGAACGTAATAATGCTTGGGTTCGGTGTTGCTTAGATAGAGCACTGTGCAATGTTGATTGGTTTCAGTTATTTTCATATGTGAATGGTGAGTTTGTTTAACGTGTTGGGTCTGATCATCAGCCGCTACTTGTGAGGTTTACGAATGAGAATTTATCACGGTTGGTAGATTCATGTTTGATAAGATATTGACGTCTAAACCGAAAACTTTAGAGGTAATTAGAGATGGGTGGATGTTGGAGGATAGTGATGGCTCGCTAAGTTTGTTGGATCGTATTGCTAATGTTCGCAGAGCCATATCCAAGTAGAAGAAAATTTTTGTTTCTAATTCAAAAACGAAGATAAGTCAGTTAAGAAAGCCGCATGGACAAGGAAGGTAGAAAACAATATCCAGATTTAGTTTTGCTAAAAAAAACTAAAACGGGATTTAGAGGATACATAACGCGAAGAATAATAATATTGGAAGCTAAGGAGCAAGGAGAATTGGTTAAAACATGGCGATCAAAATACCAAGTTCTTCCATGGAAGTGTTCAAAGGAGGAGAGCTCAGAAAAAAAAAATCATTAATAGATGCTGATGGTGTTGAATATTTTGTAGAAGAGACTAATGGAGATATTGCTGTTAGATATTTCCAACAATTATTTACATCATCAGAACCAACATAACCAAATGAGCTTCTTGATAGTTTAGTGCCAAGAGTAACAGCGGCAATGAACATGGATTTGGTAAGGATTGTTACATCAGAGGAGAATAAACGCACCACGTTAGTACCAAGGGTAGTTCTGCTCCTGAAGCTGATGGCATGAATGGTGTATTTTTCCAAACTTATCGGTCTGTGGTGGGAAAACAGGTCATTAAGGATGTGAAGCAATTTTTTGAGACTTCTATTTTACCTCATGAATGGAACTTTACACAGTTGGTGCTCCTGCCGAAAAACCAAAACCCAAGAAAAATGTCTGAATTGAGACTTATCAGCTTATGCTCTGTCTTGTATAAGATTGTTTCAAAGGTAATGAGTGCTCGACTCAAGAAGTTTCTCCCAGATATTGTCTCAGAGGCGCAAGGAGTGTTTGTGTCAGGAAGACTTATATCGGATAATATCCTTATTGCGCATTAGATGGTATATGCTTTGAGAACTAATCCCAATTGTAATGAAGATTTCATGGCTATCAAGATGGATATGTCAAAGGCGTAAGATAGAGTTGAGTGGGATTTTTTTAGAGGAATTTTTTAACTGAATTGGCTTCGATGTGAAATGGACTAAATGGGTGATGGTATGCATAAGATCAGAGTCATTTTCAGTGTTGTTGAATGGTAACTCCTACGGGTTTATCACGCCAACAAGAGGAATACATAAAGGTGATCCTATTTCTCCTTTCATTTTTATTCTGTGTGATGAAGCTTTGGTACACGTGATGAATAGAACTGAGGAAGAGAAGAGGCTTACCGGTCTGAGATTAACAAAGAAGTTTCCATCGGTACAACATTTGTTATTTGCAGATGATAGTTTGTTTTTGTGTAAAGCAAATTTTGTTGAAGCTATGGAGATTAAGAGGTATTTAAAGTTATATGGAGATGCATCCGGTCAAGAGATAAAATTTCAAAAATCTTCAGTCACATTTGGGGAGAAGTTGGAACCAAATATGCAACATCTCATAGGCTTGTTTGTGGGGATACCGGAAAAAGGAGGTGTTGTAATGTATTCAGGGCTTCTAGAGTGTTTTAGTGGATCGAAGAGAAAGATCCTAGCATATATTACAGATAAGCTTAAGGCAAGGTTGAGTGCTTGGTTTTTTACAACATTGTTCTTAGGCGGTAAAAAGGTGATTTTAAAGTCAGTTTCTTGGCTTTTCCTATTTCTGCAATGTCATTTTTCGGCTAACAAAAGATCATGAGTGCGATGACTAAATTTTGGTGGAACTCGTGTGAGGATAAGAATAAGATGCATTGGGTCTCTAGGGAGAAGATGTGCGAGCCTAAAGGAAATGGTGGTTTGGGTTTTAGAGATCATGGTAATTTCAATCAAGCGCTTTTAGCAAAACAAGGTTGGATATTACTGTTGGATCCTACATCCTTAATCTCCAGAATTTATAAAAGCCGGTATTACGTGAAGAAATGCTTTTTAGAAGGGGAGGGTTAGCTATAGACCATCATATGCATGGCGTAGTATTATCCTTTGAAGGGAGTTATTGGAGAAAGGTTTGATGAAAGTCATTGGGAATGGTAAGGATATGAGTGTTTGGTTTAATAGATGGGTTCTTGATGAAGATCCGCATAGACCTATTAATTTACAACGTTCAATGGACGTAAATTTGAAGGTCGCCGAGCTAATAAGAGAAGATGGCCCATGGGATATAACTAAGTTATAGACTCTATTTCCTGCAGGAGATATCTTTCGTATTTGTGCTTATCCACCAAATATTGGATGTCGTGATAGTTATATATGGGCTTATACAAGGAATGGATCTTATTCTGTGAAGAGTCAGAACTGGTTTATTTTAAAACCTAAGGCTGGAGAGAATTATTTGGAGCAGAGTGATCGAGTGATAGTTGAGCTTAAAGCAAAGGAATGGAATGTACAAACCTTACCGAAGATACGTCTATTTCTGTAGCGTGCTCTATCGGGTACCTTGGCGGTGACTGAATGTTTGAATGTCACGGTATTCAGATGCCGATGGTATGTAAGGAATGCAATCAGTGCCCTGAAACTGTCGACCATGTGCTGTTTAAATGTTGCCTAGCAAGTGCTGTACGGAATAATACAAATCTTTATATGCTTCCAGCCGTCTTTTCATTAATCTCTATGAGAACTTCAGTCTTCTTTTCAAATTAATGGAAGATGTGACAATTGATGAGAAGCTACGGTTAGCTATACCATGGTTCTTATGGGGTATATGGAAACATAGGAATGAGATTTTGTTTGAAGGGAAGCATGGAGATATTAATCTGCTTCTATCCAGAGCTCCAGAGGAAGCAGAATTATGGAAGAAACAATAGGATGTGGAGCTGGGGGAAAGAAGAATTGCTCTCTCTGGTTTCCGAGTTGAGTAATCGATGGTCCAAATCTGCTTTAGGAATCGTTAAATGTAACATGTTCTCATCTTGGAGCAATGCGACATTGATGCGTGGAGGAGGTTGGTTAGCTCGGAACCATAATGGAGATGCTTTGTTTCATGCTAAGGATGCATTTACACCGGTCTCATGTCGTCTTGATGCTGAGCTTCGATGTATTGTATGGGTGTTGAATAGCTTGCGGGATTTGCATATCGGTGAGTGTGAAATTTGGACAGAATCATCTACAGCGGTCGAAGCAATATATAATAGAAGTAAATGGCCGAGATATCGAGCTCTTTTGGATCAGATTCATCACCTCAATTCTGAGGTCCAGGGTTATAGTTTCTTCATGTCTTCGTCACAAGCAAATGCAGTTGCAAGGAACATTGCGTGACGCGTAACTCTATCGGATACAGAAACAGACTTTTGACTATAGAAAATCTACAAACGTGTGCAGACTTTTGAATCTATGCAAGTCTACATAATGCTCACAAACTGTAAATCTATCGGATACAAAAACAGAGGTTCTTCCAACGTAACTTATTGGACATGAACTCCTTGATTCAATAATTTCCTCTATTTTATATATTTTTAATCGATTCCTTTTTTTTTTCTTAAATAGATTTTTTAAATAAAACATATTTTAAAATTTTAAATAGGTTTTAGGTACTTTTAGAAAACTTTTTAACATTTAAATAAACAACAAAAATCAATTTACAAAATTAATAAAATGAGGTTTAATGAAACATTTTATAATCGATTGAAAACATAATAAAATATTAAGTTTCCCAAAAATCATTATTCGTAATATTTATGTGGCAAAGAAGGAGAGTAGGTATTTTTTGGTGATATAGGAAATAAGATTTTCGAAAGGTTTTAAAAATGTTGGCAGGTTATTTATTTTGGTTATTTTGGATATTTTCTACGTTATTGTTGTGAATTTCCCATATATTTATAATGAATGTTAAAAAGAGAGATGATCATGTCCGTTAATCACGCTATGATTGCATGGTCATAGTTCGGGTTTTTGGGCATTTGGGCCGACTAACTCTAATGAATATCATTATCCAATACGTTGTCGTTTAACGTGTTAATTCTTTCTTAGGTTAGTTTTGGTTCTTTATATAAGATTCAATAATTCACTAAATTGGTTTGTGTTCATTGCAGCTGTACATCTTAAATTTTTTTTTGTTAAGTATGTTAAAACGATTATGAGAGTTTTTGTGAGATCTTACACACATCAAAAAAGAAGTTTTAAATTTCGTTCAACATTCACAAAGGTATGAGCCAACGAAAAAACAATAAAGATTTGTTTCTGTTCATTTTTCAATGTTTTAAATATCTCTAAAGTTCTGTCTTGTTGATGTTATCAATCGATTCTTTACCATTAATTGATTTTTGTCCTCTTCTCACATTATTTATTTTAATTTTGTTATTTGATTGTTTGTTGTCTGATATTAGATCAATGAGATTTTTAGATTAAAAAATAGATGGTAACCAGGAGTGGGCAATATATCTGGATATAGGATCCGATCCGATGCAATTTAAACAACAACTTAATTGGAGTTCTTGGATCTGGATCCTAATATTTTGATTTAGAGATCGGATTCCCAGATCCAATCTAGGAATGGTGTGTTCTTTTAATATGCATATGATAAATAAGTTCTAAACATTTTATAGAAATTAATTTGAAAAGTGTATATGATTTTTTTCTATTTTAATTTTGTTTTATGATTTTTATTATTTTGTAAAATTTATATTCTTTCTTAATATTTATATTATAATTTATTTTTACCTATTTTTGGTGAATTCAGATTGGATTTTGATACCAGCTTGTATTGGCAGATGGATCTCAATTAAGATTCTGGTAAGTATTTCTCGAATCTAAACGGATCCTAATCGGGATCAAGGTATTTTAAAATTCTAATAATTCCGATCTATGCCAGTCATTAGTGAAAATTATTTTAATCATGTCAAAGTAGTTTGGTTAATGTATCTTGGATTTGAGATTTGAGGCTTAATGAAAAATGATATTTGAGGTCTTCAAATTTGGATATGAGTAGTAAATTCATGTGTCTTTTGGTTTAAAGTCGGATGATCACATCAGTTAAATAATATCAAAAAATAAAATGAAATTATTTTGATTTACTTATTAATAAATGATACAAATATATAATTTAGAATTAGTTATGATAACTGATTTTGTTAACTTGTTATTGACTAACTTAACTTCCGTTCAATAAAATTAAACAAATGTATATTAGTTTGCAACACTTTTATAAAACTGATACAAAAATATGAATTCACATCAATAAAATAATGATATAATTTCTTATTTTGGTTAACATCATTTAGAAAAATGATATGAAATTAATATCAATAAAACGTAGATAAGTAACTTCTTATTATTTGATCCCACATTGCTAACTGGTGAAGTAATACAAATATATAAAACAAGCGATCCAAAATGATCTTTTTACTGTAGTGAACTCTGTCAAAACATATTTATGAAAATAATTTAAAGTATTTATTTATAAATTTTATCTCATGTCATCTCATCTTTTCTTTGACATAACAAATATTGTCTATATTAATGGGATTATTTGGTCTATCTTATATATTAGACCATGCTGCTAGATTAATGATTGAGGTTTTTTCTTAAAAAAAAATCCTCTCAATGTTAGATCTTATGGTTTTCAATCACTTTCAATAATATTTTTAGATTAGAAAACGAAACCCGAATATATCTACATATAAGTTGTATATTTGGCCGCATGAAACATGGAGATGCCTAGATACCATACATGGAACAAAATAAAGAAGAGTAGTATAGTTGATGCCTTAAACTCGTGTAAATAGCTAGTATTACTAACAATTCCAAGCAACACAAACTCACATTTATTCTTTTCAGCGCTCGTCAAGAAAAAGAAATACAGAGGGCTCAAGGTAATGGATCCATTGATCTCTTATTCACCTAGAACATTGTTGCTTACCTCCCAAAGTTGAAACTCCTCAGCCTCATATGCACTAAAATAATCAAAGACGCCCTCATTAAAATATTGAATAAACAATTACATAAGACATTTTAGCTTATCCAAGATTTTAATGAGGCCGTCTTGGTTCATTCTAGTGCATCTGAGACTCAAGACTTTAAGCTTCAGGAGGTAAGGGACAATGTTCTGGGCGAAAAAAAGGTCAATGGGACCCATTACTTTGAGCTCTCTGTATTTCCTTCTTTTGGTGAGCAATGAAAAAAATAAATGTGAGTTTGTGATGTTTGGCATTGTTAGTGATTCTAGCTTTTTACACGAGTTGAAGGGATCACATATACTACTTGTCTTTTTTATTTTGTCCAAGCCGGTAGCACTAAACGTCTCAAGTTTAGACACATGCAACAATTGAGTAGAGCAAATTATCGAAAAAATCATATCCATGTTGATAAACTTTCCTAATCAACATGGATCTTCCTAAAAAGATATCCCTCTATACTTTTATCTACTTCTGCTCCACACATGAATACCTCACTAAGAATAGAACTTGGGGTTGCCAGCTTGGGTTGGAACATTATTTTAAAACATTTATTTTCTGATACCTTCAGTTTGGAAAGATGAGTATGGGTAGCTAGAGTTTTACGGAGGGATACTAAACCAGAAGAGAGTTTGATGAACGATTGGGTTTAGTTAACCAAACCTGTTAAACTAAACCGAAAAAGACGTCGTAGATTTTACTAGGACGTGTGACTTAAGTAAACTGAAGGGGAAGGAAGTAGACTTAACCACACCACCGTCCAACGACAAAACGGTAAATACGAGAGTTGGTATGAAGAAAAAAAATACTTAGTTTTGGTTATGATTATGAAGAAGAAGAGGGAATGATTGGTGAAATGTTGGAATTAAGATTCGTTAATGACATTGCCAAGTTCAGATATTTTTGGAGATTTAGTTGTTGATCTAAATGATTTATGTTTGGATTTTAATTCAAAGGAATTTACTTCAGTTTTAGATGAATCAAAGTTCAATTTTGCGGAGAAAAGTAACTACAAGGCTGGCCAAATCAAGTATAACATTGACAATAAGAATGAGGATGACAGTAAAGTTATTCAACATGCAGAAAATTTATCAGTGATGACAAATGTTTTTGACGATAAGTTACTTGGATCGACTAATATTGCTTTGGAATCTAATTGACAGCTGAAATAGAAGGAGCTTAATGCACCTGACCAGTTTGTGCCATTGAAGTTAAGGAAATATCATCTCCCAAATAAACAGGTTGAAGGAGAATAGTTGAGAGAATGACTGTCAGAAGAGCTAAAGAAACAAATAAAGCAATCAGATATTGTTCCAATTTGAACTAATAGCTTGTACTGTAGCTTCATGTCTTGGTTTCATTGTTAAAATAATTGTAGATCTAAATCCAGATTCTACACAATTTTACATCTTTTTCTAAATTCTTCGACTTCCTTTTGTCAGGCATTAACTTGGCGATTCTTCTAGAGAATTTTGTTTCATCTTCTCAACGGTTTTGTATTTTTAGAGAAGAAAATTCTTAAAAGCCATGAGTACCTCTATCTTCGCTACAAAGCTTGACAGAAAATCAATGTAATATCGAGTCATCTATCTCTCATATGATTGTGCAAGTTCTTTATCGTTAATTAACATTGTCAAATATTCTGATTTTCCTTTGATTCTCTAGGGGTTTCTCATTTCTTATCTGAAAACCGATGGCATCCCTCCACTCAACGATCGCCTCTTTCTGATGCAGGAAGTGAAAAAGAAGAGGCAAATGGAGTTTTATACATCACCCTAATAATCCGAAGCTCCGAAAGTACTAGGGAGGAGTAAAAGAAGATTCCATTACTTCCAAAGAGTTAATCTGGAACAGAGATTTTATGGATCAAACGAAGAATTGTTTGCTTCCCCTGATGATTCTTCTCTCCACCCATCTCCCTCAGAGGTTCAATCGTTTTCCCCAAATTGCTCAATTTTAGTCACAATTTTGATACAATGTGAATCAGAGACTAAATCTGTGTCTTCTATTAACCTGTGATATAACAGGAAAAGTCGTCTGGGTTTCTAAGCTTTAGCAGAGTTATGAGTCAGGTTCTCTCCTTTAAACTTGATAAAAATCAGAAATTTAATTTCTTGCATTTTGATTAAAAATGGTTGCTTTGTTTGTTATCTGTGAAAAACAGTATGGATGTTGATTTAAGCAAAGAGCTTGCATCATCTTTCAAACCCATCTTAAAAGGTTGTCTTGACACCTCCAAATTGGAAGCTAAAAAACAGATGGTGTGATTATCGTTATTTGCCAATATGACAAAAGTCACATTATTGCTCAATGTTTATGTCTCTGAAGTTTATTCTCTTTTTTTATCAATATGAAAAACCTGCAGATTTCGAAACTTCAAGAAGCTAAAGTCTTCAATGACCCTCAGCTTCATCCTAGAAGGTGCTCCCAGGTTATCACGAAACTTCTTTTTTTGCTTAACCAAAGAGAGTCATTCACCAAAGTCAGTTTTATTATATGGATTCCAGTTTTATTCATGCTCATGGAACAGTTTGTAGTGTGACATGTATCCTTTCCCCTGAATTTGGTGCGATTGTATTGCTATTACTCAAGTTATAATCTTCTATATCTTTCTGCGCATTCTATCATGAGACCATGCCACAAATGTAGAGTTGGAATCTTGAGCTGCTTTATTAACCGGTATGGTTCAATCTGCATCTGAAGGTATCCTCACTGATTCTGCTTAGTCATGCATTCGCGAATTACTATTAGGTCCCAATGATTACATATCATGTGATTCTGCTGTAGAGTCTTGTGAATCATATACGCTTAGCTGCTGTTACATTGATGCCTTCTTTACTTGAAGGTAACTGAGAACTGATCTATAGAAATGTTATATTGATTATCGTATCCAGATACACCAAAACGACCGCTTGACTATCAGCAAGTTGGTTGGTACGTTGACCAGGGGAGCTGTACGCTCTCCTTTGGCCCAGTGTCTCTTGATACGTTACACCAGTCAGGTGTGTCCTATATATTATACCATAATATTATGTGGATGAAAGTCTTTATGATATTTAACTTTAGTTTTTACTATTCAGATAATCCGAGACATGTCCAACCACGGCCAGTCTAGGGAACGTCCGTTCTATGATTTTCTGGAGAGTTGTCTGCGTCATAAGGAAGAAATGGTGCTCCTTGAGGCTGCCAGGGCTATCACTGAGCTTGATGGTGTTACAAGCCAAAAATTGACTCCAGCAATTACTGTGCTCCGACTGGTAATCCCATTGACTGTTTCACATGAATCATTTTCACTTTCTGTGACAAATCTTTGGGAACCAAAAAAGGAGGTAAGAGTATCTTGCGTGTACTCACCATAGACCATAGTTGTTATATCATTAGTTACTCTTGAAATAATTCGATTACAAGTAGTTTACGTATCAAGATCTCATTATATTTATTTTCTTCTCTTCTTCACTAAATTGACTATTTAGCATTCAGTTGTTAGCATTCAGTTTTTTATTCTTCTCTTCTTCTAGAAACAATAACAAGAAGGGGCAAAATATTCGTCAGAGAGGAGAAAGCTTGGGACCTTTGCATTCACGTACGTCACACTTCCACACTACAAAATCAACGTACTTATTATGTCATTTATATCTTTCTAATTTTGGTGTGAAAATAATGCAAAGAAGTGAGAACAATTAGCATCAAAGCTCCTCTGTTCTCACAAACTCATTTAATATTCTAAATGATTACTACTATTTCTTCACCTCTCATAACTTGCTAGCGGTCATCTATTTTCCACAAGCAATATTAAGTTCATATTCTGAGAATCAAGGTCCCCAGCATGGTATTGATGCGTACATGAGGAACTATACTAATCTGTTTCGTTTAACTTTTTTGTTCAATTTCTACTGAATCTTGCAAGTGTTCAACTAGCTCTGATTAAGAAGGAGATGTATCATGGAGATGGTGGAATCATTGAAGACATAAAGTCTGCGTAATAGTTGGTTCTCAATAATCGAAGTAATGAGTCTTTTGGGGATTTTATGATTAAAGTCGTCGAAGACATATAAGTAGGGAGTAAAAAGCTCATTCTTCTTGGTGATTGAAGTAGTGAAATTTTATTAGAACATTTATGTATGAGCACTAAATTCTCAGTCAAATTAAGTAGCGACTGCAAACACATAATGCGATAGTAAGTTGTTACAAATGTTTTTGGTACACATGTACATGTTGGGAAGCAAAGACCCTGGCTGTAGGAAAATATTATAAACAAATAGATCGGGAAGTCATTAATCTCACAGGACTTCATTTGCTCTCATAGTCTACGAGATTATCTAAAATTTTACCCAAAAAATAGAATGCAATGCAAACGGAATCGGAATGTCGGATGTGCATATATCAGTTCAAAAAGTTGTAAATTTTATCACATTATATATGAATATATCGTATCTATTAAAATGGTTTGGAGTGCGCAAAGTGTTTAAAAGGGAATTTGGTTTCTCATTTTAAAGTTTTTTTCCATTTAAAAAATATTAGATTCGGACCGCACGTACATGCAGGATTATATTTATAAATATTTTATTGGATATAGCATATATAATAATAATTCAAACTCATACCAATTATGTATTCAGTTTAGTTTTAATCCAGTTTATAAATGTTAAAAATAATAATGATTTCATCAGCATTTTGACACTTGAACTGACCTGAATGTTGTCCCAGAATTAACTATGAACCGGATTGGTGATCGGTCATATTTATATTAAACTCATGAACTATCTATTCAGATATAAAACCCCCAAGAACGATTAAAATTATGTTAACTGGGTCCGCGTGTTTTTTTTAAAAAGTATTTATGATAATTTACACTTACGACTGAAGTTAGATTTATTCTTAATACAGGTGGACATAATTCATATTTTGTTGTGTTCTGTCCCATTCTGTTCTTTACTCGTTCACATTTGCAAATTCTTGTTCCATATAGGAATGCATTTTGATATGTGATAAATTTTGTATCCCCGATTAGAAACGGGACCGGATGAAATCACGAATTTCCAAAATCTCTTTTAGGACAAATAGATATTAATATATATTTTATAAATAATTATATATATTCATAGTATATATATATATATATATATGACATTATAGAACATACTTTAACAGGAAAACGATATTAAATACATGATTGCAAGCATTGTTTATTTTAACTGTAAAATGTTCTAAGACCAATTGTTTATTTATTGAGTCTTAGTTTCTGCAAGATCCTCTTCTTCAGCTATTGGTTGTTGAACCATCTAAAGGTTTCTCTTTTCTAGAGTCTTTATTTCTCATTCAGCTACTATTTCATGCTATGGGGACACAACATCATATCCATTCTTGTTTATAGAAAAAATTGCTGATGAAACTCCACGTTCAGTCTCCTCTTAGGCACACAAGTTAGACCAGGGGTAGAAGTTTATGTTGCCTCCTGTTTTTCCTGATGAATTGAAAAATAACATTAAAATTAACAATCTATTTCTAACATAAAGGAGAAACACATCCATCTTTTTTTGTATAAACTAACGAAATTCAAGTGTTTCAAACTTTTTTTTTTTTGATAAAGGTTTAAGTGTTTCAAACTTTCAATGCTAGTTTCAGGAAGAAAGAAGCATGTCTTTACTGCTGCTTCCCTTGAGTCTTGATGGTCCTGCAGAAGACACAAATTTGTAGAACTGTAAGAGCAAATGAAACCATAAGATATAATATTCAAAATATTTAAAAGAATTTGTTTATCAATGTCTGGAAGCATGTCGTTTCATCTTTTCTTTTTGACATAACAAATATTGTCAATATTAACGGGATTAATTGGTCAATCTTATATATTAGAGCATGCTGCTAGATTAGTTCTTATGGTTTTCAATCACTTTCAATAATATTTTTAGATTAGAAAATGAAACCCGAATATATCTACATATAAGTTGTATATTTGGCCACATGAAACATGGAGGTGCCTAGATACCATACATGGAACAAAATAAAGAAGAGTAGTATTTGATGCTTAAACTCGTGTAAAAAGCTAGAAATACTAACAATTCCAAGCAACACAAACTCCTATTTATTCTTTTCATCGCTTGTCAAGAGAAAGAAATACAAATGCCTTTTTGCTTACCTCCCAAAGTTGAAAGTCCTTAGCCTCAGATGCACTAGAATAATCAAATACGCCCTCATTAAAATCTTGAATAAACAATTACATAAGGCATTTTAGCTTATCCAAGATTTTAATGAGGTCGTCTTGGTTCATTCTAGTGCATATGAGGCTCAAGACTTTAATCTTCAGGAGGTAAGTGTTCTGAGCGAAGAAGAGGTCGATGGAACCCATTACCTTGAGATCTTTGTATTTCCTTCTCTTGACGAGAAATGAAAAGAATAAATGTGAGTTTGTGATGCTTGGAATTGTTAGTGATTCTAGCTTTTTACATGAGTTCAAGGCATCACATATACTACTTATCTTTTTTATTTTGTTCCAAGCCGGTAGCACTAAGCGTCTCAAGTTTGGACACATGCAACAACTGAGTAGAGCAAATTATCGAGAAAATCATATCCACGTTGATACACTTTCCCAATCAGCATGGATCTTCCTAAAAAGATATCCCTCTATATTTTTATGTACTTCTGCTCCACGCATGAATACCTCACTAAGAATAGAACTTGGGATTGCCAGCTTGGGTTGGAGCATTATTTTAAAACATTGATTTTATGATACCTTTAGTTTGGAAAGACAAATATGGGTAGCTAGATTTTTACGCAGAGATGTTAAACTAGAAGAGAGTTTGATGAACGATGGGTTTAGTCAACCAAACCGGTTTAGCTAAACCAAAAATGACGTAGTAGCTTTGAATAAGCCATGTGGCTTAAATAAACTGAAAGGGAAGGAAGTAGACTGAACCAAACCACCGTCCAACGGAAAAATGGTAAATACGGGAATTGGTCTGGAGAAAACATTCAGTTTTGGTTATGATTATGAAGAAGAAGAGCGAATGATTGGTGGAATGTTGGAATTAAGATCCGTTAATAACATTGCCAAGTTAAGATATTTTTGGAGATTCAGTTGTTGATCTAAATGATTTATGTTTGGATTTTAATTCAAAGGAATTTACTATTTTAGATGAATCGAAGTTCGATTTTGCAGAGAAGAGTAACTACAAGGCTGGCCAAATCAAGTATAACATTGAATATAAGAATGAGGATGACAGTAAAGTTATTCAACATCTATAAGATGTATCAATGATGACAAAAAATTTCCACGATAAGTTACTTAGATAGACTGATATTGCTTTGGAATCTAATTGCATGTAATATCAGTCGATTCAAGTAACTTATTGTCGAAAACATTTGCCACCACTGATCCATTTTCTGCATGTTGAATAATTTTAATGTCATCCTCTTTCTTGTATTCAATGTCATACTCGATTTTGCCAGCCTTGTAGTCACTCTTCTCCGCAAAATCGAACTCCAATTCATCGAAAATCAAAGTAAATTCCTTTGAATTAAAATCCTGTAACACCCGTGTT
Organism: Cardamine occulta; assembly: GCA_028015245.1. Taxonomy (NCBI): domain Eukaryota; kingdom Viridiplantae; phylum Streptophyta; class Magnoliopsida; order Brassicales; family Brassicaceae; genus Cardamine; species Cardamine occulta. Next base: position 3,914,978 of record CM051389.1, read on the forward strand.
CCAAAAAATAAATAAATAAAATAAATTAGAGTTTATGTCAGGATTGGAGTGGAGTCGGTTTAATTCCAATGGTTTAATGGTTTAGGAAGGGTGAATTTATGGATTAATATTAAACCAAAGGAGTTTAATTAATTTTTGGTTTAATTCTAATTTTTCTGATTTGATTTAAATAAACTGAAAATAAACCCTTAGCCTATTTAAATGCTGAAATTGCAAGAAACCCTAACCTTTCTCTCTCTAAATTTCCTGGCCACCTAGCTAGAGAAGATAGGCTAAGTGATTTTCCCTTTCTTGTGAGGAAAGAGGAGGCTGAAGTTTTGGTGAACGGAGATAGAGACAGATCTGACAGGGTATGGTAGAAAAGAGGTTTGACCTAGCAGATCATTTCCAAAGGAAACGAAAATTTATGGAGTTGTAGCTAAGCTTTAGACCTAGATGTACCACTTTCGGATTTGGATTTGAGTTAATATTCTAAAAGTTATTCGAGGAGAAGATGATGATTTAAGACTCAGTTTTGAGGTTCTTGATTGATGAATTTCATGTTTAATTCTTGGTTAAATTATTTTAGTAATTTCGGAATTATTGAAAATTTATTTGATGATTTTCATGGTGAATTTGAGGATTTAAATCATGTTTAATCGGTGAAGTAATTATGGTTGAATTTTGTGAGATTTAATTGATGGTTTAATTTGGTTAAGCTAAGTTAATTAAATTAATATGGATTTTTTTAATTAGTTAATTTAATTGAAGTTGGAGGATTTAAAAAATCGTTTTAATTTGGTATAAGAGCATTTATGGTTCTAGGACGGTTTAGAAAAATTAAATTGGATTTAATTTAATTTTTTTATGTTGCTTGATTGCATGAATTGAACCGTGATGTTGTTGTGATGAAATTGATTATGTGGTAGTTAGTCAATTTTATGTTACATGGAGTTTTAAAATCACAAACTTAAGGCTAGACGACGTCTTTTTTCTTCTTCATCACTTTTTTTTTTTCACGATGAGAGAAAACATAGTTGTGTTCATCAGTTCCTCTTGAATTTTAGCTGAACTCTATTAAATCTGAAGTAAGTGAAGTGAGTTTCAAATGTGAAGAGGAATTAGTGAATACAACTATGTTTTTCCTCATCGTGAAAGAAGAAAAAGGTGATGAAGAAGAAAAATGATGTCGTCTAACCTTAAGTTTGTGATTTTTAAAAACATGTGTTATCCATATCTGCAAATAATCTATGATGTGATAACTACGTTAGCAACCGTTAATGGCTTACTAAAATTATCACGGCAAATATCTGATTTTGCTCCATTTTGTAAGTTTAGAATGTAAATTTATATATTTAAAAATTGGGGTCTGAATTTGCACATCAATATATATCATGTATGAATTGAATATAAAACTTTAGTTGGGGTATAAAATGGCCGAAAATCATCATTGTCGGACAAAAACACCTAAGATGCATTTAGCGGTAGGAAATTTAAACTTGCATAAACTAAAGGTTATTTTAAAACTTAAGAAAATGAATTTTAATATTTTATTTTGGAAAAACGAACAAAAAAATAGTTCAGAGGACTAAATTGGTAAAATATACATTTTCATCGATTGTTCTGTCTCTCTCTTCCACGTCTAACGGCTCTCTTTTGCCAACTGTTAGAAAATTTGAAACGTCACTTATCTTTTTCTTCTAATAAAGTTAATTTCAATTCCCCCCTCCCTCCCCCCCTCCCAAAAAAAAACTCCTCAAAGTTTTCAATTTAAACAACATTTCAAAAGAACCTATATGTCAATATAAAAAGTATGTAGCCATATCAGGATATTAATAAACTAAAGGGACCTGTATCTGTTCCTAATTAATAAGCTTTTTAAAAAGTCTCTCTCTTCAGAATTTAAACTTTTGAATTTCCCCACTCTCTCTCATTCCTTCAAAATCTCTCTTCTCTTTCTTGCGTCTATTTCGATTTCATCAGCAAATGGGTTGCTGTCTCAGCAAGAAGAAGTCTTCATCTTCTTCTTCTTCTTCTCCTCCCATTAACGGATCTTGTTCTCTAAAATCACCAGATCCGAACAAATCCGCCATTGATAAACCTCTGAAGCTAGAGACTAAAGAAGCACAAGAGAAGCTCGAGGTAGAAGAATCGAAACCAAAGAATGAAGAAACAGAGCTACAAGATAATGTCAAATCGAGGAAAGAAGTGTTCGTGATAAAACACCGAATGAGCCATGAGAAATCGAAGACAACAACAGATCCGGAAGATTCAACAGCTTCCGATGAGAAATCAATCGGTTCAAATCCCAACCCAGTCGATGTAGATGCTATATTGATTCAATGTGGGAGATTAAGCAACTCAGCCGCTGCGAAGACAAGGAGATACTCTGGATCTAAGAGGAGCTTCGATTTTGACCAAAACGGTGACGCGGAGGAAGCTGATGTTGAAGACGGCGGAGAAGAAGGAGCTGAGCGGCGGATTCATCGGCAACGTCATCGTGGTGGAGATTCGCCACGAGATCGGAGAAGACGAACTCCGAGTAGAGAGAGGGACGATTCAAAGAGTTATAGATCGGGAAGTCGGGAGAGAGGAAGTAGCAATGGTAGTGGTGGTGGTAGTAGACGGGTTAGTAGATCTCCGGGAAGAAGATCGGAGATAAACCCTAACCCTAACCCTAATTCATGCGCCGGCAGTGGCAGTTCTGTTAATTCGAGTAACAATAGACCTCAGAAATTTGTATCTGTTCCTGCAACGGATAAGGCTTTAAGCAACAATGGAGATGCATCTATTAAACGAATTGCTGTGAAGAGAAACGTTGGAAAAATTGCGTCTCCGAGGTCACAGTCACCGGCAAGAACTGCGACTGAGCCTTCGTCGTCAAAGCTTAGCCGGAAAACGGAGCATTCTCCGTATAGGAGGAATCCATTGGGAGAGATTGATACAAACTCTGTAGCGTTTCCACTCTCTCACGGTGAGAAATTGGGTTCTGGTAATGTCAATTGCAACAAGAAGATGATGAACAGAGACAGTGAAGGTCAAGGATTGATTAAAGAATCTGGAAATTTCATGAATCAGGTAATCCAATCTAAGTATTTGGTATTGTTTGAATGAATTGAATTAAGAGATTTTAGTGTTGTGTGTTTCTGAAGTTTGAATCAAGAATTTGGTATTGTTGGAGTGAATGTTTATAAATGTTTGTGTTTTCAGAAGTTGAATACGAAAACCGCTTCAACCCGCAGAGCCGCAAGCCCGAATCGTGCCACGAAAGAACAACAAGAGGTAGTGGAAGAGAGTAAGATAGTGTTGTCATCTGGAACTGAATTGGTTAAGCCTCAAATGATGAGCAGAAGCAGATCCTTGAGGAAATCTCGTGATTTCGATTTCAGTCCTGAAGCATTGCTCTCAAACAATATCGATATCAACAACATTAACAGTAACAATGCAACCGCAGGATCAACAATACCATCTTACACAGCATTGCTATTAGAAGACATTCAGAATTTTCACCAGAAGAGTGTTAATGTCAACAATGTCAATGCAATAAGTTCATCTATTTCCAAGGCTTGCTCTATTGTTGAAGCAGTTGCAGATCTTAACTCCTCTACGAAACCACAACACCAAAGAACCGAGATAAGTTTCACATCCGCAGCAGCGAAGAAAGCGGATCTAATGGAGCCAAGTTTTGAGAAGTATGTGACTGTTAAAAGAGGAGGTTCTTCGTTAGAGGACTTGGAAGAGCAAGAATCTTCAGGGAGTAACAGTTACACAGGAAGTAGTTGCGTGGTGCAGCGACTAGGATACTCATCGTCTTCTTCGTGGGAACCGAATTCAGCTGAATCTACGGATCGAGTGAGTATGAGACCAAAGAAACAAGAACGTGATAGGAGTCCACTTGGTGTGAATTTTGAGAAAGAAGAGTTTGATCCGTTAAAGAAGAATGGTGTTGGAATTGGACGCAAAAGAGGAGCTGTTATTGATTCTTCGTCTTCAGGTAAAGGTGTTTTTCAGGCAACAACAACTCGTGTTGCTGCAGTTTCAATGTAATAATGAATTCGTTGTTTGTTATTGTTTCCTCTCTTATTGGTTGCAGAGTAGCAACTTTTGTTATCAATTTGATCGTTTCAATCGAATATTTCTTCTTCATGGTTAAAATTTGGGGGGTTTTCATATATTTATAGAGACTAAGAATTCTCAAACATGTTCATTAAGTAAGCCAATTTATACCCAAACATGTTGAAATCATACATCAGCTAATGCAATTGGCAAATTTATACTTAAGATATCGAATTAGTAAAATTAATACACCAACTGTAAAATTATTGTATGACAAATTCATACGGGTGACTGTATATTTTAAGCTAATGACGTATCATCCACATTATAATAAATATGACTAACTAGGTGACGTGGATGACATGTCATCGACACATGAATTTATACTTTTTTATATAAAATCTTGATATGAAAATTACGGGTACACATCATTCCCTTCTCTTCCTGTCTTATCTTAGTCTCAGTCTCGAATTTATGTTTTAGATGAGAATGCATTCCTATATGACACACATTCAATTCCCGTTTGGAACCGAGAATTCCCGAAATCCTATTTGAGAAAAGTTTATAATAAATAATACTTATATATATATATCATAATAATAGAAATTTGAACATATAGAATATTACATACAAAGTTAATCTAAATTTTTCTAACTTTTCTAAGATGTACCGATTTGTTATTATATTTTATACTATTTATAACTCTAGTTTTTTCTTATATAAATTGAAAGCTTAGAAACTTAGAAAAACTTATATATTTTCTAACATTATAATTTTTATATGTCTTAATATATCATTTAAAATTCTAGTTATCTTATATAAATTAAAAGCTTATAATTTTATTTTAATTGATAGCTTATTACCATCTCCAATAGGGGTTCTTAAAGGAGGGGTTCTTAAAATTTTATAATGACAAATAATGATAAATATTAGAGGGGTTCTTAAAATTAGGAGAGAGGGGATCTAAAAATTCTTATTTAAGAACCATTTTAGGGGTTCTTAACATGGAGTTCTTAAAATTTAGAATTAAAATATTGGTAAAAACCCCATGAGGGGTTCTAACCATTGGAGGTGGTCTAAGAAGACAAAACAAGAAATTTTATATGATATGAAATATAATAACAAATACGGGACGTAAATGAATGATGTCTATCTCTAATTTTTATTTCAAGATTTTGTCCACACAAAAAAATCCACATGTCGATGACGTGTCATCTATGTCATCTATTTACTTAACGTGAATGACACGTCATCAGCTTAATATATACAGTCATTCCTATTTGTATGAATTGGTCATATTTTTATTGTTGGTGTATGAATTTTGCAATCTGATATCTTTAAGTATAAATTTGCCCATCATCTTAATTAATATATGATTTTGACTTAATAAAAATATTTGGGTATAAATTGCCTGACTTCCTCTCAATAACTAGTGTCTCCTTTGTAGACAAAATGACTGATTGAAATTTACGGTTTTCTTTTTAAACTGTTCTTGATGAAAGTTAACTGTTAGCTTTATTACATAAATATATATACAAAAGAATCACAAGATTATAATGAATTAGATAGAGAATGTGTCAAAAAAACAGAAAAGATTTTAACAGTCAATCTTGGTAAATTATGTCTTTTATTTTATTGTTAAATTTCATACTAACCAAAGATGTAATAGTTTCCAATTTTAAACTGGGACACTTATAATTACATAATGACACATCAGACCATTTCCAAGATTCTATTAACGTATAGGAATAATAAAATAAGAGAGTACCGAAGATGAAGTTGTCAAGACTTTTTTTGGGTAGGAACACAAAATATGAGAGCCCTTTCATTTTCCTCAACTGAGAAGCCGATGAGTCTGACAAGATTAAATGCGAAAGGTTTGCCATCGACATGATCTCGGTTTTAAACTGAACTTCGCCTTGTTTGCCGTTTTCAGACGACCATTTTACTGCTACTTCTTGTCCATTAAGCACACCATGTTTATAAGACAGAAAACTCCATTCATACTCAACACGTGGGAGAGGCTTTCACCAACAAATCAACACAAAAACAAACTCTGAAACTTCATCGGAAAGATCAACTTATCAAATTTGTGGAAAGTATGGACATGCTGCTTACAAGTGCTACAAGTGCTTTGATCATGCCTATCAAGCTGAGGACTTACTCAATGCGATGGCTGCTATGAAGATCAGTGACAAATCAGGTCAAGAATAGTATCCAGATACCGGTGCAACTGCTCATATCACCAACACTCCAGCTTGTCTCCAAACTTCTCAGTCTTATGAAGGAGATGATTCAGTTATGGTTGGTAATGGAGATTTCTTGTCTATCACTCATATTGGATCCATTCTCCTGAACACTCTTCAAAATAATACTTCACCTCTAAATGATGTTTTAGTATGCCCAAACATTGCTAAATCATTACTGTCTGTTTCTAAACTTACTGATGATTATCTTTGCTCCTTCAAATTCGATGCTGACTCTGTGATTGTGAAGGAAAAATGGACAAAACAGCTCCTCACATGAGGAATCAAAAATAAGGATCTATATGTATTAGAGAATCCGAGTTTTCAGTCCTTTTACTCTTAAAGACAACAGTCAACAAACGATGAGGTCTGACATATGCGGCTTAGTCATACAAATGGTGATATTCTCCAGCTTCTATCAAGAACAAAAGCTATAATTATAAATAAGACAAGCTCTCAAATGTGTGAGGCTTGTCAAATGGGAATGATTTGTAAACTCCCATTTTCTTCTTCAGACTTTGTTCCAAGTAGGCCACTAGAACGAATTCATTGTGATTTGTGGGGATCCTCACCTGTTATTTCATCTCAAGGATTTCGTTATTATGTCATTTTCATTGAAAATTTCTCAAGATTCACTTGGCTCTACCCACTCAAACTCAAATCTGATTTCTACTATGTGTTTTTGATGTTTCAACAAATGGCAGCAGGGTATTCTTCTGGATTCAACCAGTTTCAAGTCCAGATTCTTCTGTTTTGCCAAATCAGATTGATGTCTCATCTCTCACTTTTGTGCCTACTATGACTAGAGTATATCCTGAGCGTACGAAATATTTTAATCCTACTTCTATAGGCGACAACATTTCCTATGTCATTAGTAATGCACAAGAAACCGCTAAGCATAATTCACCTGATCACACTTCAGAAACGGATCTAACGCCTGCTTCACCTACATCATCAAAATATTCTACTAAAGCTAGTATCTTTACTGAAAATGAGTTTTCATCATTAAATTCATCAGCAACAGCTCATGTAGTTACTTCAAACAGTCACTCTATGATTATAAGTGGCAAATATGGCATTAGAAAGCTTAATCCAAAGTGTGTTTTATTTACAGTAAAGGAGAATTATCCATAACCAAAAACAATGAAGGTTGCTATTAAAGATCTAGGATGGAACAATGCCATGACAGAAGAAGTTGGCAATTTACATGAGACTGATACATGGGATTTAGTCCTACCAAAATAAGAAATACAACCAGTGGATAGTAAATGGGTTTAAAAAACAAAGCTATTGTCTGGTGGTTTATTATATAAACTTAAAACTCGATTGGTCACAAAGGGATATTAGCAAGAAAAAAGAGTGGGTTTTGTTGAAACATATAGTCCTATTATCAGAACAGTCACTATAAGAACAGTGTTACATGATGCTACGATCAAGAAATGGGATACCAAATTAACAGCTTGACGTGAAAAATACCTTTTTACATGGTGAATTGAAAGAAATAGTTTTCATGGTTCAACCATCAGAATTTGAAGATCCTAAACATCCTGACTACTTGTGCAAACTTAAAAAGAGTATATATGGACTGAAGCAAGTTCCACGAGCTTGGTTTGACAAGTTCAGCTCATTTTTGCTTGAGTATGGTTTCTTCTGTAGTATCCCTGATCCATCATTGTTTGTTTACCTCAAAGGCAATGATGTAGTATATCTCTTACTACGTGTGGATGATATGATATTAATAGGGAGTAACAAGGAGCTGATTCAATAACTTCTTGATAGTCTCAACAAAGAGTTTAGGATGAAAGATATAGGTCATCTTTACTACTTTCTTGGTGTTCAGCCACATTTCCACGAAAGGGGTCTCTTTTTAAGTCAGATAAAATATACTACAAACTTACTGATCAATGCTGGTATGGCAGGCTGTGCTCTAATGCCTACACCTTTGCCACTACAGGTCAATAAACAATCTGGTCATGAAAAAATCTTTTCGGAACCAACGTATTTCAGAATCTTGGCTGGAAAACTTCAATATCTTACTCTTACTAGGCCAGACATTCAGTTTGCTGTTAATCTAGTATGCGTAAAGATGCACACTCCTTCAGTTGCAGATTTCAATTTACTGAACAGAATTCTCAGGTATATAAAAGATACTTTGCAGATGAGAGTTAATCTTTCAATGATTCAACAGTCATAATCTATAGTGACAGTGACTGGGCTGGATGCATCGAAACAAGAAGTTATACTGTGAGAAAAAGGCACCCAACTGTTTCAAAATCATCAACAGAAGGTGAGTATAGAACATTATCCTTGGCAGCTTCAGAATCAGCTTGGATCACTTCTTTCCTCGGCACTATAAGTATATGTTACTCCTGAGATGTACTGTGACAACTTATCAGCTATATGCATGACTGCAAACCCAGCACTACAGTCACGATCAAAACACTTTGACTTAGTTTGACACTATGTTCGAGAAAGAGTGGCACTGCAGCCTTGGTTGTCAAACACATTCCCTCTAAATTCCAGATTGCAGATATTTTCACCAAATTCTTACCACAACAATCATTTTTTGATGTTCGGTTCAAACTCGGTGTCAGTCTTCCACCTACCATGAGTTTGAGAGGGGGGGGGGGCAAATCTCTACTTTAACTTCAAAAACAAAGATTAGGCCATGAGAAGCCCATCACGGAAATGAACCAGCTTCTACACTCAAGCCCAACTCAACTTCCGATTCAAAAGCTATAGTTCAGACTCTTATCCCAAAACGCAGAGCATCATTACGCAGTCCCCGCGAGCGTTGTACTGAGAATACAGCTCACCCAATCCAACTATCAAACTCTTACGATGCCTTGAATTGCATAGCCATCACCTGCTATTAGGGACAAATGGCATCATCTGAGCTGTTCTTATTTTTTTCTATTTAAAGTTCAAATGTAATCAAATATTTTCATCAATTAATAAAGAATAACAAGGTCAACCGCCAAAGAAAAAAAGATGATTTAGCAAAATATTTGGCTTCTCCGGTGGGATCCGATGGTGGGTGTGCCTTCGACACTGCTGTTGGATCGGTTTCCTTAATCTGTAGTCATGTCTTCCTTCCGGCTGTGTCAAATGCTCAATAGATTCTGGATCTCGCTTAGATTTTTTGGATCTCCGATCTGTATCTTTTGAAAGGTTCTTGCTGAGACCATCTTCTCTGGTTTTTCGGTGCTGGAGATGGTGGTGTTTCATGGATTCGTCTGGCTGTAGCATGTGAGGATCTGATGAGAAACACTGTAGCTCATGGTTTTCCCCTTACGATGTGTGTGGGAAGTGGGAGATCTTGGCTCCTTGGTTGGTTTTTCGTTGGTTCTTGTGGATCTGCGTTGTCAGGCTATGTATGTTGCTTCTCTGACGTGGCCTCCCTTTACTCTTCAGTTATTTGTTCTTAGCTGAGGTCGTGTACTCTGTTGGATTCTGTTTTGGCGCCTTATCTTCATTGTAGCTGCTGAGTATTGTCATGTGTCGTTCCGGATCGGGTCTAAGGTGGGTTATGGCGATAAATTCTAGTGTGTGATTCATCAATGGTTTAATTTTCTAGAGGGAGAACCTTTTTGTTCGACTTCCGCTGTTAGGAGTGTCATGGTGTGTTCTCATCTTTGGCCAAGAGTTGCATGTTATCCCCTCCTTCCAGCTCTCAGAATAAGTTTTGGCTCGTGATGACTATTATTCCGCACCACTCTCCTTGGGGGCTACTGTAGTTTCGAGATAAGGTTGTGGGTGAGGTTCATACCACAGCTAAAAGAGGTTGGTAGTGGAGTGCTCCCTCTCTCACGGCTGAGGTTGCTTTTCCTCTCCTTGGTCTTATACTTTGAGTCTTGCAGTGAGGTTTGTGTTTGTCCTTTCGATTACGAGGACTTTGATTTGGTTTGTGCAATCGTTTTACTTCTTCCTCAGCGTTGGAGTTCCTTCTAGACTTTCTCCTTGTTTTCAAAATTCGTGTTTCGAGCAAAGCTTCCGGGTGGATCTTTGCTATAGAGTACCTATTGCTTGCCTCCCTTGAACCGATCTACGGTGGTTTTAGCTTTGCGTAAGTGGCTTACAATGGTTTGTTTGTTTTAGTTTAATTTGATTAAGTAGTTCTTTCGCTTCTTGTTGGCTCCCTCTTTTGGCATTTTGCCTATGGTGATTTCTCTATTTTCACCATCTATGTAACCCTCTAATGTATTTTGCAACGGTGGTAATAGAAATTTCAGATGGCAAAAAATAAAATAAATAAATAAAGAATCAAATTTATCTTTCTCGTATTCAAGAGCTCACTCTAGGGTTTTGCTGAAGCTTTCACTGTTATCCATCCAAAAATAAAATGAAAAACATATTCTTGCTATCAAGTGAGGGATGTCACTCGGACATTTATAGTTAAATATTCATTTCGTATCACAAAAGGTTTTAAAAGAGTTTCGTTTTCATTAGAATTTAAATCTCAATTTTATTCATATTATTTTGGCTTATTGATTAGATAATAAAACTTATTTATCGTATAAATAAATGTTATAATAGAAATTTATATATATATATATATATTTCTTAATATTTGTGAAAAATGCTAGAATGACATTGTTTGTGAAACTGGTATTGCTTGGAATGATTGAGCCGAAATCCATGAGTTATAATTAGATAAGTACTTATCTCTTGAGAGTAAGCTACTTTGCCCAGGATAGCAAATTATCAAAATTTAAAAAGTTTCTTTGGACACCGGTAATGGTTTATGTTGTTTAAGGATCTTTGATTAATTGATGTTCTTATGCTCTAAATTCCAAAATAATGCTATACTCATTTGTCTCTCTACAACCAAGAAAGGTATTATTGTCTGAAAAAAAAAGAAAACAAGAAAGTTATTCTTAACAAATTGGTCTTTTGATTTCTTTATTATATATAGTTGTGGCATATGTTTTGGGCTGCTTGATCTCCATGTAAAACAAAGCAGAGTACACAAACATGACAATTGGGAAATTCAAACACACACATACACACATAAACAAACTTTCTAATTCAATCACACTTAATATATCTTGTACAAAATGTATGGCCTCAAACATGTACTCTTGATTTTCTCCTCTTTACAGATCTCTGCTCCGATGATGGAGAATGATTGTTTTTTTCTAACATCAGGACAACATGCCTCATTTTTGGTCTGTTTGAAGGATTATATTCAACACATTCCAGACCAATTTTCATGCAAGTTAATATATCTTCCTTATCACATATTTCTAAGTTCCAGTCCTCTGGTTTCAGTGGTTTTTTTGCATTGTACATCCTCTTTGCCTTCAAAAATTATATTACAACAAGAAATGATTTACGAACTGCTTGAGACATCATGTATTGAGATAATTTTGTTTGAGTATACTTACATAGGCTATAAGATCCTCCCCATTCTCCCCAATTTTCGACTTCCACATACGCTTACCACTCAGGATCTCAAGAACCACGACACCAAAACTGTATACATCTGTTTTAAACGAGATCTCCCCTTGCATATACTCGGGAGCCATATAGCCTCTGTAAAATCATAGAACATTAATCACTTAACTCCATCCTTAATCTACATGTTTACACAATTCATGAAAAAACCTTGGCACTTACTCGGTCCCCATGACGTTTTGGGTAAACAGTAGGCTTATTTGGCTCTCATCGAACAATTTAGCCAAACCAAAGTCAGCAACTTTTGGTGTCATGTCCTTGTCTAGCAATACATTAGCTGGTTTAAGATCTCGGTGAATTATTTGAGCATGGCAATCTTGATGAAGATAAAGGATTCCTCGAGCGACACCTTCTATTATGTTGTAGCGTGTTGCCCATTCCAACGGATTATCTATGTACGAGCATAATGACTAATTAGACCATTTCAAAGGTTCTACATATGGGAATAGTAAAACAAGAGAGTACCGAAGATGATTGTGTCAAGACTTTTGTTGGGTAGGAACTCATATATAAGAACCCTTTCATTTTCCTCGACTGAGAAACCCACAAGTCTGACAAGATTACGATGCGAAAGGCTTGCCAACGACATCACCTCATTTTTAAACTCAATTTCGCCTTGTGTACTATTTTCGGACAACCTTTTCACTGCTACTTCTTGTCCATTAAGGACACCCTGTTATCCATCCACAAAAAAAATTAAAAAACACATTGTTGCTATCATGTGAGGGATGTCAACCAGGCTATTAGCACATGATTGGTATGATTCATAGTAGAGCAGTTGCTATAAGCAATACATGCTGAAATTGTAGGTTATAATTAATGTACATATTTAAATGATTGGCTGAACTATGAATGCTTGGATATTAAATTACATGATAATATTTAATATATTTGTTTATACTTATTCTAATGCATTATACACACAGAGATATATACTATACGCTTTTTTTATTTATATTTTCATTTTTAAATTATTAATTAAATTATTTGTTTGTTAGCATATTATTTTAAAATAATATAAAAAATAAAGTAATGATAAATATTTATTAAACATTTTAAATTTAATACAAATATTTTATGTTATCTAACCAGATAAAGTTATTATATATAAAAAATTATTTTAAATATTTTAAGCCTTAATGCTCTAGAAAAACTCCAGTTGAAGAACATTAGCAAAACATTTGCTACTTCCAAGTGATTTTCTCTATGATTTATTAACTTTAGTTAATTGGCTAATAAAAAAAACATAATATTCTTCTAAAAGTTTCGTCAATCAAGCCCTAAGTCGCGAACCTATAAAAGTCTGTTTGGCTCGATTTGGCCATAAATGAAATTATTTTTTATTTTTCTAAAAGAAACTTTCAGGTTTTTTGTATCTTAACAAAAAGATACTATACATATATAAAATTTTAAATACAAAATATATCATATTAAATTATTAAAGTTAAATCAAATTAAAATTTTAATATTTTTTTGATGATATCTTCTATTTTCATATTTAAATTATATTTATTAAATTATTTTTAGCATATTATTTTTAAATAATAGAAACAAATAAGGGGGAATTTCAATTATATCATTCTTAGCATACCTGTTTTTAGAAATACCACTCTTTCTAGTCATTTTCAATTATACCACCCCCTTTCAGAAATACTTGATTTAATGTAATTTTGACTGGAAAAATGTGACATAAAATAGTGTTTTTTTCAGGGAAAATTGCGGATTTCAAGTTTTAACAGCAGAATCAGGTTTTTGCCAAAATAATTAAATATCCATTTTTATGGAAAAATTACAGATTTCTTATAAGATTTTATAAAACTACGTCAAAACATTCTTACAAAGTTTTATAAGATTTATAATGCTTTTTATAAAATCTAGGGGTTTTATAAAGTAATTTTTCCGTCAAAAATTCGATTCCATATTTTTTTCAATAAAATGCAAACTTGTAATTTTCTGCCAAAATGAAAATGCAAATCCGTATTTTCCTATCTAAATGAAAACATTTCAATTTTTCTGCCAAAAATGGATCCATAATTTTTTTGCTAAAAACTTGATGATGTAATTTTCCATCAAAATAAGAAATTTGTAATTTTCTCGCCAAAAACAAATCGGCGATTTTCCGCCAAAAATTTATTCTGTAATTTTTCCACCAAAAAATTAATTTTATAACTATTCGTCAAAAGAAGAAATTTTTAATTTTTCTACCAAAAAAATGGATATATAATTTTCTTGTTAAAACCATATTCCGTGGTTTTCCACCAAAATATAAATCTATAATTTTTTCTTCCAAAAATAGAAATCAATATTTTTTCTTCCAAAAATAGAAATCAATATTTTTTCTCACCAAATACTAGATCCGTAATTTTTTTGCATAAATAAATTTGATAATGGTATGGAGATGGTGATTATCGAGTGAAATTGTGTCCTCTTCATTAAGGACAATTCTGTCAAAATACATACTGTAGAGTGTCTATAAAAAAACAAATATGGCAGTTGTGAAAAGTGGTATTTCTCAAAATTTCTCAACAAATAAACTAATGAGAACTATTAATTAAAAGTGTAAACTATAGTGTATATATTTTATGTTATCTAACCAATTAAATTAATTATATAAAATTATTTTAAATACTTTAGAGCACCTCCAATGGAAGCTCTTAAGAAGGGTTCTTAACTTTTTAATTAATAAAAAAATAAAAAGTTAAGAACTCTACCGTTTGAGTCTCTTAAATAAGAACTCTAGAACCCCCATTTAAGAACTCCATTTGCCACATGTCAGCTTTTAATTGGTTCACTTTTTTTTCTTTAATTATTTAATATAATTAAATAATAAAAATATATTAAAAAACAAAATAAGAACCCCATAGAGGTTCTTAAAGGTTGGAGATGGTCTTACACCTTAATGCTCTAGAAAAGCTCCATCAATATAATATTATTTTCATAATTTTAACACATGTGATTATTTTTATATGATTTGTAAGATTACCTTATAAACTATCCCGAATCCACCTTTTCCTAGTTCATGTGAGAAATTATTGGTTGCAGTTCGTATTACACTGAATTCATATTTCAAGGAATCTTCCCTGTTTTGGCCTGTACCTCACAATAAATAATGTTAGAAATTTGTACACCTTTTACATATATATATATATATATATATATATAAAATATTATATGTAAACTCACTTTTGCGATTGTTCTTCTTCTTTCTCAGAATCAAGACAAGCGAAACGCATGATACGGTCAGCAAAACAACGCCGGTTATAATAAGAATAACTACAATGATCAGACCTTTAACTTCATTGACATCAAAAATATATCCGTCACTCGAACTTGGTGGAGGAGGAGGAGGAGGAGGAGGAGGAGGAGGAGGAGGAGATGGAAGATTGGCTGGTGGCAACGCCGGAGTTGGCTGCTCAGCTGTCAGATCATAGAACCGAAAGGTGTCGTACCTCAAATTGCAGCTAACGGTTGCCTGCCTGCAACCCATTTTTTCATTACAAAGAATCGGAATGCGACCTATATTCCACGTCAGACAATCAATACAGTCACGTTCCGAAATCTCAGGCGTGCACTGCATGAGACCGTACAACGTCTGAAGCGAAGACCCATTCATTTTAGAGACGGAGAACTTCTTCCTCTGCCCACCCGCCGCTGCTCTACTCATTAACCCTTCTAGTAACTTCGTTAACATGTTCTGCCACACGTCTTTCTCACCGGGGAAATCGAAATCCCTGGCTAAAAAAAATCCAGGAAATGTCTCCATCGTGTTCAAGATGGTGCGGTTTGAGTACCTGAACATAAGTTTTGGTTAGTAATCTAAGACTAAAACAAAAGGATCTAACATATGTCAATCCAAGAGAAGGTGAGTTTGAATACCTGAGCATACAGTGGTTGTACCATATGTTGGCTTCTTTCTGGTTTGGACATTTTTCCCTTATATTTTGTCCGGCTCTATTAATGCATGTGATGCAGTCAACGGTTTTGACGTCACCTCTACACAACATCAAAGAATTGACTTTTTCATTATCGTTTTCTCCAACAGAAACGTTGTAAAAGCCGTCTTCGTTCTGCGGAAGAGACGAGAGGGAGGAGACGAGTGACTTGAGGTTGACTTCATAGCTGCTGTTGACCGTGAAGTTCCCTCTCACAGTTTGGCAAACAGAGAAGAGAGCTTGCTCTTCCTGAGTTTGTACGAAGAATAGTTGCGATGAGAGCAACAAAGCTGATAATAGAACAAGACATTGCCAAGTGTATGAATTCGGAACATAACTCATTTTAGTCTCTCTCTCTAATTTTTTTGTTTATCTTATTACTCTCTTGTTTGGTTTAGTCATGGCCAAGGTTATAGCATTTATAAAGGCCAATTAACAAAAAAAAAAAAAAAAAATTAGAAAGGGATTGTGAAGGTGGACACTAATTAAATACAAACATAAATATAATAGTCATTGTAAACGGGATATTGCCCGTTGACAAGTTACCCCGCGACTGAGTCTGTCTTTTGCATCTTTTTTTATTTGGGGCAATGGTTCTCAAAGCTAAAGATATTTTGTAAAATCAGATTGAAGGATTTTGTGTTATCTTTATTAAATTACGAGATCGATCTATTTACACAAATTCTACAAGGCTAAAACCTAATTCAATTCCTAAGGCAGAAGTGGAAAATATACAAAGAGGAAAACTAGGAATTAGAAAATATCTACAAACATAAAGTATGTGTGTGATGTTGGGTTGATTAACGGTCAACGCTAATTTCATATAACACTGTTAACAAAACAAATTTTTTGTCCAAAAATTATTAAAATTACCATTTTTCTATTTAACTAGAAAAAGCCAAAAATAATTCAAAACAAAAATAAAACATATAGATAATTTATTTTATAATAAAAATATAATTTTATTTATATTATTAACAAAAATAATATAACAATGTATATAATAATAAATATTATCGTTCATATTAACAATGTTAACAAAAATTAATTGATTATAATATTAAAAATGTTATATTATAATAAATTAATTTAATTTTTTATTTGTTAACAAGAAAAATTTAACACTATTAATTTAACTAATATTAACAATGTTGAGTTATATTCAATGTTAGCTGTTAATATTATAATCAATTAATTTATTTATAATTTTCTTATTTTTTCAGGAAAATATATTTTCATTAGTTTAGATATTTATATTTATATTATTTAATTAAAAATCTAAAGAAAAAAACAACTATTTTAGAATAAAGATAATTGAAGATAATATTAAATAAAATAATTTTTATTTAGAAAATATAATTTTTTATTGTTAAATTATTTTTGTTTTTATTTTTTATTTTTATTTTGTTTTATTTATATTTTTTTTAGCTTTTTCTAGTTTAATAGAAAAATAATAATTTTTAGACAAAAAATTTATTTTTAACGGTGTTAGGTAAAATTAGCGTTGAACGTTAGTCAACCCAATATTATGCACATTGTAGATTATTTGAAAGTTTATTTTGGAGAAATTATTTAATCGGAGGTTTTAACTGGAAACACACAAAGTTTGATGTTTAAGTTGAAAAGATGTATTGAATTAAATATTTTTATGGTATTTTCTCTTTTTTTTTTTGAATGATGCAAATTAAGATAAATTAGTATCATTTTCATTTAATTGATGCCAAATAACTAGTAATGATATCACTTATTATAATTGATGTTAGTTCATAAATTGTGTATCAATCATCAATAAATAACTCATATTTATATCATTTATTTGATTGATGCAATTTAAGTAATGCAACATGCTCTTTTTGTTGGTTTTGTATTGAGTCCAAACATATATATCAGGATTGATGGGATATGAAAAAATCGATTTTCTACGATATTCATTAGCAAAAGAAAATTAAAAAGATGCAGTGGTATTGGGACACAAACTAAGAGTACTGATTCAATATACAACCTCAAATTTGATTATACTGTATGCAAAATATATTTGGATATCGATTCGAGTATTTCTTAGTGTTTATGGTATTAGTAGACTAGTTTATTAGTTCTTTCACATGCAATTATTTAAAACTGTACTGTAACATTTTTTGACAAAAATACCCCTAAATATGCGGTGCTAAATTAAAAAAATAAGTTGAAAAAGATAATAATTGTAAACATGTATTTGCATGAATATGTGTTGTTTGTTAATGTTAAGAGATTAACAACACATAATCAATGACATGAAAACAACGTCATTGATTGTTACGATATATAAAAAAAAAAACAGAAAAAAGGAAACTTCATGGAGTGTATATAGTCTTTGTTCTATATTAAAAAATGGCTTCGGTAAGAGGTTTATTTGTTTCGGCCAAATGTGTATATTATTTAAAACTACTTTTCTAAAACGAATTTATTTATTATTTGATTTTAAATTTGTTTCTCACTGCCTTCGCAAACAGTCCGTTCCTGCTTTTTTTTTTGTAGAAACCCCCCCCCCCCCCCCCCCCCCCCCACACAACAAACACACACACCACGTCACCACCAGTAGAAGCCATCAATTCACTATTACATATTCCATTGTTTTATTTTATAAAATATAATAGAAGATTTTGATTGTTTCACGTTATCTGAGTTTTTCAACTTTATCTTCAAAATATACTTATTATGCAACATTTTTTTATTGATTGAATCGTTTTTAGTTTACTATTAAATCCAACTTTTCCAAACAAAAGGGGCACAATACGTATTTATGGTTTCTTAATTTATAGGGCAAATTTGCATAATAGCCTAAATCTAGATTCACTTTAGAAAAATCACTATGTGTCAGAAAAGTTGGGGTAATTAATGTTTTTAGAGGGTTGGAAATTTCAAAAATACCCTAAGACAATTAGTAGAGAAATAGATAGATGTTATTAAAAGAAATATCATGCACCATGTTAAAATAGCACGATATAGATATATTAGTGGGATAAAAATAATTTAGTATGACAGTTCAAAATAACAAGAAATTTTTGATAAAACAGAACAAACTTTTTTGAAAAAAGCAAATCCGATGAAATGAAAATAAATAAATTAAAATAACTTAACTCACATCTTGTAATTAAAATAAAATAGCATACATCATGTTCAAATAGCAATATATATATACATATATATAGACTAGTGGGATAAATAAAAATTTAGCGTGACAATACAAAATTACTTAAAATTTGGAATAAAACTTAACAAACTTAAAAAAAAAAAAGACAAATTCTGGTGGAATAGAAATAAATAAATAAATCAAAATAACTTAATCGATAACAAGGTTTTCGAAAAAAATACGTGAAATATAAATACTATGTTTATTGAAGGCTATTTACTAATTCAATTATCAAAACGGCTTTACTTTTTGCTATACCCTAATTTATATATCATATTGCTTTCAAAATTGCTAAAATATGAGTGATTATTTCACCTATGATTTGAAGAAATTGTTCATTTTATATTTGATATTTTATTTTCTTGCGGAAACAGATAGAAAGTAAAAGACTTAATCAGATAGACGTACTTGATTGAAAAAAACGAGAATACGTAATCACAGATCATTAGTGTATGCCAAATTGAAGATTCTAATATAGTTATCAATTTTATCCCAGTATTGTAAAGCGATTAAAGATAAGAATAATAAATAATCACAGTTTTAGATTAATTATATCTCTAATATCTTCATTTGAAACTTCTCGGGCAAACGTAAAAAAATGTTTTGATTTGTCAAATATGAGAAGTGATAGTGGTCAGAAAATTTCCTTTGAAAGGCTCTTGCAGCTGGATTAAAAGCTGGACGTATGTAAATCGTAATTCATATTGTTATGCTTTTGAACAGTAGGTTCAAATAGACAAGAATCTAAGGATTTAAGTTTGGTTTTTATTGATTAATATGAAAGATCGGCAATTACAAATAAAAATTAGGGTTTGCAATTAAAGAAGAATATAAAGCAGAGCTGCTTTCTTAGGTCTTCTTTAGGGTTTTTTTGGGATCCTCTGAACGTTCGAAGAGCTCCCTTATCTATAGTGATTTTGGGTTGGTTGTAAGTCGGTTTGGGCTTCTTAAACAGGCCCTTCCTTTTTGCTTTTTGATCTTCCTTTTCTCTGTACTTTCCTTTTTTGAACATGTTTCCTTTTTCAGTAGGTCGTTTCTTCAATCTTCATGGGCCAAAGGTAATTGGACTTTTAAGAATGGATCGGTCTTGATTTAGGTCGGGTTTAAGGCATGGTACTAAATCCAGTACCAACAGTTAGTTCCCCCCAGTTCGTTAGACGAATGGGTAATCGAGTTTGACGAAGTAAAGATGACATGATGTAAATTGAGATTGATTCATTCTAAAGATTTGAGTACGGCTTATCATTGCGAAGGGTAGTTCGATGAGTTTTACTTCGGCTTATAATGCGATACTGAGATCGTCTTACAATGCGTGATGTAGGTCAGCTTACGATCTAAGGCTGAACTCGGCTTACACTGCCTAGATGACATGGAACAAACCAAGAGTGTATTTGATTATATTTTATTTCTGAATTTGTCTCGTTTTCCGGGATTGAGAATCTTTTAAGGCGGGTTTAAGACAGAAGTCGAGGAGTCACGCAAGAATGCAAAACGGTATAGATAACATCTAAAATCTTTGGAGCAAAATCCGAAAGAAATTCACCTCTCAATAAGAGGGAGATTTAAGGGATAAATCTATCTTCCAAAGAAGAAGAAAAGGTAACCAATCTATCCACTGAGGAATTAATGGGCTTGGAGCAAGACAATTCATTTGGGCCAGAAATATTAGAACCATAATTGTTTAGTAATAGTTTACAGCTAGAGTATATGTTTCTTAATGGGCTCGGATAGTGCACTAAGAATAAAAGATGAAGATGGCCCACTCCAGCTGAAAGATAACTGACGTTAGTGGCTAGGATTTTGAACATCGTGAAGGAGGAGGAGAGGTTGTGGTTGTTGGTCAGAGGAATGAGGATAGAACCGCCGACGATAACCTTCAGGTTGGCATGGCACAGCTTGGACGCTACATTGAGTAAAGATCTGGTCCTTGATGACAGTGATGAGATATTGATAATCAGATATGGAAAGTTGGGGCAGAGATGGCCGCGAGTGGTGGCTGAGAGGGTTGAAGAGTGATGGCGAGCGGCGTAGTGTGGGACTAAAGATATTCGGTGTAACACCGGGAAACTCTTTACACTAGAAAAGAACCGAGGAACAACAGATCTGAAATCGGAAAATTTCGCACACCGAAACCACCCAAGATCAAGATGTTCAACCGTTGAATCTGTCTTCTTCAGCCACACATGGTGGTCAGAGACACAAGCGAGTAAACCGAACAATACCAATAGAGAACACGAGAACAAGACGAGAAAGCAGAGAGAAGAGCAATGAATAGGTGCGACAGTCCAACGCCGGTGAGCAACGGCTCTACCTGCGTCGGAGAAGTTGAACCGAAGAGGAGTCTTGATCGTCACGCCTGGAAGAGAAATCATATTTTTTTTGCTGTTGGGCCAAAAGCTTTGATAGTCAAGCACACCACACCTCTCCACGCTGAATTGGATTTGCACATGTTTGAGACTGTTTTCCAAAACGTCTGCATGGACCTTATAGCGTTGGTGGACGCACCTGAGGATTGACCAATATTTGCATCGAAACTGGATGATTTTCCATCCCTTAAACTTTCTTTTTCTGTTTTTTCTATTTCTTTTATTTCTCGTTAACTTAAATGTTCGTGACGACGTTCTTTCGAAGAAAACACAAGCACAAGATTTGTTATTTCCTCATAGAAGCTCTAACTCACCAAATTGGTTTTCTCCCAAAGAAAACCGCATCCCAAATGCTTAATAGAAGTTTATGTTTTGCTAGCAAAAAAAAAAGATTCAATCAAATTCATCTATTAAAGTACAAACCGATCCCAATCATGTATGTTGTTGTGATCTCTTTGTGTAACATGTTAAATTGATAGTGGATTTCGAGATACTGATCCTGACTTGATGTACGCTTAACCTGATTGGTTATATTGTTTAGGACTACTTGGATTTTATGAAAATAAGTGATATTAGGCAACAATTAAATTTGGTGGACTATTATGTTATTATGCGGGTTAGGCCGATTAGGCGAATTTAGTAAATCTATCTAAATATTTTTTTTTTCAAAAATGTGTAACCTTGATAAATAAAACTTAAAAATCTTATATAATAAAGTAGGGTTACCAGTTGTTTGAAGTTCTGAAATGTTGCCATGTGTCCACTTAAAAAATGACACATTAGCTCCTTCCTAAATTTTTTTTAATTTTGATTTTTTTCCTTTCTAACCAACTTCATATACATCAATTATTTAAATCATTCCATTAATTTAAATCTTCTTTCTAATTTTCTTTTATTTTGATTTTCTCTTCTTTAACCAACTTCATAAACACCTATTATTTAAACCATTCCATTTATTTAAATAAAACAAAATAAAATCATGTGTGTATAATGAAAACCTTTTATAAATATGTATTGTATTCATGTGTGTTTTTTTCAAAAATTATTATAACAATTTTCCCAACTCTCTTTTTCTTCCTTTCTAATTTTTTATTTATTTTCATTTCATTTTTTTCTAACCAACAAATTAAACACCAATTATTTAAACCATTACATTTATTTCAAATATACTAGAGAGAACTCCAACTATTAAAAAGCACAAAATAATAGAAAAACATATTTATACAACGTTTCCATTATACAAAGTTTTCCAAAATCACATTTTCTTAATATCTACATCTCCAAAATATATACTTTTTAAAAACTTAACACACTTAAAAAAAAAATTGGTTTTAAAATCACTTTAATAAAAAAAATCTAAATAACAAACCAAAAAATTGGTCAACACATATAACATTAAAAAATTGGTCACCACAATTTTCTTCATTTTTACTTTATTTTTGGGTCAATAATTTTTCATTCTCATTTTTTCATTAATTAACATAAATTTAATTATTTTGGATTTTTTTTAAATGTAGAGTTTTAAAGAAGTTTTAGGAAATCAAAAATCTCATCTAATAAAATTGTATAATTGTTGAAACACTCCGACCGCTTTTTTTTTTTAAACAGCATTTATTATTCCCATAAATAGTAAACTCCCCCCCCCCCCCACGACGTTATTCAATTAACAACCAATTTTAACCAGCAAATTAAATCATGATTAATTATTAACCAATTAATTCACAATTAAAATCTAACAATCTAACAGTTCAACCGCACAATAATCTTAAATAATTAAAACAGTAAAATAAACCATCCCGGTATGTCATCCGCTCTCCTAGCCGCAGTTCCACGAGCTCAGCTAAGATTCCTTTTCTTTACCTACGCCATTATGAATAGACGTAGTCATTATTTAATAAATACTGAGGAGGCGATCAACCCATCTACTAGGTCAATTATAGACAGACGACTACAGAAATATTTCCGGCATAATAATATGTTCGGGATTCAACCAACAACAAAACAACAACCCGTCAATTAATTAAAATTGAAAATTAATTAATTTCAACCAATAACCACTAATTCCAATGATTCGCTATTAATTAAATTCAACAACTTAATTAATTTTAACAATTAATTAAATTCAGCAACAACAATTAAATTCAGCAAATTAATTCATTTTAGCAATTTAATTAAATTTAACCATTTAATTAAATTTAACAACCCAAGATTAAATTCAGCAATTAAATTAAATTCACTAATTTAATTAAATTCAAAAAAAAATATTAAATTCAGCGATTTAATTAAATTCAGAAATTTAATTAAATTCACCAATTTAATTAAATTCAACAAACAACAATTAAATTCAGCAATTTAATTAAATTCATCAATTTAATTAAATTCAACTACAACAAAGAAATTTAGCAATTGATCGACTTCAGAAATTTAATTAATTCTGATAATTAATTACATTCAACAAACAACACACATCATAGAATAAATCCTAACACACAAAATTAGACCGAGAAATTCTCGTAAGTCCAGTCCGACCACAGTACTGCACTCACCTTAGCCAAAAGCAAAAACTTCCAAAAACTCTCTGCAACTCCTCCGCACTGTCCTGACATCAACTAACAGATAGCAACCTAAACCACAACCTAACAACATGGAATAAACCAACTCAACTAACCAAAACTACAATTTGGAAAAATAACAAAAAAAAAAGCAGCCTCAAATATAGAGTTACAAATCCAAATCTAATCGTCCAAAACCAATCCGCACCGATGAAACTCAACACCTAGATGTCCTGAAGCTATCCTCAAAATTTCGTGATGATCCGACAATAGATGAACTTGCTATCTCTCTTTGAATTTACGTTGGTCCAGATCGCGTCTGAAACAGAGCACCTCACGAAAACGTAAATAACTTTTAAAATATTAACTCAAAATCCAATCCGCAAAGTGATACATCTAGGTATAAGAATCAGCTACAACTTTATAAATTTATGTTACATTTGGAAACGATCTGCTAGGTCGAACCTCTGTTCTACTACAACATGTTAGATCTGTCTGCATCTCCTTCATGTGCAAACTTCTTTTTTAGCCACAACCAAAATCTCAGCCTCTTCTCTCCTCTATAGGAGGGCACGAAAATTCTCAGGAAAGCAAACTAGGGTTTCTTCTGATCCATCTTTAAATAGGATTAGAGTTAGCCGGTTTATTTAAATTAAACAAGGAATAATTAATTTTTCTCCCTTGGTTTAATAGTAACTCAATAACCAACCCCCTAAACTAAAAATTGGAATTAAACCATTTCACTCTTCAATTCCGATAACATAACCCTCGAGACTCTATTCCCAGAACACGGGTGTTACAATTATATTTCTACCTTACCTACACAATTAGAATATTTTAAATGATTATATATATAACTTCATCACCCAATTTAAAAGAAAACAACATTTAAGTACACAATTAAACCTAACTCTTGGTTATATCAAATTTATTTGGTCAAATTGATTGAATTCCTACATTAATCACCGGTAAATTGAAAAATAAATTCAATTGATTTTGCAATTATTGTCAAAATGACAAGGAAAAAACAGTCCAATAAACAAAAACTTTGTGGACAGAAAACAAAAATTGGGATTAAACATCACATACTATATTTTTATAATTTAACCAATTTAACCACATTATGTAAATGTTTGAACATATAACGTATGACCTAACTACTCATTAAATTTCACAAGATAACCCTAATTGCTTATCATGTCCTAATTTTTTTGGGACGACTGCATGAGACCACCCTTATAATGTCGCTTATGCGTCGATCCACCCAATCTCTCAAACTCTTGATTTCCCCCACATACTATCAAATTGCTTTACCTTTACCCCTATACTAATTTTCTCTGGGCAATTGCGCCTACGAATCTAAAAATCTAAAATTGCAATCAATTTTACTAAATCGCGTTTACAAAACAGTGATTGTCCGCTATCGAATTAACCCGACCCAAAACCCGATTTTAACCCATTCAACCCAGTTCGATTTAGCATTGATGATCATAAATCTGATTTTACTCAGAAACTCAAATCCTAAACGAATTGGATCGAATTAATCAATTTGAAAAAGGAATTAATGATTAATACCTTTGAAATGCTTGAAATTTCGTTTGATTTTCTTCAAAATCAAAGCTTTATAACGACGACAATGGTGATTCCACCATCTCTGATGCTTTATCGCACAAGTGACATCGATGGGCTTCTTCTCTCCTTCAGAAAGATTCATCCAGCTTCTAGAGCTCGATCCTTCAACATCTCATAGATGTCCACAGTCTCCAGTCACGGGAAAAACTCCTTAGTAACGTCGACGGTTGACGCCGATGCTGGAATTTCATCTTCTTCGTTACTACTTATGACTTTAAAACTATCAAAATTGAGAGTAAAAGCTCGAGTAGAGCAAGAGTCGTCATCTCCATCAGCATTGATTACGGAAGATGTTGATGTCCCTGACTCTTTAATTCGATTCCCAGCGGAACCATTAGAAACATCTAGCGTCGATGGTCGTTACTACGTCGTCGCTACAACTCAAAATTTTGACCTTAACATGATAACAACACAAACCCAGAAATCAATTTTGAATCTTTGATTGAAACAAACTCATCACAGAGATTAATTAAGATTACAATTTGATCACCACTTGGATTCAATCAGAGACCAAATCGAAGGAAATTTCAGTAGACTTTGAGAGATTGATTAAAAATGATTACTTGTTAAGAAAAAAGGATAAAATTTCTGAAAACCCATCTGTATCAAACCATCATCATCGTCAGTTCATCATCAATTTCATCATTAAGCAACAAGAATCGAACATCAGAATTTACAGATAAGCTAAAGTGTGTTTCTTGCTTTGTGTGTTTGTTGTCTGATCAGAGCATAGATGAACGAATGATCTAAGAGTGTTTTGTTAGAAAATTGACGGTGAAGAAAAGGAAACTAATTTAACAATTTAATCAAAAAAATGTTAAATTGAATTGGGTTGAATGGGTTAAAATTGGGTTTTGGGTCGGGTTAATTCGATAGCGGGTAATCACTGTTTTCTAAACGCGATTTAGTGAAATTGATCGCAATTTGTGATTTTTAGATTCACAGGTGTAATTTCCCAGAGAAAAATAGTATGGGGAGGAAAATCAAGAGTTTGAGAGATTGAGTGGATCAATGCAGAAGCGGCATTATAGGGGTGGTCTCAGGCAGTCGTCCCAATTTTGTTTCCTTCAAATTCCTTACAATCAGAGTGCTAGCAATTAATTAGGGTTGTTATTTGTTCTCAGCTCTGTGTGAAACGCCTTCCCTACTCCAAAATGAATGCTAGCAATTATGAGTGTTCTCCAATAACGCCTTTTTTATATGTAGTAGTATATATATACTCTATCTTATTAGAGTGAATCCGTTGATGTCTGCTCTCACTAACCCTAATCTCCCTTCCTCCGCCGTAGCCCAGCACATCAATATTCTATAAGGTACCTTCGCTGTAGCCTCAACTCTTTACGTTTAGAATTAGAAACTGTGAGAAAAACATACTCCTCTGTTTGCTTTTTATTTAGTTGGATTGATTTTTTTTGGTTTATACTGTTGCAGAATATGGGAAGGTTATGGATATTTTATTGTTGAAGGACACGGAGATCAGAGTATTGACGTTCGAGACATGATTGATTTGTGTATATTGTGCATGATTTGGATCTGTTAGGTTCCCAGTCTCTATACATGCCACTAACTTTGTTAACTCTATTAGTGGGAATCTAAAGCTAGCTCTACAAATATGGAATGAGCTAGGAAGCTTGGCATCAATGGCCCGGGGTGTAGTAGGCATGGAGCTGAATATATAAGCAAGTCTTTGCAAAGTTTGGACGTTGCTTAAAAAAAAAACAGTATAGCTTGGTTTGGTTGGTAGTAATTCCTTATCGGCAATCGTCATTATATGATTTCAGGCCATGTTCTATGTTTTGTTAGTATATCTTTTTTTTTTTGTGAATTATAAATTCTTTATTAGTGTATACTCATTTTGCTTTTGGTAATGACTTCTCTTACATGCAGCAAATGTGGCACACTCTCTCTTCTGCACGTGAAACAAATTCTTCTTCTACTTGTAGAGATCCATAAGGTATGACATGACTGAAGAGTTGGTTGGATATATGTTTATTATGTTTCCCTGTAAAATTTTTTGGACATATGTTGACGCAGACCAATCCTCCGCACATACTTTGGACTGATTTTTACTCTTTTTGTTTCCTTGTCAACCAATATAGGGAGCATTGACTACAAAGCTCTCCAGAAACTTGTCAAAAGCAGGAGTGTAGAAAGTGCGATAATTAGAAACTCGAAAACCAAAGGATAAAAAGGTTGTGTGTGTGAACATGTAGTAGTTTTGTGATTTCGCAAATTTATAAAGAGAAATTGATCAGAGATGAATACATCTAATAAGCCATAATAAAATCAGAAATGGAGCAGAAAATTAATCTGATGGAAATTCTGGTTCATATTACCAACAAACATTATATCTGGAATTTCATCCATAGTGGAGTAATGGTTCATCATTTCCTTTCCGCCCTTTCACAAACATTTATAGAGCCTCTTTATAGTTTTTCCTTCTTCAAAAACATTTATACTCTCTCACTGTTCTTTAATTTTTATTGAAAAACTCTCTTTTGGGTTATTTTGAAGATATGTCTATGAAGACGAATATTAATTTTTCCCATAATGAAGAGATTTGCATTTGAGAATTCACACAAAGAAATGATTTGCATTTGAGAATTTTATGTTAGTATATATAAATTTTTTATGTGATGTATATAATATGGTAAGTTTTCTTTTATAGTATAGCAAAACAAAATTTGCAATTGATATGAATTTCTTTGGGAGGCTTATGAATTTATGATAGTCTTTAAAGGGCAAAAGCACGAAAGTAGACATTGGTTTAAAGCAAGGGGGGAAAACCAATAAAGGGTTGTGACTGACTCTAAAGGCAGAATAAGTGAGGACGAATGACATATAAGAGTGTATGTAAGAGAGCTGCTTGAAGCAAGTATTTTCACCAGATGTGTATTGAATCTCTCTCTATTCACGGCAAGGGGTTGAATAAATTGGCTTACTTTTTACAATTTTAGTTGCAAAGAATATACAGCTTATCTAATATAGTTGGGTCACCTTTCTATGGAGTTCCGAAATGATGTCACGTGTCAATTACAAACATAAAACGTTTTATCTTTCCCCAATTTCTATATTTTAGATTCTTTTATTTCTAACAAAAAATTAAACCAAACTTCCTCCTCTCCTTTTCTTTTATTATCTCCCACTTTTAATCTATAAAATACTACATTTTTCAATTTAATAATTATAAAACATATTTATTTTAAATTAATTTCAGTTATGTAATATCAAAATGAAAAGAATTAGGGTTAGCTTTCTGTGAAGCTCCGAAATGCTGTCATGTGTCAACTACAAATATAAAACATTTTCTCTTTCCCCTATTTCTTTCTTTTAGATTCTTTTATTTCTAACAAAAAAATTAAACCAAACTTCCTCCTCTCCTTTTCTTTTATTATGTCCCCCTTTTAATCCATATCTTATCTAATCTAGTTGGGTTATCTTTAGTGGAGCTCCGAAATGCTGCCATGTGTCAACTACAAACATAAAACATTTTCTCTTTCCCCAATTTGTTTTTTAGATTCTTTTATTTCTAACAATAACAGTTAAACCAAGCTTCATCCTTTCCTTTTCTTTTATCATCTCCCACTTTTAATCTATAAAATACTACATTTTTGCAATTCAATAATTATATATACATATTTCTTTTAAATTAATTTCATTTATGTAATATCAAAACGAAAATAATTATGTCTTTTATGAAATCTGAGATACCCATTATAAAAATATTTTGTCTATAGTTTTTTATTGTTAAAAGTAAAAATCTTACCATCAAATTAGTTTTAGGACAATATGAAACTTAAGATACATATTTTTAAATTGGTCAAAGTAATAGATTAACATCAAATTAATTATAAATAAAAAATTAATATATATATATATATATATATATAAATATTCTACTTTTTTTTGCACAACATATAGCATATTATCTTATAATTTGTTTCTATTTAATATATGGTCAACTTATAAAAAGCCATAAAATAAAAACTTCAATAAAGTCCAACTGTAACAAACAAAAATATTGTTCAACACAAATAACACTATCAATCAAAAAGAATCAAGACTAATAATCAATGACAATTAAAACTAATAATTAAAAGCAATTAAATATGATTCAATAAGTCAGAAAAAAAACTGATATCATCTTCTATTTTACACTAATATATAAATAGCAACCACACATACAGCATCAATGCATTAGAAATTTTAAAACAAAAAACCTACCCCAAAAAAGAAATGATTCCATCACCAACCGGAATCATGAATCATTTTCAACTCAAAATCACAAGATATCTAGATACGTGGAGAAAACAACATCAACTATACCCATTCCTTTTGCCAATGAACATATACTTTAAACACATGACAAAAACTTCAAAGATTTTGTCAACTTCTACCTCATATTTCATGACATTGATGAACAAACCTCACATACGTTAATCAATGGTTTATTAAACTTCATTTATACAATGATATTCTCAGCTCAAGAACACCACATACATAGCTTCATAGTGTTTTTCGAAATGAAAGATCTCAACTCAAATGCTTCAACAAGATTAGATATGGAATTGTTAATCAAAGATCTAGAAGTTCTCAAACACCAACTACAGAAGAAAAAGAAAAAGGTGATTGCTCAATATGTCTACAAAATTTAAAGGGGCAAAAAAATATCAACACTATACTTTGCGACCATAAATTTCATCACAAATGTATTTCAAATTGGTTACACTACAAAATAAGTAGTCGTTGTTGTAGAAGAGAATTATTAACTTTTAAAAAACAACTATTAAAATTTAAATTATGTGTGATTTGAAATACAAAAGTTAGTGACAAATGTGTTTTATTATTTAAATATTATAATATTATTAATAAAATAATTGGATTACAAAAAAGGACTAATACAAATAAAAATAATAAATTAAATAATACTAAAATAATTAAGAAAAACATGAAAATGCAACAATAAAAAACAATATATATCCAATCCGCACAACACGTGGGACTTACCCTAGTAAGTGATAAGTATGAGTGAGTGTATTTAGAGTATGTACCAGTAATTTAATTAATTATATAGGAGCACGATACATTATTTTAGTGATATGCAAATTGAAACCTTATTCATATATTGAAAATAATTGATTTAAACACCATAAATTCATAAATACTATCAAAACAATCTATGCCAAGCATAAAAATAATTCAATGAGTTATGAAATACGTAAATATATATTTATTTAACTATTTTTAATTAATAAAATAGGAACTTTATAATAATATTTTAATATATTCTCTAAACATAAATTAAATTACAAAGTGTTGTATATTTTAATATTTTAATTTTTAAACCCACGTAACGCATGGGATATTTTCTAGTTTTAAATAAACTAGGACTCATTATTTTTAAAAGGAGGCAATTATCTTTAAATTCTTTCTGATTTGTTCTTAACGTAAAATTCTTAAGTTAATCTATTATTTTATTATGTTATCTTAAGTTAATTTTATTTGAAAATCCTCTAGGTTCTAGGTGTTTTAGACGTTAGATGGAGGTTACCACTGAAAATTTATTTCGGCAGTTTCTACATCCAAATTTGGATTAAAATCTAGTGATGATTTGATAGGAGTATTAGTTGCTTTTTCATGGAGGGTTCATCAATTAAGAACATACAAATGTCATGATAAATGACTAAACTCCCAATTGAAAGTAAAACTATTGTAGATGTATCCATAATCCAAAGCCTACACTTTTATGTAAATATATAAAATTAAACAAACCTTCACTTTCTTCATACAAAACCTTTATTTCTCTACAAGATAAAGAAACAAAAAAATGTTTTAAGGCCTAACGAGCATAATGTCACACACCATTTTCTTGGCATGGTCCGTGATTGTCGCATTGCTTCTGCGGGACCATTCTGACTGGGGCAGGGTATGTGCTTCAGTGAAGGCCGTGCATGATTCAGGTTGGAGAGACCCTTTGGAGTTAGGCATACCGATTCGGTTGAGTTCGGGGAGTCTGTCACTGATCGAGGATCTGACTACAAAGAAGGGACTAGACCATCCCTTCACAAAAAAGTCAGTATCTAGAGCCAATCCCCTGATGAGTTATAGGCAGGAAGAAACCAGTCAAAGATGGTCCATGAGACGAAGGTTAAGTCAAGAATCGTGGAGATGATTGACTACCGCATGGTTTTCTGGGAAAAGCCCGTGACAAGTGGTATCTGAGCCAAGAATGTTGTGTATTGTCTGCGCCTAGTGCCCGTGGCAAGTATGCGTGTAGACAGGTAGGCGGGGAGCCTCGTTTTCTAGCGTCAGAAGTCGAGGGCGAAGTGGTAAGTGCTGAAGCCAGGCATGTCATCTGAGAGATGAAGAATAAGCACTTTGGGATGAGCCAGTTTCCCGAAGATTAAGGCGAGGTGTCGAGTCAATATATCGAGTGGGGGTAAGATTCATCCCATAATGACACAACGTATGATCAAGGATTCTTCTCGTGCATGAGGATGTGCACATTTATCGGTGGGGGAGAATGTCACGCACTAGTTTCTTGGGATGGTATGTAACTGTTGTATTTCTTCTGTGGGACCATTCTGACTGGGTGAGGGTGTCGTTGTTCAGTGAGGGGTGTGCAGGATTTAGGTTGGAGAAACCCTTTGGAGTTAGGCAGACCAAGTTTGTTGAGTTCAGGCAGTCTGTCACTGATCGAGGATCTGACTACGAAGAAGGGATTAGGCCATTCCTGCACAAATCGGTCGGGATCTGGAAGCGATCCCCTGATGAGTCCTAGGCAGGACAAAACCAGTAAAAGATGGTCTGTGAGACAAAGGCTGAGTCGAGAACAGACAGACAGAGGAATCAGCCGAGGACAGCCGAGAACAGACAGAGGAATCAGTTGGAAATCCGTCAGAAATAGTGATTCCAATGGATTTCTGACAGATTGCTCCGTCTGTTCTAGAGCGTTGGAAATCTGTCGATGTTTCCGATGGATTTTCGACAGACTTTCAGCGACCGTATTTCCAATGGATATCCGTTGGACAAGGCGGTCAGTAATTCCGTCGGATATCCGACGGAAAATATACCGTTTCTGACAGAATTTTGACGGGTATATTTTCGACGGATTTCCATTTTTCCTTAATTTTTAAAATTTGTTTTTGAATTTATTTTAAATTTAAAAAATTAAAAATTGTAAATTAAAATTTAAAATTCAATAAATTTTAAAATTGGAAATAAAAATTAAATTACTAAAAATCAATATAAGAAATATTGTTCTAAAACAAAATTAAAAAAAATTAAAAGAAATAAAAAGACTACAGGGGCGGTGGCGGGAATCTATCCATAAATGCTTGTATTTCTCTCAGCTGACCCCTCATTTCTTTCATCTCTTCCTTATCTGTCGATCGTGCTTCTTCGAGTGTAACAACCTTCGTTTTCAAAGATTCAAATTATGTGGTCTTCTGTGCGAGTTCTGTCTAATATCTGAATCTCCAGAAAACCGTGAAGAAACAGAAGATCCCCAATCGTGTGGAAGGCCAAAAATATGACCTTTGTTCTTCGAAGTATCGTACAAAAGAAATTTAAAGTAAAGACTATATAAATAAAAATAAATATTTGATCAGAAGTAAATGAAAATTATAAACTTTACTAACCTCATACACCATTTCGAGCAATGTGTCGAGTGGAACTTCTGTGCAGATAGGAGTTCCATCAACGATCGGCTGAGATTGGAGAAACTCTTCACCAAGCCGCATCACGTTATCGACGATCTCCCGAGCAAGCCCATCTTGTATGAGGCCGGTCTTCTTGTTAGTGTGGGAATCCATGAGTAACCTTAGATTGGATAGTTCCACACCATCTTTTTGAAAATGTAAAATAAAGATTAAATAAAAATATGAATCAATTAAAAAATATTCTAAAATAAAAAACTTACAAGTTGTTTCTGATGGGGTTTCTTGCTTGTTGCTCCCAAGTTATGCGTCGCTGGTCCTTTCATGTTGCGGTCGCTCCTCCGGTTAGAAGAATGGGTTGCAACACTTGCAATGATATCCTCTTTCCTCCAATATTCTATGAACCCGTTCCATAGCTCTGGGTTTGCAAGCAATTCCCTTGGAATTTCTTGCTTCATCCACTTACTCTTCCACTCGTTCAGCTTCTGCGAGTACATCTTGGAAGCTTTATGATGGAAGTCACGTCTAACAATAGACATGAGTTGGGGATCCCAAGTGAATTCTTGCTGCAAAAATAAAAATTTAGATTAAAAATAAATAATTTAAATTGAAAGTCAATTTAAAAACACTAAACCTTACAGCAAACTGTCGATAGTCGACCGATGGACGAATGCACCATAGTTCCTGAAAAAAAATAAAAAATACAACGAATTAATAAAAATAAATTAAATTTTATAACAAATCAAATATAAACATGTATAAAAATATAAAATTCTGACGATAAATTTTCAAATAAATTCAAGTTGAAAAAAAATTAAAATTAACATAAACAAAATTTCGAAAACAATTAAGAACACATAAAATTTTTTAAAATTTTATTATATAAAAAATATAAAAATATAAATAATTTCTAAACTAATCCAATTTTAAATTCTCCATTGAAAATAAAAATAAAAATCAAACCTAAATTATTCCAAATCAAAATCCTAAATCTAACAATCCAAATACTAGTTATACCAAATCCTAAATCTAACAAACCAAATCCTAAATCTATCAATTTCAACCCTATAAATATAATTAGAAATTGAAGATATTTACAAATTGGAAGGATTTTGGGCCATTAGAATAGGGGATTAACCAAAACGAGAAGAAATCAGAGGAGTTTGGAAGTTTTTATGTTTATAAGGGTTTTTTTTTTATGGTTTTGGGAATGAACTCATGGAGAAGACAAAGTGGTATATGAAACAAAATTTCTGACGGTTTTTAAAAAAATTAAATAACACGCGTTTTCAAGACATCTCGGAAGGTTGGCGGGTTTCAAGACATCTCGGGAAGGTTTGCGGATACACGAAAGGTGCATGTCATGTCATTGGCCAGTCAAACCGTGAAAACCTTAACAACAGACACATGTTTCTTCAAATCTGTCAGAAATCCGTCGGAACTTTCTGACGGATTTCTGACGGGTTTGCAGTTTCAGAGTTTTTTTTGAATCGTTTCAATTGAGATATGTGTGTACTATGATATATTAATGATTTCAAACATAAATTAATCAATATCCCTTTTGTTTATATTAAATTTACCAAAAAACAAATTTCAGTTTCCGAAGTTTAATATGCTAATGTTTCATTATCTAACACTTTGTGTTAACCGTGACATATATTTAAAACATCTCTTAAACTTTCTAAACAAGTTTAAATTGTCTCGTACCTTATAATGTTACTATTATAATCGTGTTTTGAGGAATATTGGGTAAATTGTATACAAAAAAACTCCATGAAACCCCAAATCCTTCAGAAATCCATCGAAAATTTCCGACGGATTTCCAACGGATTTGGTTACAAATATTTATTTTATATATTTTGCATATATGTTTTGGTTGGAATTTTATCATTTGTTTGGAATCATCATCAGGTTCCATAGTGTGTAATCATAAATGCAAAAAACTCCTTGAAACCCCAAATTCGTCGGAAATTTCCAACGGATTTCTGATGGATTTGGGGTTTCAAGGAGTTTTCTGTATACAAATATTTAGATTTATATGTTTTGCATTTCTTGTAAGTTTGGTTGTTTTTGAATTGTTTGAAATCAACATCATGATCTATATATTATTTTTTAAAGATTTTGTAATTAATTTTAATGAGATTGAATTTAGAAATACATTTATTTTAATTTAATGAACTACTCATAATATGTGATAATATGTTCGAAAGTACATTTAAAAATACAACTCAAATTATCTTAATGAACTACTCAGAATCTGATGATGATCCTTCATACATAATGGAGTCTGAATCGTCGTTAAATTCCCCCATGTTCTTCCTCTCAGTCTGAGTGCACTATATCATCACCTATTTGTGTGAAATCAACCACAATATCGACATCAAAACAATGCTCAACCGGATCCATTGGAACACTGCTGATTGGCTGCAAAGCATCATGTTCGGGAACTCCATAAATTCTTCCTCTTGGGTTAATTGCAGTCACTGTGATCCATGGGTCGGCGAGCCGCGTAACTCAAGGATAACAAATGTAGCAAACCTAAAAAATAATAAATGCAATTAACTACGCTGAGTTGTAGGTATAAATAATATATATATATATATATAGATATATATAAAAATTAAGTTAAACAAACATGGTCCGCTTGCGATGCTAGAATGAATGGGTCATACTTAAATAGTCTCCGTGTTGAATGAACATACGTCACGCCAAATTGGTCCACTCAAACACCACTCCCAAGTATTGGATCATACCAATCCTCATATACCCTAAACACATATCCCCTAGTGCAATACCTAGGGTATGAAGTTGCAATGTATTTTTGACCATTAACAATCTCCACTAACTATGTTGGAAATGACTGACCACTTTTAATTCCTTTAGAAACCTATAAAATTTAGTAACAAATAATCAAGTATTATATTCTTTAAATTATTAATCAAAGTAAAATTAATTACCGTAGTTAATTAATCACTTACATAAAATTGCAGCCAGGACATAAAGTCATTCTCCTTATGGGTGAGAAGTTCTTCTTCTAACTTATCCGGATAGTAGCCACGTATTAATGCCATGTAAATCCAGTAAAAACACCACAAATTTAAAGAAACCAAAAATTAAAGAAAAATTTGACAATTTACATAAAAACCTGTTTTAACTTTCATATTCCGCAATATCCTCACAATTTGTTAGGATATACGTATGCAAGTGTGTAAACTCATGATGTGAAAGTTTACGCCTCCTTCCTTTTCCACTCGCTCGACCAACTTGGGAAAATAACTCAGGGGCATATATGGAGTGAATCGCTCGTTCACCTCGATCATCATGGCAAGCAGGAAATCTACTCTTTGTATGGCGAACTTCCGAAGGAAAATAATATTCAACAATGTGTGAGGCTTCTTCATTAAGGCTCTGTGCAACAATAGATCCCTCAACTTTACTTAAAT
Organism: Cardamine occulta; assembly: GCA_028015245.1. Taxonomy (NCBI): domain Eukaryota; kingdom Viridiplantae; phylum Streptophyta; class Magnoliopsida; order Brassicales; family Brassicaceae; genus Cardamine; species Cardamine occulta. The sequence continues at coordinate 3,951,468 of CM051389.1, forward strand.
TTTTAACCTTCTTCTTCAGATGAAACATGTACTGCTCAAAAGTATACATCCAACGGTATTGAACAGGACTTCCTAGTGTTGCTTCTCCTGGAAGGTGGATTGAAAAATGTACCATAACATCAAAGAAAGACGGCAGAAATATCTTCTTAAGAATGCAAAAAATCAACGGTATATTCTCTTCTAAATTGCGGATTCCGTCAGCTGTAAGTGTTCTTGTGCATAAATCTCGAAAGAAAGCACCAACAACTGCATATAAACATAAAAAATTAAGATAAATATTTATAATCAATGTTAGTACTTAAAGGAATTAAGAACATAACAATATATACTTGCAATTACTTGGTGGACATCTTTATGAAGAAGATGGGCAAAGGTAAAGGGAAGGAGCCACTGCATCACAACATAAAAATCATGACTCTTCATCCCAGTAAACTTTCCTTCATCATAATCGATGCAATTATGTAGATTATATGCGTAACCATCAGTGAATTTAACATCATTCTGAATCCAATAAAAAATGCTTGCTTCTTATCAGCTTTCAACCGATACGCAGGAAAAAGACATTTACCATTTGGAAGAACTTCAAGAAAATCCCGAGCGCAATACAATGAGAAGTCTAATCTAGACTTCATATAATCTTTTGTTTTCCCTTGGACAGTTAAAACCGTGTTCATGATGTTGTCAAAAAAGTTTTTCTCCACGTGCATAACATTTAAATTGTGTCTCAATAAACGGTCCTTCCAATAAGGCAAATCCCAAAAAATACTCTTCTTGTGCTAATTATGAACTACACCGACACCGTCCACAAGATCATGCCCATTACTCCCACAAAAATGAATCCGCTCTGCACCAAAATCTCTGATCTGCTCTATAAACTAATCCCGTCTATCTTAGGAGGTGGACCATCAAACACTTGCTTATTCTTCGTAACAAATTTCCTAGACCGACAATACGGATGATCACTTGGTAGAAACCTTCTATGACAATCAAACCAACACGTTTTTCTTACATGTGCCAATTGGAATGCATCAGTGTTGTCTTTGCAATATAGGCACGATAATCTTCCATGGGTTGTCCATTCAGACAACATACCATATGCTGGAAAATCGCTTATGGTTCACATTAGAACTGCACACATCTTAAAATTCTGCTGGCAAGAAACATCATACGCTTCGATACCATAATTCCAAAGCATTTGTAACTCATAGATTAATGGCTGGAGGATTAGATCTCGAGATCTCTTTGGATGCTCTGAGCCGGAAAAGAGAATGGAGAGGAACTAAAAACTCTCTACGAATTCATATAGATGGAGGCAAATTATACAGTGTTATGACAACGGATCACAACGAATACTGTATTCCATGCTTTCCAAATGGATTGAAACCATCTGTACATAGCCCATGGTACACATTTATTTGCTCATACGCAAAATCCGGACACAATGATTGAAAACACATTTATTCGCTCTCCATCTTGACGATGCTCTACATCCCATCTCATTGGCTGTACTATGCACTGAGATTGATATAACCTCTTCAACCTTTCCGTTAATGGTAAATACCACATACGTTTAAATTGAATTGGAACTCTACCACCAATTTTCTGATATTGTGGTTTATGACAGAATCGACATCTTTGACAGTTTTCATCATCTCTCCAATATATTATACAATTGTCGAAGTACACATCTACCACCTGATACGGCAAACCAGGACTAGCTACAAGTTTTTGTACTTTGTAGTATGATGTTGTCGAAAGATTATCTTTAGGCAAGATATCTTTCACAAAATTCGCTATCGCATCTACACATTCCTCCGCCAAATTATAGTCTATCTTGATAGTCATCATTCTACGAGCAGAAGTTAACGGTGAATGCCCGTCTATACAACCGCTATATAGTGACTACTTCGCTGTATTTAACATATAAAAAACCGTCACGCTTCTTAATTAGGTTCTTCAACCCTATCTCTATCATCACCGACTGACTGCATGTTCTCCTACACTATCAGCAACATATGGTTCGCTAGTACTATCATAATCAAAAACAAATTTCCCGTGTAAATACCAAATCTTGTACCCCGGCATAAACCCATTTTATACAAGTGATTTCAAACTAACTCTCTACTTTAATATTATGAGAATTTTGGCAAATTGAACATGGATATTTCAACTTACCACTTTTTTAATAGTGGTTGATTTCTTGCCATTTCCATGAATTCGCATATCCCTCGTGCATACTCGTCGTTCAATAATTTGACTGTGGATCCTTCATTTCTGCATCCATCCATGATCAAAAATAATTTGAAGAAGATATTTTAGAGTGAATTGTATGGCATTAGTATTGTGAATAATTGAAGAAGGATGAAAACATATTTATAAGATTGCTGGCTGTCAGAATTCCGTCGAAAATCCATTGGAATTTTCAAAATTCTAATGGCTACAACAACGGCTATATTAACGTTCATATTTTTCAATGGATTTACGACGACCTCTGATAGATCCATCGGAAATTAATGGCTACAACAACGGTAACAATAACTTTCTTAATTTTTGTCAGAAATTTATAATGGGTTTTCGGCAGTTACATTGTCTTGGAAATCTATCAGCAAGCTGTCGGCATGCCGTCGGAAATTTCTGACGGATTAGAATCCATCAAAATATATGTCTGTTTACGGCAAACTTTCTTATAGTGTCAGTTGGAATCAGAGACATCTCGTTCTTGTTTTTTCTTTTCGAAACTGATCATGGTAAAGGGAAAGCATGCACTGACAAATGGCAACACCGGTTAGCCCCGCACCAAAGCCCCTATCAATGATTGGGCAAAATTTTGTAATGCTCTCTTAGTGATGCAGGATAATATTCAGTCGTCGATCCACAACCCGATCCATGAGTTGAGCGAGATGTTGGTACATCACATGGGAAATCGCAAGCACGGTGATCAGATTCAGCATGACAATGGTAATGATGGTGATAACAATAGTGATAATCCATTTGGACAAGAAGATAGAAACCGCCGAGATATGGTTCAATTTTGTCGGAATGATTTGCGACAATAAGATACATGTTGGGAGGCAAGTTTTAAAGTTTATATTTTGGTGTTTCATGGTGGTATTAGAGGAGATTTACTCCTTGATTGGATCGTGCTGTTGATGATGTTTTTTAGTTCAAAATTGTTCCCAAGGATATCCAATTGCCGGTGGTGGCGAGATGATTATGAGGTCACGCGGTTTTATGGAGGCAACAGTTTAAGTTTACAAGTTCCCGTACCAGCAAAGCTTCAATTCGTACATGAGACAAGCTCAAAAAGAAGTTGTGTGAAACGTTCTTACTTCATAACTAAGATTGTACTATGTTTAATCGTCTTCAAAACATCAAAAAACGATCATGTTCTATCGATGACTATGATGAAGAATTTTCCTTGCTCCTAACGTGTAACGAGATTTATGATAGTGAAATCCAATTTGTATATTGTTTAATTGGGGTTTTTTGTTCTCAACTACATAATGGTATGGTACAATTCAATCTTTCTACAATCTCTGAAGCTCACCATCGTGAAGTTTCTTTTGAACAACAATTACGATCATCCTCTTGGACATCATACCCAATCATGTTCTCGGGTGACTGAACAAGGTTAGCTACAATTGGGAGCTGTGTCTCGTGAAGGAATTGACCAGACGAGTAACGCACAGAGCAACACGCCTCGCATCAAAGATCTGACATTGCGTCAACCATCTTGTCCAAATGCTCTTCATTTTTTTGAATGAGAGGAACCAAGTCATAGGCAAATGGCCTTTCCTTAACCAACCAAGACGTGGACTTATTATAGATAATGCCAAACTCGACTCTCAGTTTGATTTTTCGGAGGAAGATGGAGTTGATCTGAAAGATGATATGTACACACCAATGGTGATCAAGGTACATTACTAGTACTCCACTGGTCGTGTTTAACCCACAACAATGAGAATACCATTGATTGCGTACTAATATTTTTGATCCAATTGTACTATTAATGGTTGTGTGTGTACTTTTATAATTGATCCGGGAAGTTGTTGGAATGTTATTGTTGAGGCGGTAGTTCATAAAATTGGTCTCCCAATTGAGGATCATTGTACTCCGAATTTTTTGACATGATTTCAAGATCGGTTGCTGTGCCTTTGTCTAAACGAGCATTGGTTCCATTTTTTATTGGCCCTTTTATTATAAAGATCACTCATATTTTGATATTGTTCCAATAGACATTAGTCACTTGATTTTGGGAAGACCATGGAAATATGATAGGAAGATTATGCATGATGGAGTTAAAAATACATTCAGTTCATATAGGAGACACAATAATGTCCTCTTACCTTCTCGCGAGCAACCGCTATTGACTCCGGCACTGAGCCTACCGCCTTTGCTATCATCGTCAACAGTGCCACCTGCTATCATACACACCTTGGAACACCACCACCTTTCATTACTCTGTTCCTTCTAGGTCTTTGAAAGGAACTTCTCTGTAATGGTTTTTCTTTTGCATTACTCTCTGCCAACACTAGTGTCACATTGCATATCGTGCTTTCTGCGTTTTAGGCGGTTTTACATGACTTTATCGACATATTTCCGAATGAGTTACCATTACGCTTGCAACCTTTGTGTGATATTCAACATCAAATTGATTTGATGCCAGAGGCTACACTGTCAAACATGCCTCATTACAAGATGAGTCCCCATGAGCATGAAGAACTTCATCACCAAGTAGAGGAGCTGTTGCAAAAGGGTCATATACTAGAAAGCTTAAGTCTGTGTGGAGTTTCAGCTTTACTTATTCCCAAGAAGAATGGCTCTTGAAGAATGTGTGTTGATAGTTGAGCTACAACAAGAACATGGTCCGACATTGTTTTCCTATTCCTCGGTTAGATGATATCTTTTATCAAATAGGTACAACATCAATATTTTCCAAGATCGATCTTAAAAGCGAGTACCATCAGATTCATATTCGTCTGGGGGATGAGTGGAAGAAAGCTTTCAAGACGCGCAAGGGACTGTTTGAATGGCTTGTCATGCTGTTTGGATTGTCTAATGCACCTAGCACATATACGCGTGTTATGAAACAAGCTTTACGACCATTTATTGGTAAATTCGTGATGGTTTATTTTGATGATATTCTCATCTTCAGTTCATCAACTGCGGATCATGCTTTTCATCTTTTTTGTGAAGTTCTCCTTGTTTTAAGAAAGGAAAAAATGTTTAGCGCAAGACAAAAATGTGAAAATTTGGGATGTCAAAAGTTCAGTTCTTGGGTTCTGTCATCTCCAACAAAGGCTTGTCCGTGGACTTAGCTAAGATTGAAGCAATTCGTTATTGGCCACTTCCACGCATGGTTACTGAGGTATGCAGTTTTCATGGCTTAGCTTTCTTTTATCGCTGTTTTATCCAGAATATTAGTGCCATAATGGTGCCTATCACAAGCTGTATGCGCGAGTGGCATTTTGAATGGACTCCGGAAGCGACCCACACTTTTGAGCTTATTAAAATACAGCTTACTTCCTGATTTTTTCTCACTTTTGAGCTGCATTGTGATGCTTCAAAACTTGGTATTGGCGCTGTTTTAAGCCAACAAGGGAAACATGTGGCTTTCTTTAGTGAAAAATTGGCAGGTTCTCGGGGACTATATAGAACTTATGATGTTGAGTTCTATGACATTGTGCAAGCCATTAAACATTAGCATCATTACTTGGTTCATCGCAATTTCATCTTATTCACGGACCATGATGTGTTACATCATCTTGAGCCAAGCTAAGGTATCCGCTCAACATGTTTCTTGGATTTGATTTCTTCAGCAGTTCACTTTCTCTATTCGACATCAGGATGAAAAAACTAATCGAGTTTCTTGCGCGTCTTGAAAGCTATCAAACTTAGACTGATAACATCGTTAATTTACCTATTTTAGCTATGTTTTTGAGATGATTAACAAGTTTTTTCAAATGGTTTAAGTGCTTTTAAGCCACATTTCTAGTATTTCTAGTTTAAAGGAGTCATTATAGGTTTTTAGGAAAAAAAGATTAAAAAGAGAGCAAAATATGTTTTCTACAGTTTCTGAACTCAGATTGAAGGCTACTTTTGAAGACCTTCCCATGGACTAAATTTAACGTAAAATAATTCATTAGAAAGCTAGAAGAGTCATCTTTCACGTTCAACTAGAACCAATCCACTCCATTCAACCAATAAGAAGTTATGATGAAAGTATTGAAGACATGTCCTGCAAAAGAACTCCTGAAGCACCACCAGCGCGGCACCAGAAGTAGAGCAGCGCTAAAAGGCTATTCTGGCACAGCACTGAGGCCCGTGACCGCACTGGCTCGCCTCCGAAGCCCTTTTAGACCAAACCAACTGCACTTCACTTATCTCAACCCTAAACGGACCTAAGACAACTCAAACACTATAAATACTCATCCTAAAAACCTAGAAGAGTATGAACTATTAGGTCTAAACTGCCAACTTGTGGAGAAGACATAGAGCCGCCTCAAGAAGCCTTCCAAAGATCAAAGCACTTAGTTCATGATCTCTTCAATAGTTTCTATTGTTTTCAACATCATTAGGGATAAAATCTCTTTCATAACTTTTAGAGAAGCACCTCTGAACCGTCTTTCTGATTTGAATTCATTTATTATGAATACTCTTTCATCATCTATGCTTTCGTTTGCTTTGATCATGTTTGAATAGTCTTTTTGTTGGGTTTAGTGGGGGTTATTTGAAAAACTATGGTTTAATATTGTTAGGTTGTTAGATTCGTATTTCTCTTTATCTTATGATTAGGATTCTTCTATCTAGGTTCGTTGTTAATGCTTATTGCTTTGATGAACTCTTGTAGCTGAACTTAGTAGAAGGGTCCCAATGACAGCGCATCATCCTTCCCCCGAACTAGCAAATTAGAGCAGTTAGCTTCATGACCAGCCAAAAGCCGAGTCATAGAGTTGCTGTGAATTAAGACCACTAGTATATAATGGGTGAATAGTCTTCGTCGTATGCATGTGAAGGTTGAGTCATGGAGGAGATTAGACATAGTTAGCTTGCCTACCAAAAGTAGTCTTGTTTATAGAGGAACCACCTTAGTGTTGTGAGTTTTAGAATCCTATTAGAGAAGAATGTATGATAATTGCTGAAATCTTAGAGAGCCATGATCCTTGGATAGTTTTCCATCGCCCAACGTTTGCTTCTTATTGATTTCTTTCGTTATTCACTTGTTATTTATGTCACCATTGCTCACACCAACCCCCAACCTTATATTCTTCCTATTCTCACTTTAATCTTAGTATGCTTGTCCTAGCAACATCACTACTTACGATTGGTTGTGCACTTGAAACATTCGTGTTAGTTCTATAGGTAAAATTTTGGAGTACAAAACCACACACATCAAGCTTTTTGGCGCCATTCCGAGGAGTGATTGTGGCTCACGAGTCTAAGACTAGATCCTAGTCTAGGACACTTGCTTTTTAATTTTAGTTTTGTTTTTATTTTATTTCAGGAGAACTTGAAAATGAACTTTGGCTTATGCAAAAAAAGACCCTTGAAAGCGCATTATCCCAGAGGATATAGCGCTCCAACGAGCATTGGATCAAGGCCTTTTTGAACCGATGTCTCACCCTATGCATGACTTTCATATTTTTAACCAAATACCAGCCTATGCATCACCTCCTAGGCATCCATACCTCTAACCAAGTATCTCTGCAAAGATTTTTTTTTGTGAGAACTGCTAGCTCACACACTCCTTGAGCCAACCATTCGATATTTTGCCACGCAATTGATCAAGACATTGATCCTGACGGGATGATTTGACTAGAAACAAATGAAGACTACTTGTTTGATGCTGATGATGCACCTATGCCACGAGATTCTCACCTGGAAAATAAGCTTGAGAAAGCTATGCTAAAACTCATGGAAGCACAAGAAAGAAACCATTTTTTTGTTGCTAAGCTTGACAAGATGAAGACTAAATTTGATGGAAGAGGATGTATAGAAAAAATATATTGACTTGAAACAGAGCAAAGAAGACATCCAACGTCACAGTAGAAATATCATCAGCACCAACCACTCGTTGGATTCTATTGAAAATCGTCTTGAATGGAAAATTGAAGCTCTACAAGAAGGATTCACTGATCCGACTAAGTATGCATAATGGGAAGACAAAAAGCCTACCTAGCCTATGAAGAAGAAGAAAGGAAAGCTTACTTAGAAGAAGAAGCCACAGAAATTTAACTTCAAGAAGATGAGAATCGATTTGAAGAAAAAGAAGATGCTGAAATTGTTTTCCCTCTTGAAGAAAATAATGAGCTTGATAAAGCTCGTTGTAACATGGTCTCTCACGAAGACATTACTCACGAGTAGTTACTCACGAGCAGGGAAATCTACACCCACTGGCTCACTTGTCGCCAACACTTGGTGGTGACATCGATTGGAAACCGGCACCAATCACCACTATGCATCCACCTTTGTCTAATGAAGATCAAGTTACTTCTCTCTCTCTCCTTCTCAACACAAAGCTCTGGAGGATCATCAAGCACCACGTCCATGTAGACATCTGAAAGAAGATCACAAGGACGAACACAACAAAGAGAACATAATCTCTCAAGGAGAAGCTCATCTTGAAGAAGAAGCTAGTGAGAAAATTTTTGAATTTTTTTCAAAAGAAAGTTGTGAATGTTCTAGCCTCTGTACTGAAGATAAATACGCTCGACATCCATCTAAGAAAAGACAAGAACGCGCCAGTGACTAGAAAGAATGGGATCAAAGATTGGACAACTTATGTGATCACTATGAATTCGCCTTTGGGACTGCACTTGGAAGAAATGTGCTTTCGTTTAAACGCATTGATAGATTGGAGAATCTAATAGTTGTGATAGCTACAGGGCACATAGAGGACCACGAAGAAGATCACAAAGGAGTGAAGCGTAATGCTCAAAAGGAAATCCTACTTCAACTAGGAAAAGGAAAAGGCGAAAAATGGGAAATCCTTGATGAAAAAGGAAAACATCTTCAAGGAGCTCAAGGAAAAGGAAACCCTTGGCATATAAGAACGTTTAATGCCATTACATCTCGTTATATCTCCCAGAACTTAGAAGAAATTCAAGGAGAAGTCGTTGCTAGAGAGAAATTCAAAGAAGAATTTGAAGAAAAACTCGAAGAAAAGGAAGAGAAAAACGAGATGATGATCAAAGGATCAGAGTGTGGGATGAAGAAAGATTCAAAGAAGTCTACTCCTGTATGGCTACTAGGGTTCCACAAGAAGAAATTCCTGAAACCCTAACTTTAGGCGATTTCAACATCAAAGAACAGCCAATGAGCACGCCCACTTCAGGGCCTTGCCTCCTCCACCACGATACTATGGAGGGGTATCCATCTCTAAACCTTATCTTAGGCGTCCGCAGGCCCCTTAACAAGGAGAAAACGAGAGAGCTCCAAAACGGTTTAATAGAAACTGCGTTTTTCCTCGCCTTCCATACCAAGTTTTTCAAGACCAAGTTGATGATTTCTCTCAGCAAGGGAATCAAGAAGAAGACCTTAAAATCCTCACGGGGCAGTACCTAGACTACCAAACGATGATAGAGAAGACAACTCATGAAAGGATTGACAACATCAATCGAGTTGTTTGTGGGAAGCTTGAAGATATTTCAACTTATGTCAAGAGCTTTGAAGATCAAATTGCTAAGGGTATTGCTGCAACTATTGAAAGGAAGTTTCGATGGATCGAAGATGAACTATGAAAACATCCCAATGATACTAACGGAAACACTACAGGGATTTGCCATTTGAACCGAAGACTAGGCAAAGAACCTGGCATTTGTGAATTCAAGTTTGGAGTTCTTTTTGAAAAGGACGACTCACGAGTAAGTAAAATTGAAGAGCTAGCCAATCAAGATGAAGACACAATGAGAATCATCTTTTGTAAACAAAACAGGTTCGAAGAAATCTTATCTGGCAAGTTCATAAAAGCGCTTGAATGTACGGAGTTGCTAGAGGAGGGGACCTGTTCAAACAAGGATATAAACTGCATTATCTCTAAGAAGCTTGATCACCTATCAACCTATATAATCGGGTGTTGTACTAAGGACGAAGAAGAATATCCGGACCCCCAACTAATATGAAACGCCATTGATAGAGTTCAACCTTTAGAAGAACTTGAAGAAGGAGAGCCACCAGATGACCTTATGGGGGAACAACTAAAAGGTTTCCACAAAGGAAGATCCAAGGGAGCTTGTCTAAGGACAAACACTCCACCACACTCCACATAAGAAGCACATCCAAGTTAAGTTAACGACTTAAACCAAAAGCGTTTAATGGAAGACAACCCATTGGTAAGCATTTAGATTAGGTTTATTGCATTTTACTTTCATAGTTTTTATGTTTTAGTTTCAGGTTTTGCATAAGAAAATAGAAAACAAAGTAATAAGAGGAGAGAAAGACAAACCGGAGCTGAAACAAGGAGTAAGTCATTGGAGCTGCAGGACCAGCCCGTGCCGCGCCAAGGAGGCCTCCCAGCGTGGCAGTGGGGCTCCCAGCCGCACCTGCACCACCTTCCACCCCAGCAAGCTCCAACCTGCATCAAAACATCATGCATTGCATTAGGTTAGTTTCATTCATGTTTATTTTCATTTATTACTAATAGTTTTAGTTTTTTGCTTTAGAAAAAAAACAAAGAAGGAAGACAATGACGGTTAGGAGAACCGTGATGGCAAGACAATGCCTAATGAGTCGGTCAAAGGGTTTCAAAGGGATCTAATAGGAAATGATACTCTAAATCATAGAACTATAATGAAAGATACGATCAACCCTGCTAACAACTACTAAGTTTTATAATCATAAATGTTTTTATTAAAACACCACAAACATAAGCTTTTCATAAAGCACAACCATGGGATACAAGTATGCTAGCATGGTTCATTTTCCATCTCTTAAACCGGGACAAAGCTAGTTTAGTGTGAGTTGACCAAGATCATTTTGCCTCCTCCTATAAATACCTAAGAAACCTAATTTATTGTGTTTATGTTTTTTTAAATGAGATTTTCTCTTAACTTTTTGGAAGGTTTTCATTAAGACTTTGTATGAATCTCTTGATTTCAAAGTATCAAATCTCTTTATATCTCTAACTATTTCCTTAGTAATCATGATTATTCAAAGATTATGTTCATTGCTTTGTGTATTCATAGATATTAGTGAGTAGTCATTTAGATTAGTTAAGGGTTGGTTGATAATGATGATTTGATGGGTTGATGATGATGTTTAGGACTATATCTTAGGTTATCCTCATTTAGTTTGGTAGCAATGCTAGATTTAAGATTGTAATTGAGAATCTAAATCAATAGGATTTCATGTCCGGAAGGTGTTCGATGAAATGGTTGAAAGAACCTAAATGAGCTTTTCTTCCTTAGCCTATGGAAGTAATTGATTGAGGTGATTATTAGTAGGATTAGACTTGATTATTAATGCTCATTCATCATTTAATTGTGAATGGAAGTTGATGATGATTAGATGATTAGTATCATAGAAGTGGATTAGTCTTGATTAGTGATATATAACCAAGGATAGTGTTCATGATATGTTCTTAGCATTATCAAAGATTCATCATCTCAGCTAAATCATTGCTATTCCCTAGATATCCTTTACTAATAAAAAAAAGTTTATTTATAAGCTGAAATAAAGGATATCTAGCAAAAAGTTTGTCTATCTATACCTTTTTCTAAATTCACACTTTTTTCGAAACTGCCCCAACTAATATAAAATTTTTCAAAATAAAAACCAGAAAACATGTTGATAGATAAGTGTGAAGAAGATTTGAAGAAGAAATTTTTTGCTTTTAGTCAGTTTTAAGTAGATTTTTAGCTTGATGAAAAATGTTTTGAAAAGTTTAGAATATGTTTATGTTTAGATTACATATTCTAGCACTTGTACATGTTCTGCAAACATTAGATTGTGTATTCTAGTACTTGTATATGTTCTACGAAATTTAGAAAAGAGATTTTAGAATATATATTCTAAACATTTTAGAATTCAACTTCTACGAAATTTAGAATACATAGTCTAGCACTTGTTCATGTTTTAGAACAATTAGAATATGTATTTTAAAATTTAGAATATGTATTCTACGGATAAGTAGGTGATAAGATAGTGAATATAGTGAGTAACCTCGATGTGATCCAGGTGAGGTGAAGTAGCTAACCCTGATCGAATCTTCTGAATCCGGGTGATCGTACTGTCCTGCTCTCATGATCTTGGTCCTCACCTGAGCCATGCAACTCTCCGTCTTTCCATTCTCTTTTCTGAAGCATGAGGCGCAACTCTCTCTCCCCTCATCAAGGGTTAGACCGTCATCTGGTGGTGGTGGTGGTAGTGGTTGACGTCTACGTGAAGGTGTTATCTCGAGGTTTTACCCTTAAATATATTGGGATCGAATCCACAAGGCCCAATAGAGTACGCTATGAATTTATGATGATTTAATCAAGCTAAGATGCAAAGACATTTATGTGAAACTCAGTGAGAAAACTAATTAAACTCAATAAAATAAAAGTATTAGGTAGTGAGAAGTGATTGAAGGAATCATGATAATGAATGCATCTATTATTAGGAATGTGTTAAAGCTATCCCACTTTTGCATGTTATAACTATCTATGCAATGAAATCCCTAGCAACTAAACTATTGTTTGTCAATAGAAATCCATGCATGCAATGAAACCCTAATTCGATATGTTCACAAAGTGCAATAACTTCAACTGTCATTAGATAAGGACACTTTTCCCATCAAGGATAGATCCATCAATTTAACAACACTTTTGGTCAATTAAGGGCAGAGCCTAATTGGCTAAATTAGACAAAGCAATGAAGAACAATTCTAGATGAAGAACTATATGAATCATTCCCAAACATCCTAGCAAAGATCTACATGATTATCCACTTAGAAAACTCAAAACATGATGATGAATCTACTCACACATGCACATATAATACATGATAGAAGTAGATGAAGAATTCATAATATATTAGCAAGAGAATAACAAAAGAGTTAGGAGAAAATCTCCAAAGAAACTACTCTAAAATAAAGACTTAACAATGGTTTTCTGAGTATTTTCGTGGATGTCTGTCTATGTGGCAGAGACCACAGATTTAAACAATAAAGGGGAAAACCCTAAAAATAAAAAAAGGCAAGTTTCATAAATCACATATCGATCGGTTATAAGTCTTGCAAGTCTTTACCGATCGGTTGCCTTTATCTTTGATACCGATCGGTCTTCATCTTCGTTCTTTCCTTCTCTTGAAGGAAGAGTTGTTGTTTTCTCCAATGGTTGAAGATGATGTTGATGTGGAGTTACCAAAGTCTGATTGGATTGAGAAGTCGTTTCTTATTCGATGGATTGAGAGTATTGGTGTGGATGAACATTTGGTTAAAGATAGATGGAGTAAGGTGCAGATTGAGACAAAGAAGAGAATTGAAGGCAAGTTTAAGTTGTTGCAGGACAAAGAAATTGAATGTGCGTTGCAAAAGACTAATCTTTTGCGTGAGGTGACTTGTGCGATGGCTCAAGCAGATTTAGATAGATATATGTAATGTCTCTTTTTATTTTTCAACTTAGGACTTTGTGGTTAATTTACTGGTGGTTTATCTAATTATAATTATCTAATATCACAATGTGTTTGAATTTGACTACGCTCCGATGTGCCAAGAATGTGTTTCTAACTTTTTCAGCCCATTACACAGTTTCTGCTTTTGTCCATGATATTGGTAATATTATATAAATGCTGAATGATAGAAAACAAAATTAATCTGCAGAATATAATTGCAAAATGACATTAAAAAATTAAACTCCAAAATGAGAATATTCAGAAGTCATAGAATAAATTATTGTGCAATAAGATGAATTTGTGTCATTGGCGCGAGTCGCGAGATTATTGCTTGGAGTGTTACAAGGGATGTCCGTTTCAATTCTTGTTTGGCTATGAGAGGTCCTGCATGGCTTCATGATCGGATTGAAGAAGAGCGGCATTTCTAATCTCTGTTGATGATATTAGAAACTCTGTTTCAAAACTCAAAACTCTGTTCTCTTATGGTTAATCAACGGAAAAAAAAAGAAGAGAACATTGTATTGACATCTTTATTAAACAACCACTAGACTACAGACGCAAAAGTGTGCTAACATTATCAAAAAAAAAAAAAAAAACTGTGCTAACTTACTAGCAAAAAAAAGTTCACTTGGCTTAACATAAAAAAAACAAACTAATTCCGTTTTTTCATACCCGCACAACATGACTATGTTTAATTCATACATGCATTTTAAAACATGAAAAAAATACCCTAACTAACAATTAATTTGAATTTTCTTTGTAAAAAAAAATTAGTTGACTTTTATTTAGAATCTCTCACCTTGAAAAAAAAATCAAAGAATTTTCATAGCTACACTACACCAAAATGCTTTCAGTATTGGGGAGTGAGAGAAGGGAACAATGGAACCGACTTCAGTATCAGTTTACTCCCGCCACTTCTTCTCCCTAAGATTGACCCTGAGCTAGATGAGTCCATATGCGGAGGAGAGACTCTCTTGCCATTGGGAGAGGAGAGACACTCTTGATGTTAGCTATTGGAGAATGGATGAGAATCTCATGCATTTCTTCAGCTCTATCCTCCGCGAGTTTCTCGAATGACTTCTCAATCCGGGACTGGGTCAAACTAATTTCTGATTTTCTTAAGTATTGACTGTTATATATCCCTGATGAAGATCCACCTACAAGAATAGACTGTGGAGGAGGCATCATGTTCTTAGATGATGAGAAAGGTATCTGAACCAGTTGTTGTCTGAAAAAGGAAATACAGATATTCAGGTGATATAGACTCACAACAAAACTTCTTTAGAATCTGAGATTTACCTGTAAATTGGTAGAAACAGAACTCGTCTCCTTGCTCATTAAAACCTCAGTGTTCTGTTGGGTTTTGGCTGTTCTGCTTTTCTCAGTTGCTTCATTTTCCTCCTCTTGTTTGGCTTCCATGTCAACATTGGAAGACCCTAAGATATCATTAAGTAGAATCAGAATCAGAAAGTGAACTTTGAGATTATTAGTAATGTAAACTCAAAAGCAGAGAAGCTTACCATCTTTGCATCCGAATGCATTCTTACATCCTTCACATCTACAGTTTATGGAACAGCCCACACCACCCTTTAAAGAAACATCAGACCAAATTATAGGAATCAGATCAAAATAATCTAACCACATATATCCATTGGAAGTACTTTGATGAAGCAAGATAAAAAAACCTGATAGCATTCACAGTATTTCTTCAGGCAGTTTGATTTCTTGCAGTTGCAGCCGCGTTTATGATGCGCAGAAACCGGAGTTTTGCTTGGATCGTCCTGTATGTCATTAAATTTTATTATTCCTTCAAACAAGATAAATGGATAACAAAGAGGATGGGGGAAAAAGAGCAAACCTGGGTTTCGAGAATCGAATCAGAGCTCCTAATGACTCTAGGAGCAAATGCATGTTGATTCCGAGATTCAATCTGTTTGCGAGTAGCTAAGACGATATCTTCATGAATAGGCTTGTTGAAGCAGTCTCTACATGAACATTTCTCTACGCAATAGACTCCAGCTGCAAAGCATTCACAGTAACTGCACACAAACATCAAGAGACTCAAAACACCAAACCTTCTGAAGAGCCAAATATCAAAGAAGTGGAACTTGGAGATTACAGTTTCAAACACTTGGACTTTTTGCAGTTACATCGCTTACATGACTCCCCTTCTCCAGATTCCATCTTAAGCCTGTGTGTGTTTATCAATCATGCCAACATTTATTAAAATGGAGTAAAAAGGAATCTACACAGAGTAGTTTTTTTCTCAGGGAAACAAACTTACTTCTTTTTCTTACGACTGTTCATATGTAACTCTTCCAAGGCTGGTTCAACGCGAACATCTTGATCCACATCGTCTCGGGTTTGATTTTCTGTTTGCTCCAAAGTTTCTTGCAGTGTAGAGATGGAGCTTTGTAAACCCACTTGTATCTTCCCAGAACAAGCATTTAAATGAAGACCAATACTCGGTACAACACATCTCGACGACGAGGATTCACAAGCCGTGGTGTTATTTTCATTCAATGTTTCCTTATTTCCAGGCGTCTCAAAGTCCAGGCAGCGTCTTCTTACACGTGAAACAGCCTATCACCAAGAATCATTTATAAAACACGAAAGATAACAAAAATAAGATATTATTCCATAGTTTACCTCATTAGGTTCCGGTTGCATTGTTCGCATTTCTACCCCAGTGCAAAAACGTGCTTCAGAGGTTGATGGTCTCTGCATTAGATGGCATCCCAAAGCCTCTGAATCATTACATGCATCGAAGATTAAGATATCAGAAGTATTTGAAATCAAGCTTTCCCAATCCGGAGTATCGTTTTTTGCTTGAACGTTATCATACATCTTCGGTAGCTCCATTCCTGCATCCTCAGAAGAACCATTGTCACCTTGAGTAGCGTATGGAACAAGCGAAATATCGGTAGTATCTCTGCCACACGGTGAAGCAAAGAGATCATCATGATTCATTTGTGGGAAGTCCATTTCAACTGAAGCTTCTTCTCTCATGGAAGAATCTTTTGTATCTTCTGCTTGTGCTGCAAGTTCTTCAACGGGATTGGTAGGAGTAGAAGAAGAGCTGTGAGTTTTGAAGAAGCGAGATTCTTTGTGAGGAGAAATTAGGTGAGGTGAAGTGAAAACAGAGGGAGGGGAAGTGAAATTGAGAGAGCTAAATGGATGATGAATTGGGAGGGATTTTATAGTTCTTATTGGAGACAAACTGTTTATGTAGTTGAACAATGGTGAATCCTGCATTTTCAAACATAAAAAGAGAAAATTATGAATCTTTTCGTACTGAATCTCAAGAAACAGGACAGAAACAAAAGTGCAAAAAGTACATAATTTTGTAGTGAATAGGGGATGCTTTGAGCATAATTAACACTTCACTGTTGAATGTGAACTGAAACCTCAATGTCAAAGTCAGTGCCGGCTCAAACATTGTGTTAAGCCCTAGCCTCTAGGGCAAGATTCAGAAATGGACTCTCTCTAAAGTTAAAAAAAAAAAAAATTATACATAATTTTATTTTTTATGGGCTCCTTTAACCTATTAGGTCATAGGGCAAATTTAAAAACACTAGGGCAAAATTTAGTTAGCAAAGCCACCACCAGATCTGTAAAATAAAATTATTGTCGATTTTTTTGTTTATGGGGCACTCCTTGACCCTTAGTTGAGTCAAACTAATCTAAAACCAGTTACAATTGTGTTGTGTGTCGTTGAACTGTCCTGATTTCAATTAAAAAAACCAAGAAATGAAGGAAAATAAAAATGACAGTAGTTTCTGATTTTTGTAAAACAAGGAAATGAAGAAAAATTGGTACACTAAATCTATGAAATCTGGATATTTGTTTTACGAAAAAGTAGAATAGAGATGTACACCAAACTTTGAGAATTGGCACCATAGAAACACCAAAAAATTTATTAGAAAAGAAGAAGAAAAAAACACAGAACTTTGACAAAAACAATAATAGGTTAAAAATGAAGAAAAAAACCTCGAATCTGGATTTGGAAGTTTGAGTTCCGATCTGTGTAATAACACTCTTCTGAGGTGTATCCATTTTCCAACACACAAACAAAAAATCTCTCTATCTCTCAGAAGATGAATGAGAGATTCAAACAAGGGCAAAGGCGGGAATGAGGGTTATGTCACCACTCAAAAATGGTTCCATGAGGATTATATAACATTACTCCAGAGATCCCTAACTGACGCAAAAGATAGTCAGCAAATGGTTATTTTAAAGAGAATGCATAAGAAGAAACCACATTGTTTTAGTTATATACGATAAAACACGTGTCTCTCTTTCTCGGAATATCTCTATATTATATACCCAATATATATTTATATATGTGAATTAATGAATTCATCGTTGATGCATTGATTTGTCTACAATCTTGGCAAGTTAATATACTCACGATTGAAATTAAAAAATATTATATAATACTCTCGATTCTTTCTTCTTTTTGATTAAGTAACGAATACCAATAATTTTCTTTTCCTTTTATTTCATTCTTTTTTATACTATATATTTATTATTAATTACTAGGATTGTTGATGTACAAGGAGTTCATCAGTCCATACTGCATGAGGTGAAAAAAATCAGAACTCGAAGGAACCACTAAAAGAAAATTCAAGACTAGAAGAAAGCTGTAGCATATCAAATAAATTATTAACAGGATTTACTAAAGAAAGCTAAGTCTAGAATTGCTCATATCATTTTCTACAGAGAAATAAACAGATTGGTGCACATTGCATAACTATAACTGAGGATGAGTAAATATATAGATTTCTAAGAGGTGATTTCTGTATTAGAATAGAAAACTTGAAGCTAAAGACTGACCAGTAGAGATAATTTGGGGATAATAACATTTCACTATGAATTGAGTATAACTACTATATGTTGCACTAATGTTCATATGAAAAGTCCTTAACCAAATAATTGGGATCTCATAGTGAAATTAATCTTACATATGTATACCCCATCCGTTGAAATATATCACTAGAAATGTAAGTGCAGCTAAATAAATCTAAACCAACCATTTTGTAGATTCGAAGCATATAAGTTTCTGAATTTCAAGAAACATATAGCCATTGAGTACTTATTATTATTGTCTGAGTCTGTAAAGCTGCCGGCCAGCTACTCTTCAGTTTTGTCAAATTCGCCGAGCTTCATGACGTCATCACTTCTCCCAGATGATTTAAATTGAAGAAGACTTTTGTTTCTTGCTCCTATATCACATATATATCTCTGCAGAAGCTTACTTATGCAAAGTGTTCTTGTACTTTGCTTCATAGAGAAATTGAAGGATTAAGCAAATGAGATCTTCCTACAATAAACGCACTGATCAGTGATCAGAAACAAAAGAACATCAAAGAAACAAAATATTGGTCCATTGTATTTTTAATTTCAACAAATTTTTTTGGTACTTAAAAATAAGCTTATAAGAAAATTGTGTCAAAATTTACCTTCGTAAGGACTTGTATATATAGTGTTTTGAGGTGTGGAACTAGGTTTAGAGTTTTTCGGGACGAATTAAATAAAGTGTGGTTATTTTGCGAAAAAGGGCTTTGGTATAGGTCTGGCGCTGGTACGGGCTCTTCTGTAGCGCCAAGGAGGCCTTCCAGCACTCCACGGGCTTCTGCTGGTGCGCTGGCATCGCTCTGCTGGACCTGTCTTCACTGCTTTCATCATAACTTCTAATTGGCTGGATAGATTGGAATGGTTCCAATTGGAGGTGAAAGTTAACTCTTCTACCTTTCCAATGATATAAATAATGTTGAATTTGACTCACTGGAAAGTCTTCAAACGCAGCCTTTAATATGAAGTTCAGAAACTGTCATGAAGCATATTTTGCTGCTTTTCGTCCAAGAACTTGTAAAGACTCCAAATTCCACAAATACTCGGAAATCCTTAAGAAAATATTAGTTTCATTTGAAATATTTAATAAAAACATATAAATAGCCTAGCTACAACAGGTAGAAATGCAATGTTATCAACTCCCTCTGACTTTAACTTTGCTTGTTCTCAAGCAAACAAGAAAGTAAAGCCTTGGAAGAGAGGTTTGAAAATCACAGAAAACTCGCTTGCTACCAGGGATCCTGCTTTAAAAGATATTCTGCGGATTCCTGAAAACAAAACTCACGTTAGCACATTCTCACTATAGTCCCTCAACCTTTTCGGTTCTTGTCCATCCGTCCCAAACCTAAAAAATAACTCTTAATTCTCGATAGTGAACTCTGTACATTCATTTAAGTTTAGTGTGAGCTTTCTTATCGGATAGTGTCATTCAAGGTAGATGGCGCTTTGTAAAAAGGAGGCTTTTTGGTGTTTGGTGGAGGAGCTTAAGGTGTTTAGGGTTATCACTTACCGAATATGGTGGAAAATGCTAGCTATCATGCAAAAAACAAGTGAGGAACTGTTGATTTCCACAGCTTCCTACTACTCCTTCATATAACATCTATTTTTCTAATTAATTTTTCTTCTTGATTCTCCTATACTAAGATTTTTCGTGGGGATCTGCTGTAAACAACTCCAACTCTTCTATAACGTGATCCAGGTATTCAATTGGGGATTTCCTTGCTTCTGAGACTATTTCTAAGTAAATGTTTCCTTTACTTCCGTTTTGTTTAAAGGGGAAATGGTTATTTCTGAACATAAGTCTCATACGACACGAATTTTACATGATTTTCGTGATTCCCTTGGATATGATAAATTCTCAACTCAGTTCTTAGTACTCTTTTCGGTTTCTAAAGCTTTGGCCTTCTGTAGAAGTAAACCGTGTCGTTTTTTCTCTCTGACATTTTTGCACATAGCTGCAGATGAAAAGGAATAAAAAGAATGGTTAAGGTTGGAATGTATTTGGTTTAGGGGTGTGGAACCACTAAAAGTGAGTGGCCATTCATGATCATCAAGAGAGTGGTAAAAATAGGGAAAAGGAGTCCTGAATGTTTTTGATCGTTTCCTTGATTTAACATATCCAATGAAAAATAGTTAAGTCAGGTTAGTGGTAAAATAAAATAGTGTTGACATCAGTTCCAACGGAATCTCTGCAAGATGAGAATTCAGGAGAGTGATCCAGCTGCGGTGTTTTAGATATTCTCTGCTCTAGGCAAATAATGTCAAAGATTTCACTCAGAAAATGATTTAGAACACATGCTGATCAAATATCATCATATAACAAGGTCAGGGTTCCCTACATAGTTTTGACTCAATAAAATAGAAAAAAATTAAACGACTCGATAAAATTCATTAAACTGACTCAAAGATAAAACAAAAAGAAAGAAAATACGTTAGTAATAATAAACATCATCCTCCAGACTTAAATTACACTGTCCCAAGTATGAAAAGGTTTAAAAAAGATGGAACATACTCGATAAAAAAAAAGAAAGCAGAAAGGTAAATGATGGGATAAGTAGGTGGTAAGATAGTGAATATACTGAGTAGCTAACCCTGGATCGAATCTTCTGAATCCGGGTGATCGTACTGTCCTGCTCTCATGATCTTGGTCCTCACCTGAGCCATGCATCTCTCCTTCTTTCCATTCTCTTTTCTGAAGCATGAGGCGCAACTCTCTCTCCCCTCATCAAGGGTTAGACCGTCATCTGTAGGTGGTGGTGGTGGTAGTTGACGTCTGCGTGAAGGTGTTATCCCGAGGTTTTACCCTTAAATATACTGCAAGTACACTTTAGTATAATTGGGACTGAATCCACAAGGCCCAATAGAGTATGCTATGAATTTATGATGATTTAAATCAAGCTAAGATGCAAAGAAATTTATGTGAAACTCGGTGAGAAAACTAATTAAACTCAATAATATAAAAGTATTAGGTAATGAGAATTGATTGAGGGAATCATGATAATGAATGCATCTATTATTAGAATGTGTTAAGAACTATTCTAGAACTCAAATTACGTATGTAAAGCTATCCCACTTTTGCAAGTTATAACTATCTATGCAATGAAACCCTAATTCGATATGTTCACAAAGTGCAATAACTTCAACTGTCGTTAGATAAGGACACTTTTCCCATCAAGGATAGATCCATCGATTTAACAACACTTTTGGTCAATTAAGGGCAGAGCTTAATTGGCTAAATTAGACAAAGCAATGAAGAAAAATCCTAGATGAAGAACTATATGAATCATTCCCAAACATCCTAGCAAAGATCTACATGATTATCCACTTAGAAAACTCAAAACATGATGATGAATCTACTCACACATGCACATAGATTACATGATAGAAGTAGATGAAGAATTCATAATATATTAGCAAAAGAATAACAAAAGAGTTAGGAGAAAATCTCCAAAGAAACAACACTAAAATAAAGACTTAACAATGGTTTTCTGAGTGTTTTCGTGGATGTCTGTCTATGTGGCAGAGACCACAGATTTAAAAAATAAAGGGGAAAACCCTAAAAATAAAAAAAAGGCAATTTTCATAAATCACATACCGATCGGTTATAAGTCTTGCAAGTCTTTACTGATCGGTTGCCTTTATCTTTGATACCGATCGGTCTTCGTCTTCGTTCTTTCCTTCTCTTGATGGTGTAATGCTCTAAATCTATTCCACATTTCCCCTCTTGAATCCAGCAAGTGTTAGTATCTAAAAAGACACAAAAGCACCGAAAGCTATCTTGTTTTTACTAAAAAGACTCAAGACTCGATGTTAAAAGACTCTAAAAATGAGACAAATAATGGTTAACATCAGGTGTATCTAATCCTAGAATAAACATAGCCTTCTTTTTGATATATTGGCTGATTGTGCAGGGGAGGTAGTCTTTGTGGAATCCTCAGAAGATGGAGTCCAGCTCATAGTGTCCCTGCTCAGACGCGGAAGAGAGGTAGAGGGAAGAAGTATGGTATATACCAATTTTGGGGGAACTGTGTACTTGTACCCAAACATATCAGGGTCTTTGTCTCTACCTCTACTCCAGCTTGCTAGCATAATCTCTGTGATGACACCTACATGGGGGGTGGAAGGTTGTGAATCCGAGCAAGTGAAAGTGTCATGCTTAACTTTGATGAGTCAGGATGCTAGTAAGGAAGTGTAGTTCAAATGAGTAGGTGATAGCGTGAATGGTGATTGGAGAATACAAAGCTCGTCTTGAAGTACTCCTCCTTGATTCTTCCTAGCAAACATTACATTTGCTATAAGGCGGTGGACTATTTTGATGGATGCATGATGTTACCTGATTTTGCGCTGTTAGATGTGTAGATTCCACTAGCAATCCTTGGCCAAAATTATGTTCTTGAGAATGAACCAAAATCTATGGCATCGTGGTACTCGAATCCTAGTTGGTCAGAAATTAGTCGAAAAAATTCAAAAAAATAGTTGGTCAGGAATTGGTCGAAAACTAGTCTGAAATTGGTTGGAACAATATGGTCAAAAAAGTTTCGGAAACTGTATAACCATTTCCCACCAATTCCGGGGTTGGTCGGAATTTGGTCGGAAATCTTAGTTAGGTTCATAACCCTTCGACACGTGGAAACACATACTTTCTGAGTAAAGTTTCCGACCAACCCAAAAAATTGGTCGGAAATTGGTAGAAACTTTTATGCCCATTTCCGACCAATTCCCGGATTGGTCAGAAATTGGTTAGAAATTATTTAAAATTTTTGAAACCCGCATAAAAGCGATTTCCGACTGACACATTTTTCTGTATAACCCACACGGTTTTTTCTTCCCAAATCACTTCCAACTTTCAAACATATATCTACCTTCTCTCTAAAATTTCTCTAAACTATCTAAAGATTTTAAATCTCCCAAACTGTATAAAATCTTACAAAATATTCAACCAATTAAGATATTAATTTTAATATTTAAAAATTATTTCCATACTTTATTATTTGTTTTTAATATTGTTATGTTAATTGTTTCTTTCTAATTTTTATTATTTTTGTAAGATAATCTTTAATTTCTGTTTTTAAAATTTTTGATAATTTTTAGTATTTTTCTTAATATTAAATTTTGGACTAATATCTGACCAAATGTGTAATGTTGGTCAGAAATTTACTGACAAAATTCTGACTAATTGTTTCCGTTACAAATATTCGACCAATTTTTAACCAAACTACGTTTCCGACTCTCAAATTCTGACCAAAATGGTGGTCAGAAATTAGATGTTTTCGTGTAGTAGTGTTTGGACTTGTCCATCTTTTGCCCATAGTGAATCATTGGAATCCCGGTTCTTGTTGTCGCCGAGCACCGACTTTGACTTTCACGAAGGCTTTTGTAACAAACACATCCAATGTTTCAAAGGCACATCATCTCCAAACAAAGGAGATGTATCTTCTCCATTTATAAGAGTTAACATTGGTTATACATGTGACACTAATTTCCGTCCAAATTTAATTTTTCAAGTCGGTTCTTAAACCGACCATAATAAAGAGACATATTATATATGATCTCTTGTAATATGCCTAGACATTGTGCATATGTTTTAACCCTTTACTTTAACCACTTGGCCCATGAACATCCAGTCTTCCATTATATGAAAATAATTGAAGTTTGAAATATATATTGTTAAAAGAATTTATAAAATTATAGTTTATAATCAAGATATTCATAAAAATATTTAGAAACTATATAAAAACATTTTTAAATTATAAAAAATACATTTTTATACACCAATACAACAACAAAAAAAAGCCATAAAAAGATTGGTAAACACGTTAACAAGGCGGAAAAGGTTTTTTTGGCGGTTTTAAAAAGTAGTTAAAAAAGTGGTAATTGATGGTGAAAAAACAAGGCAGTTGAATCAAAATGAGGTTAAATGTTTTTTGTTATCATTTTAATCAATCGGTTAAATAGTAAAAAACATTGTAAGAAACTATGTAAACTAATTAAAAATATGAATAATATTTTAGAAATTAACTTCTTAAAAATAATATCTTTAGAAAATAATTTAAATAAATATACATTTAAAAAGTAGAACATGTCAAAAATTTAAAATAAATCCAAACGGTCATTTAGTAAAAAAAAGACTATTATAAACTCATTTTTTTTACCATTTATAAGTTTTAGACCGTAGTACTGCAGACATAAAAAAATAAAATAAATCTACTGCAAACCAACTGCGGTCCATTTTTTCAAAGAAATAAACTAATACCACAGCTAACTGTGAACCACCCAAAAAATAGGATGGTTTAGTCCACTGATGGTTTAATCCACTCCGTCCGCAACAACCATTCAAGCCTAAAAATGATTCACAACCACCTCATTGCAGAAATTAGTTCTTCATCTAAAATACTATTCCCGTTTTACTGTTGAATTTTTGCTTTGACAATTATACCCCTATTCAGGCCATGCCAATATAATTATTTACAGCAATGTGATTGACTTTTTAATTATTTGTATAAATACATTAACATGTTGCTAAATGACATACTTGCTAATATATTTTGCTAATGAAAAAAAAGTATTTTAATATGTTAAAACTATAGACTAATCATTATATATATAGTTATCCATATTTATATGATGTAATACATACTTTACAATGTTAAAAATAGATAACTCAGATTACTCGACTCATTGACAAGGCTGTTCGAAACCGTATTGTTTCTGTCAACTACAAACACCCGCATAACAAAAAAATAACAAATAGATAACTCATCATTGCATATCATATTAAAATTTTCGGTTTATGTAATAAATTATTATAATATTGTGTCGTATAAGATGTTAAATAAATTGGTAGATGTGTATTTACATGCTGTATGAGGTTAAATAAATATTTTAACATGTAATTGTCATATGTAATTTGCTATAGAAAATTGTAACACATGTTAACACGTACATGATTTAACACGCTATGATAAAATGATTTTATATCTCGTTAAAAACCTATTTAATATGGCAATCACTTTGCTGAAATGATATAACCATTAAAAAAAATAGAGCATGTGTATCATAGATGTTTGATTTGTTTGTTAATAAATTAACTTGTTTCTAAAATATAAAACTCTCTACAAGAAACTTTAACTTGTTCTTAAATTTTAGATTCTCGTTAATTTCTTACATTAACATGTTATTAAAATTGATATCATGTTAAATAAGCAAGCATTGTTTTAGAAGGTTTGTGGCCTGGGGTCTCTTATCTAGTAGGCCTGAAATATTGAAAAATGTCAGGAGTTGCATTAACTTTTTACAACTATGTCATGCGTAATGCGTAAGTAGTCTTCACCAAAAACATTTGATTCGGCTCACGAAAGACTAATGTCCCATTTTTCATCTATACCGCACTTGAATTCATTTTTTTCTACTAAATTTCTAGAATCACGTTCAATCTTTTCTCAAAAGCGTAATCTAGCATCGTTTCTTTGGATTCAAAACCAGTAAAGAATGCATTTCCCGTGTAGTTTATCTCTCAAGAAAATAAGATCCTGATGTCTCAGGTTTTAAACCCAACTAATTCCTGCAAGTGCAATAGTATAGAATGAGGTCGAATCCATAAGGCGCAAGTGCACACTACAAATTTATATGAATCAAGTAAGGGTAGGAAACAATAAAAAATGTTTTCATAATGATTATTGTAAAGTAAATAAACGATGTAAATTAATGTGATGAAGTATTGGGCGTACGGAAATTAGCAGGTATCAATGATCGATAATCTATATAACTAGACAGAGATTTGTAAACGAACCGTTCTTAAACTTGAATCACTAATATAAAGCTAGCCTACTCCCGCAGTACTAACTATCTAAACATGAACTCTAGGATACTAAACTCCCAAATGATCCTTAGAAGACATATCAACATTCATAACAGGTTCATTATGTTCACTTAGACGACTTCAAATCTTGTTGGCTAAGGATACCAAGCTCATCTATTGTTTATTCCAGCAACCTAACTCTCGCTTTCGACACACAGGTTAACCTAAAGATCTGATGCTAGGTAATCAAGCTAACATAAACATAGAGAACACGAAAGATGAAGAACACTAATGGTAAATATCTAATTTAGCAACCTAAACCTAATCGATCATCGAATCCCTTTGAAACAACCTCTAAACCCAATAGGTGGATTACTCTGACATAGTATATTAAATCATTAAAAAATTGAATGATTGCCTAAAATAAATCTGAAATAACTATATCGGGGTTCGGAGAGAACTTCTTGGAGAGTAAGAGATTTCTTCTCCCAAAACTACAAAATCAGAAACCTAAAGCTGTCAAAACCTAAGTCCTAAATTCAGTATGAAATGGAAATCTTCGTCTTGCATATTGATCGATCCAGATGCGGATTGATCAATCCCAACCTCAAACGAAAAGTTTCATTAATTTCATGTATTGATCGATCCCGATTTGGATCTATTGATCACATCTTTCTTCATTTGATTCTTGAAGCCTTCAAACGTCATAAGCTGGTCCAAATCTTTCCTTCACTCCAATGACTTCTAAACCATGTGAAAACTCAAAAGAAAAGCAAAAGGATACTTAGGGGAGTGTATTAAACTAGAAATTTAGATAAATTTGAGTTTTAATGACAAATCATGTGTTATTGAAACATGAATTTTAAAATATCTTTTAAAATCCACTATTATTGTATTAATAAATTTAAAATGTACAATCAAATGCACTTTTATTGAAAACATTTTAAGAATTAGATTTGAAAGTTTCATGTGAGAATCCAGGGGATTTCTTAGTTAAAAATACATATATCAAATTCTCATGGTTTTAGGTGAGATTTCAGAGAATTTAATAAATTTATTTTTCTAATTCTCCAAAATTCAACCAAATCATCTCAAAACTCATTAAAAATTAAATCCCACCAAATTCTTCATCCAATACACCCTAAGCGCAAGCTTAGACTATATAAAAGACTTAATAACCATATGGAATCAAAGGTTAAAAACCCTTAAAACCATTACACATTAGATCCTCATCTTCATCTAGCCTATCCAGATTTGTATTTCGGCCAATACACATCGCATTAGTAAATTTAGCAATTGAACACTCAACTTTATCCTCAATACCTTTTGTTTTCCTCTTTCCGTTCTTGCTTTATTCATTCTCCTCATCACCCTTGGATCCATAAGTCACGTAACCATCATGTTCTCCTTCAGTTGCGTTCTCGTTTTTATCTCCCACATCTGTATCATTCAAGCTCTCTTCATCACGCTCTTTATTACTCTCTTTCACGCTCCTCATTAACCTTGGATGCATATTCTCATTCTATTATATATCGACTGGATCAATTTTTACAAGACACATTCCATAAGCCTTGTCTCGTTCTAGTTCGTCCCTACCAAAAAAGACATACAAAAAGTTGTACATTTAAACTCGAAATCCTCATTAATTCATCACTCAATGTGTACAAACTTATTATTTTTCCTAAATCATAACGAAGTAACAAAATAAAATCTAGCATAATTTTTAAAAATGACCCATTCACAATTTAATTGTCAAACAGGGACCCCATATGTTATAAATTCACACTCTAGGGTTCTCTTTTTCACAATAAAATTGTGAAAGGGTCAATTTCAAGAATGGGGTCGAAAATCTATGATGACAAGTGAATAATAATCATTAAAGAGAATTAGCAAAACTTATGCCATTTAATTTTGGGTTAGCCGTAGAAATCTTGACCCATTTTCTCCTTGGAAATTCTAATCCATTTTCTCCTTGCAATCATGATCATTGGTTTCATTCTCTAGAGACTGGCGAGGTTTACCTACATTCAAATCCTTTCTTCTGAAATCTTGACAATTTTCCGGTTGATGTGATCCAATTTCCCTTTCTTCTTCAAGAATCCTAACTCTTTCTTTTTTCCAAATCGATTTTAAGGGGTTGATTATAGAAATTTTTGTTTATTTTGAAAGCCTCTAACTAAATTTAAGGGTTTGATTTCTAAATTTTATTAATTTTTTTTGGAAGATTTTATATTATAAGAAGATTTAAAGCGGCATAGTGAATATGAATAACAACAATTTATTAGACAAAAATAAAATTTTTAAAATATATATATATATACACATAGATATATCGAATTGTACACCAATGTGGATAGAGTGTGATATTTGAATGGTTGTGATATTTCTTTTTGTTACAGTGCACCGATACAGATACGGAGACAAGAAATGGCAAAATAAAAATAAATTAAGAAATGGGCATGGCATGGATACGACAATAACAATATCAGAAAATGTTCATAAGTTAAACTAAAAAAGAAGGTTACACATACATTAGAACATTAAAATTCATATGTTAGTTTGACTTTTCTCAATTGACGAAACAAATTAATCAGTCATCAATAACATAAGATATTTTAACCTTTTTCTATCTTTTTTCTTTTTGGAAAATGTATATTAAATAACATTTTTATTGATTGCGAACACCAAATGTCTCGGAAACGTCCGTACATCCAAAATTCCATCTACCTTATACAAAACTTTTTGGGGACGTTATAATGGTGTCCCCATCCCTGGTACGTGAGACGCCTAACAAACGGTGTCCTCGTGCTTTTTTTTTGTAACCAGTGGATGACAATATAAAGGAAAATGAAGGATAGAATAAACAAAAAAATATATTTTTTAAACACAATATATGTATGTAGTTCTTTTAAAACAATTGCATTTGTATTGATAAAAGATAATTTTTTATTATTCAAAAAATTGATACAATATAAATAGACATAAAATAAAATCATATATTATTATTATATTTATTCTATATTATAAAACAAAGAAGCAAAGGAAACCAATTACATTATTATTTCTTTGTTTTAGGAAAAAGAAAAGTATGTTACTATCCTTTATTCCATGACAATACGCGCACAGATGGTTTATCAAAACTCTTTGTAAAATATATCCCATCAAGTTTGGCTATCCATCTGCGTAACTGCCCACATTCAGGAATAATTTTTGCTTTTGCTTTGTATACTTCAACATCAAAAGAATACTCAAAATGAAATCCCTGCCTAAGAATACAAGCCCATCTTGTTAAATTTGGTATCTCATCATGGAATCTGATGAGATATGGAGGAGCATTGAAATTTAATTTTTGTATGCATAGGTCATTGTCTTTGGAACGACAATGAAGTTTGAGAGTACGACCCGAACCAAGTTGTTTATGAATTTCTACCTGATGTTTTTTGCAAGCTTCATTTAACCCAAAATTAGTAGCAATGACTAATATAAAAAGTATGAGATGGTTCATTTTTTTTAATTTAAGATCATTATTGGGGTAAAAGAGAGCTTTATCTAATCACAACTATATATAGTAAAATAAAAATACTATGATGGATAATCATATATTCTGTATAATGTATTTTATAAAAATCAATATCCTACATAGTCATTATTATGAGTCCAAAGAAAGAAAAAAGTTACCATCATTATACTTTTTGTTTTGTCAAGTAAAAACATTTGCTGCAAAAAACTAATGTTTAGTCAAGTCAAAGATTTGTTGCCAAAAACAAGTGTATAGTCAACTCAAAGTTCGTTCAATGTATGGATTTGGAAATTTAATTAACCATAACGAAACAAAGTGACATAAAAAAATATCTCATTATGGCATTATAAGTTTCTACTACACTAATAGAATGACAAATCGACTGCCAATCATCTAGACCTAAGTCCGACTTGATTTGCTTGCAAACCGTAACCAATTATACGCATTTTCCTAAACCTTAAACCATAAATTTTTTGTACCACAATCCAAGCTACTGGATATATTTGGTTATTTTTATTATGACTAACTTTAGTAAAATGATACCTTTAACCATAGCCTTCAAGAATCTGCCATCAAGCCCAATGATTGGCCTACAAATCTGTTTTCTAAGCAGTTAAAAAATATCTTACAGATGTTTTGAAATGTATCAATTATTTTATTGATCTTGGGTTTGTTTCATGTATCTCTTCAACACGACCTCAAAGCTGAGAAATTTGTTCTCCATACTTATGTTTAAGCCATTTAAGAAAAATATATCTTCCTATTTGGCACTGAAGTATCGATGACACCAATCTACATTGCTCTTTGATATGTCTTTAAATATCAAGAGCCATGAATTTTGCATTTAGCCTCAACTAGTCCATGAAAAACCTTCCAATAATAAGAATCTTTAGTATTTTGCGTTTTCCGGTAGGAGTACAACTATGTCATGCTTAAGTCGTCGTCACCAAAAACATCTGATTCGCCTCATCATATGATCCATTGATATTTTTCATCCATGCCGCACTTGAACCCTAAGATAAAACAACCACTGCCGTTCTCTCCACCACCACCGCCGTTCTCTCCACTGCCGTCATTTTTCTCCATCGCCGTCGTCGCCATTCTGATCTCCGTCATCGCCGGCCACTGTTGTTTACACCCACCTTGAAATTGTAAACCTTGAAACCTAGAAAATCTGAAACCCAGATCTTCCAACTCGCTGGAATTCCTCGCCGCGAAACCAGCAGCCTCGTCGTCACCAGCCACGCCGTCAGCATTCGCCTACTTCGCTGGTCACCGGTAAGTTACTCCACTGGTGGTTTAATTTTGGTAACTTTTGATTTTTGGTTTCTAATGGAAACTTTTGTTACAGATCTTGAAATCTAACACTCTTAAGTGGATTTACTTGCTAGAAGATGGACAATTCCAGCAAGTGTCAATCACAGTCACCGCAGCCTCCTTCTGATACCGGTAAGAATTTGCTCAATTGTAAAACTTCCCGCCTACATGTTTGTTTTGACTGCAGTTTTTCATAGAATTAGTGTTATCGCAGATTTGTATGCGTGGTTGTTACGTTTCCTTGGTGTGCGGTTAACAAATTCATTCTTATAATCGCAGATTTTTTGTCAAGCTACTTATTCAATTGCAGATTTTTGTTATTGTTATCTCAGATTTTTTGGCTATTGATTTCCTTTGTTATTGCAGAATTTTGGTTTTTGATTTCATATGCGATGAATGTTTTTCTATTGTTATGGCAGAGTTTTTTGGAATGGATTTTCTCAAATTTTTGTATTATCGCATATTTCTGCTATACATTGTATGTGTCATTGTAGAGTTTTGGTTATCAAATTTTTGTGTTATTGCAGATTATTGTTATATGTTGTATGTGTCATTGCAGATTTTGGTTGTCGATTTTTTGTAGTTATCGGAGATTTTTGTTATACATTTTATGTGTTATTGCAGATTTTTATTATTCATGATTTGTGGTAAAGCCGGTTTTGTGTTTGTGGCTAACTGTAACTTTCACTTCATTTGTATAGGATTGGCTTCTTCTGGTGTTGTCCGTGAGTATCCTCCTCGATTGCATACAAAAGGAAAATATCCATTACTAAATCATAGCATAAATCACTATTCATCAATGGCCAACTTGAGTATAGTGAAAGAAGAATTAGGAGACGATGTGTGGTCTCATTTGAAGAACTCTTGCATTGGGGCATTTGCCAAGTTTGCTGGTTTGAAGTACACTTTGGCTTCTAATAGAGTTGAGCACTTCTTGGCTAACCAGCTGTTCGTGGATGGTGTGCATGAGATATGGTCACTGATTGATGATCAACCTCTGTGATTCTCTCTCAATGAGTTTGCAGCTATCACCGGTCTTAACTGTGCTTCAATTCAACCATCTGGGGTATGTGCTCTTAGTCACGAAGAGTTTTGGAGAGAGATGGAAATATCTACAGCAACAGGACCAACATATGACGAGTTGTTGACTGTAATGGCTAAAAGCCATCTTTGGCATTTTGATAAGAGGCTTATGGTGGCACATTTATGTTTCCTGCCAGTTGCAGTACTTGACATTCATAAGGGATCTAGGATACCACTGGAAACTGCTAAAAGAGTTCTTGACAAAGAGGCTTTTGAGAAGTATCTGTGGGGCCGAGTAGCTTTTGAGAGGTTGATTGGTTCGATCAAGATTATTCAGTGTAAAGAAAAATGTTATACGCTCCAAGGACCAGTTCATGTTTTATTGACTTGGGTGTATGAGCACGTTCTTCATTTAGGAGAAACTTATGGGAATAGAAGGCTGAAGAAAAATGAAGAAGATCCTGATGAGGTTCCACATCTAAATTGGTTATATGCTCGGAAAAATATTAAGTTCGATGAATTCATAAAAAAGGAGAAGGCTGATCATGGAAAAGTAAGTATATGTCACTTGTTCCTAAATAAATTATTTTTAAAGTAATATGTTTGCTAATTCTTTAATTATTCAATGTAGGTGTGGGTGAAACATATGGTACAAGTACCAATTTGGGATATGTTCCCAATGGGCAAGATAGATCTATTAGTGAGAAACTTGGTTGAAGATATTATCAGTGATAAGTTGCGTGCCAACGCTTGGTCTGAAGATGCGAAGAAAAAAAAACCGGAAAGTCCTTGTTGGAGACAAAAAAAATGATGAAGTTGATAATGTTGAAACGTCTAACAACAAGAAGAAGATGAAAGGGAAAGAACATGTAGAGGTATGGTGATCTCTTTCCATTCTTCAAGCTAATTGTTAAATGTTTTATAGTTGGAACATAATGGTGATTAGATGATTGCCTCTTTAAAATTTCTGAAAATGGCTTTGTTTGGTTATATAAATTGTGTGGCATAGATTTTTTATTTAAACCTAAAACAGTTCTTAGGCTTCCATGTTCGGCCATTGAATCTCTTTCTTATCATTATTTATGTTTTTTTGGTTTTGATTTTGTAGGATGCTCCAGACAATCCTGTGGACATCCTGGGGATGTTTAAGATGGTGGAGAGGGTGAGTAGCATTGTTGAGGACATGAAGTTTTTGATGGGTGATTTGGCAAAGAGAGTGGAAGCAAATGAGAGAAATGGGGATGAAGAAAAAGAGATTCGTACCATGTTTTCAAGGATGAAAAAATATTTGGAAGATGTCGAAAAAGCTCAAGCAAAGGAGGCCGTGGATTCAACCAAAAAATCAGTTGATGAAGTGACAATTGCAGCACCTGTAAGTTAGATATCATGTGTTGAAAAAAATCTCATGTCACTTAGAAATTTCGTGTTTGTATTTTGTTCATCATGTGTTGCTAAGCGTGTTTGTAGTGGATATGTATGATGCTGTATCAAAAATGATGACTAATTGCTTAATCAGATTACACTCTTATATCTATATTTTCTTTTTAATAGTTTTGTCTGATATGATAATTGTTTACAAATTCTATATTTATCTACAGTCATGGATGGTAGAAGTGAATCAAACATCAAACAATGAGTTCCCAAGTACAAGAGTGGTGAATAAAGGGAAAGAAAATAAAGCTGAGAAGAAAGAAACTAGAGTTGAAAAGCCATAAAAGAAAGGAGAGAAAGTGAAACATCAGGCTGTAGTGGCTAAAAAAGATGTCACCAAAAAGGTTGTAGTGAAGGTAGAGAAGACAGATGGAGAGAAGAAGAAGAAACTTAAGGCATCTAATTCTCAAGAATTTGTATAGTCAAACCCCAAACATAAGGAGGCTAGCAAGGCGATGGACAAGACACTAGACAACCTACTTAATCTCATGTCAAAGCTGGATGTTTCGACTCCAAAGGAAAGACGTGAATTAAAGCTGGCAGGTTCTCAGAAATACCCATTTGTCAGTAACTCTACAGTGAAGCGAATCATAACAAGTATTACTGTCTTTCCTGCTGCTTACGATGCTTTTGAAGTTGTTGACGGTTACTGCATGAGAAACTAATGGAATACTTAAAAGACCGATGAGTAAGTAATCAAATATGTTGCCTATTAAATTTGTGGATAATTTCAGATTTATGATCATTTGCAATATTAAATCTTTGTTAATTTGATCTGTAGGGATTAATCTCTTCAAATCGAGGATGTACAACGCAAATTTTACTTGTCCCTCATTACTCCTAGGACTGAATGGCCTGGTAGTACATATGGATGGTTGTCTAGTAACGTAAGTAATATCGGTAATCCTTTAAATTTTTGTTGGTTGTTAAAGTATAATTGTTAGATTATGAGTAGGTTTTTCCTTTCCATCATTATGGCTGCTATATATTTTTCATCGTGTTCTATGTTTATGGCAGCTTTATATTTTCAATCTTGGAGTAATAATGTTTTTTGTTTCTTCTTTTTTTGCAGCATGTTTTCTGTGGTAATGTCTATGTTCCGTAACAGGCTTATGCATGATCCTAGTCCTTTATGCAGTCAGCGTATAGCCTTCTTGGATTCTTTATTCGTCACTCGGAAAAATAGAGATTACAAGGACTATATTGCTGATAGTAAGAAGTTTGTATTCAACAAAAACTACATAGAAAACATCAACGGTCTGGAGCCTGTGGTAACTAACAAGAGGTGGTTTTGTGATATTGATCACTTATATGCATGCTTATACGTGGGTGGCAATCATTGGGTAGGTCTGGATATTGACTTCAAAAAGTATAAGATCTTCCTTTACGATAGCATCCCACCAGAGGACGATACGTTGTTGCTCGCTGATTGTTGCCCTGTCAGGAAAATGATTCCAGTGATACTAAGTGAGTATATCCCAGCTACATAGTGCAAGAAGTCATGTAAAATGATGGAAGTGGTAAGAGTGCTGAACAATGTTCCAATAAACCAAAATCTTGGAGATTGCGGTGTGTATGCCTTAAAAATACATTGAGTGTCTTGCTTTGGGTTATAGATTTGATGGATTAAGTGACAAGATCATTCAGGCTATTCGGATCAAGCTAGGTTCAGAAATTTTTCAGGAAGTTCACAACGAGGTTGAAGGGTATTTTGATGAGGATAGTCACCATGTGGATTTCATTACCCCTCACCTTATTAATGAATATGAGATTGACGTTGTTGAAGAATAAGTAGTTGGTTTTTTTCCTTGTGTTTTGAAGTGACATAACTTGGTTTGTTTCATTTTCGTTTGAAGTCTAGTTGTGACTGAAATGTTTAGTTTTTTGGTTTATTTTGGACAGGTAGAAGTTAAATGTCAGAGATTGTTGCAGATTTTTCATAAAAAACTGCAGATTTGTTTTATTTAGTTGCAGTTTGTTAATTTGGTTACTGTAGATTTTTTAGTTGGTATATTTTTTAGTTAGTTACCGTAGATAGTTGGATCCGTACTATGCCTAACTTATCTCAATTACACAACAATACACACTACAAAAAAAAAAAAAAAAAAACAATTCATCAAAATAAACTTCCTGCCAATAGTCATAGACAAGCAAATACCAATTTATCTAAATTACTATCCAAACTAAAAGGTCATTACATGCACAAATACTTTTGGTTTACAAAGTACATGTTTTCCGGTTATGACCAACTTCGTTACAGTTTCCACATGTGTGTTGTTTCCTTGACGTTTTCTTTTCAATAGCAACTTCCAAAGCAGATTTAATCCTCGAGTTCTTAGGTCTACCTGGTTGTTGTCGAACCAAAAGGGGATAACAAATTTGATTTATAACTCTTTCAGGTATCGGTATAGTGATACCTAAAACAGTTGTAAATCTTTGGAAGATGGTGTTTGCATAGGAGTTGTATAAGAAATTCTTGTGATAGTAAGGATGACACATTGAAATTTTAAAGATTTTCCTTCTATCACACGCTGAAATTGCGTGCACACATGATATTTTTTCCAAGTCAAACCGATGACATGAACAAGTTTTCTCCCTCAAACTAACCCTATGTACAACTGATCTACTTGTCACTTGCACCTGATGTGCATCTATATCTTGTACAGTAACAAGTTTAGAATACTCTACTCAGCTTTGCATAATAATAATATGTTTACAATTGCATAAACGTAATGAGTGAAATAATATTCCAAGATAAGTGTTTGTTTACCTCTAGCATTTTCTCCACTCCACGTGTAAGAGTTGTTTGCATTTTTAATGCGTCATTCCTTCGCTCTGAAAACAATCTTGACATCATGGACCTAACTGCCTCTAAGAGTTGTACAATAGGCAAACTCCTAGAATGTGATAGAACATTATTTATCGACTCAGCAATGTTGCTAGTAAGAATGTTGTACCTATCACCAGGGAAATGCATGTGTCCACAATCTTATATCAGCTCTTTGTAGATAGTTATGAAGTGCCGGATGTAACACTTGAATCTGATCAAATGTTGTTTGAAAATCAACAAATGTAAATGCATTGTCAGCCTTCTTCACCAACCCAAATGCTTCTCGACCTATAAATTGAACCAGAATATTTTTGTAAAGATGGTACACACATATCCTCCTACTAGACTTTGGATAGATAGTCTGAATTGCTTTACCAATTGATTTGTGTCTATCAGAGACAATTGCAAGCTTTTCATCATCTGGGATCACATAGCTTAGTTGCTTGAAAAACCATTCTCATGATTCATCATTTTCAGTATCTACCACATCAAAAGCTATAGGAATTATCTGAAAATTACCATCTTGAGTCGTTGGAGTAAGAAGTGTACCTTTGTATTTTCCTTGTAAGAAACTACCATCAACGACCATGACTTTCCTCATGAATGGAAATCCAGTAATACTTGCACCAAATGCCAAAAACAAATACTTGAACCGATGGTTCTCATTAACTTCAAGTCGCGTAAGTGTCCCATGATTTCCTCTGCGTATCATGTATAAGTAAGCAAGCAGCTGGTCATACCCACTCTCTGGAGAACCCATAACTAGTTCTCTCGCGTGTCGTAGTGTTCGGTAAGCCTTCCAATAATCCATCTAAAAATTAAATGCGAAACAGTAGATATAGTCAATACCTTGATATGAAATCGTTTAGTAAGTGCCTCGGCAACATGCATTGGCCCAATAGTTGGTCCAATTCCACCGACATAATCCTTGTATAACAAGGCAAGTATCTCATGATTGGCTTGTCGTGAAGATGCAAACCGATTAGTAACTGAACATGTATGTTCAGCAACATACACACGAACATGAAATTTTATATCACCTCCTTTTGGTGCTTCTCGTAGCCTCCAAGTACACCCTTTCACCCAACACTTGACAATCAATATTGATGGTGTTGAATTACTTACGTGAAAATCAAAACTCTGACGTACTATTAAGATCTTCAATCTTGTCTCCAAATGCTCTTTCGTTGCATAACATTGTCCAACAGCTACATTAATGGAAGACATATCTAAATTAACGAAATCAGGTAAATCATTAGGTTGATGTAAGAATGTCATTGCCTTGCTTTTTTTCTTCATAGGTACATTGACTTTATCTTCTGGTGACATCCCATATTTACTAAATTTCTCATCATCTGAATCAGTTCCATCTGAGTCTTCACAATAATCAAATCTGCTTCCACCATCCACGTCTTCATTCTTAGAACTGTCGCCAACATTGTTGTCATTATCATCGTTGTTGTCTTCAGGCCTTGGACGTTTTTGTTCTGTATAATAAGCCACAAATTCATCTTCATTGACTTCTTTAGATTTTCCCAAATTTCTCTTCTTAACTTCCACACAAAGCCTAATCGTTTCCCACTTTTATTGACCCGAAAAAGCTTGAAATTGTCTACTGTTACCAATAATAACTGGAGGTGTATTTGCTGGTAATTTTTGAAGGAGTTTCTTCGGAAACATGTAACTCAACTGAACATTGCATAATCTCTTATTTAACCCGTAATCCTTATACACCATTCCGAGGAAATAATCAAAAGAATTTTTTTGTATTTGCTTGTAGAATTCGACAACCACTTTTGCTATCAACAACAAACAACCATCTATTATTTGAGAAGATCCATTGTCCAGAAATAAGGATGACCTGCTCCATAACAAGCAAATAGAGATAGGACAAGATGAAAAATCATAAAAGAGATTAGGTTAGGGTTGAAGGTAAAACTGAATGAATAATTTTGAAAGAAGATGATGGAGGCTGAGAAAAACCCTAATAAAAATCGTGATATACTTAAGAAGTTTTTGAAATATTTCTATAAAAGTCATCATTAATTAGAGAAAATTATTGAAATATCTGCGATGTCTTTTGAACAAATCTGCAATAAAAAAATCTGCGGTAACTTAGTGGCAATAAATCTGCCGTAAAAAGTCTACAGTCACTAAAAAGGTTATTCTAGTAAGAACTTTATCTGCCGTAAAGCTAGTTATAAAGTCTGCGGTAAGTAAGGTTTTTTTTTTTGAAAAGCATAAATCTTCTATAACGTGAATAAAATCTGTGGTAACTATGATGTTAATCTAGCAATTGATTTTTCGTAATCAAATCTACTGCCACTAGTATGTGAAACAAAACTCTGCAACAACTAAAACATAAAATCTACATGAAAAAATAAGTCTGTGATTTAAATCTGCAACAAAATAATTAATCTACTGTAGAAATTCTTCCAGGTTTATGAAATTAAAATATATGTTGCTTCTATCACCATCTTCTGAAAAAGTCAACGAAAGTTTGAAAACTCTGAGGTGAGTTAAATATTCTGCCACAACTAAGGCATGTAAATCTGCAGTAAAAATTAAATCTACAAACAAAATCTGCGGTAGAATTTAAAATATGTCATTCAAACAAATCTACCATAACATAGAGCCATAGATTTATTTTGCAGATTTTTCCCTTAGCAGTGGTAAACTCGTAAATATTTGGTTTTTTTTATATAAAAAATGAAAAATTAATCTGATGTGGAATTAATTCATAATTGCATTCTTGTAATTAGGTTTTCTTAACAAATGATTTTAAGGGTATTTAAATAGCACACTTAATACTAATCTTTTCTATGTTAAACTAGCAATTAAATTAATTTCTAGTATTATTCAAGTAATTTTCCATTATAAATTAGTAAGATGTCAGAGTCCCAATATTATTAATTTATAGAGATTTTACTGTATGTGGCATTTCGTTTGTTACAAAAATCATTGAATGACAATATAAAGAAAAATGATGGATAGAATATAAAAAAAAAATTTCGTAAAAACACAATATATGTATATAGTTCTTTTAAACACAATTGCATTTGTATTGAAAAAATATATTTTGTTATTATTCAAAACATTGATACAATATAAATAGAAATAACATAAAATCATATGTTATTGTTATATTTTATATATATATTAGAAAACAAAGAAGAAAAGGAAACCAATTACATTAATCTTTGTTGGTTTTAGGAAAAAGAAAAGTATGTTACTATCCTTTATTCCATGACAATACGCGCACCGACGGTTTATCAAAATTTCTTGTAAAATATATCCCATCAAGTTTGGCTGTCCATCTGCGTAACTGGCCACATTCAGGAATAATTTTTGCTTTTGCTTTGTATACTTCAACATCAAAAGAATACTCAAAATGAAATCCCTGCCTAAGAATACAAGCCCATCTAGTTAAATTGGGTATCTCGTCATGAAATCTAATGAGATATGGAGGGTCATTGAAATTTAATTTTTGTATGCCTAGGTCATTGTCTTTGGAACGACAATGAAGTTCGAGAGTACGACCAGAACCAAGTTGGTTATGAATTTCTACCTGATTTTTTTTGCAAGCTTCATATAACCCAAAATTAGTAGCAATGACTAATATAAAAAGTAGGAGATGATTCATTTTTCTATTTAAGATAAATATTGGAGTAATAAAAACATCAATGTGTAGTATTTATAATTATTTTGAGTGGTTATAAAAATATATTTCTATGGCCTAAGCTATATTTAAATAAAATGTAAACCAATTAATAACTTAATAATATTTTTATGGCCTAAGGACTAATATGGTTCTTTTTCCAATAATAATTAAATAATATTTTAATGGCCTAAGCCAAATTTAAACAAAAATATGAACCAGTTAGACCTCTCATTAAATAAAATCAAACTAAATTCATTAATTTTAATTTTTTGTTTTAAAAATAGAAACTCTGATAGATTTTATATGTTTGAATTTAAAATATAAAAGACATATGTTTGGCAAAAATCTCATAAAATTAGAAAAAAATATATATAGCGATAAGTCAGAGGAACTAGGAAACGAACAACATAATGACCAATTGCGGTGACTAGGAAACGAACAACAGAACATGTTGTTGGTTTTGGTCGCTGGTCACTATTAAATGATCATGGCTTTAGTGTCAAAATATGGCTAGCCAATACGATGAATCTAAATGAGTTAACTTTAAAATTTATAGTTGGACATGAAACCCAAACCAAATCAAAACCTTCAAAATAATTGTTTAATTAAAAACTTTTAATTTCTATATAACTAAGGTTACCTTGAATTAAATTTTGAGAATTATTACTGATAAATCCATGAATTGCTTTTTAGAATTTTTAATCTAAAATACAGATTTACATAAAATAAATCTACAAAAACTTATATCATTTTATATGATAAAAATATATTTTTAAGATACTGATATAATTCATAAATATATATACATATATATATATATATATATATATATATTTAAATTATCTACAAGCACGGATCCTAATCTAGATTAACATGATTAAAACATGTGTCAGTCAAAGAATAAGATATCAAAATAGGTGGTTCGGGCTTAAGGGGATATATGTGATTCGGCCCAGAACCTCTTAGCTAGTTATGAAAAAGTGTAATTTGTGTTAGTCAATTAATTAGATATCAATACGTGTAAAAACCAGATTTATTCCATGACAACTATTGTATTAGCATATGTTCTATCAATAAATAAACATACTGATTAGTGATACAAAGAAATAATAGTAAACTTTACCAAAATGGTTAAAACACCAAAAAATAATTAGTATTAGAAAAATAAAACTATTAGTCTATTTTTGATATCGCTTTTGATACTCTTTTTATAATTGATAAGTACTAAATTAATAAATCTCATACCGATAATATAAAGGGAAAAGACCTAGAATAACTTTTTTTGGTCAACACTAGAATAACCTTCAAAGGTGATTTAATTGCTAGATTGTCTTATGTAAGATGTGGGTTAATTGAGTTATTTTAATCAAAAACTATCCTTTAAATCTTTTGTTATGAATAAAATAATTACAAGAGCAAATATTTTTTTTAGAGGAAAAATGGTCAACTTTGCGGCAGATTTGTTTGTGTGGCAGATATGTTTTGCAGATTTAATTTGTACTGGAGATTTACAAGTCTTAGTTATGACAGATTTTGTAATTCATCCCATATTTTTATCTTCTTAGATTTATTTAACAAAGATCGTGATAGAGGTACAACAGAGTTTTTTCATTTCTCTATCATATTAGAACTTCTAAATTATGTTTAATTTGCTGTCGCATATTTATTTTGCCGACTTAATTTTCCAATGCAGATTTAAAATTTACAATGTGGCAGAGTTTAATTTCACCTACTAGTGGCTGTAGATATGATTAAAAAAAGTTGATTGATAGATTAACCTCTTAGTTACAAGAGACATATTTCAAATCATCGCAGATTTGTTATTTTCAGAAAATAAACAGTAGTTTTGAAATTCTTATTCAACCAATTAAAATCAAAATCAACCAATTAAAGTTTTGTACATATTCATCGTAATTTTTCTCTATCACTAGTTTAATGCCAAACTATGAATAGTACAAGAAAAAAATCAATTTCGGGGTAAATCCCCACACAACTTTAATTTCAGTCATATCTCCATCATCATTAATTTCGGTTATATACCCACACTAACTTTAATTTCTGACACTAAACTGGATTTTAAAATCAATATTAACCAATAATCCAAGGGAACAAAACGAATAACATAACAAAACAAAGAACATGGAGATAGAAATTTCTTTGAATGTGTAGATTCGAAGGAGAAAATTTGAATTCTTGTGATGATGCAAAAGATTCAAAAACCCCTAATTCCTTGGTTACATTCCAGTTGCCAGTATTCAATTTCTCAAGAAGAACAACACTAAAGCCATCATCTGATTGTCATCATAATACTTGAGTTCTTCTCACTTTAATACTTCTTTTTCCTCTATCGTGTGTTTTATTTCTTCGTTCCCATGATTTTAGGTTTATTTTTATTACTTTTTTGAAATCTTTGATAACAAAAAGAAAGTTTTTATTGATAAGCGTTTGGGTTTCGAATATTGG
Source organism: Cardamine occulta (assembly GCA_028015245.1). Taxonomy (NCBI): domain Eukaryota; kingdom Viridiplantae; phylum Streptophyta; class Magnoliopsida; order Brassicales; family Brassicaceae; genus Cardamine; species Cardamine occulta. The sequence continues at coordinate 3,993,955 of CM051389.1, forward strand.
TTGACTTTGATTTTATTCCAGTTTAATGTCAGATTTAACAAACGTCGTAACTCATTAACAACGATGGAGATATAACCCGGAATTAAAGTTCATGTTGGGATTGACCCCGTCAAATTTTTGTGGTGTAGTTACACCCTGAGACTGAAGTTTCATGGGGACACACAATTAATTGAAACTTTGGGTGGGGATACAACTGGTCCACCTTTTATCTTACTATAATAATTTTTCTAGTGTCTACAGACTTATTATGGCAGATTTGTTGCGGCTATGTAACCGTAGATTTTTAACCACGGACTTGTTTTAATGACATCTCTTACTTTCTGAATATTTTAACAACCTAATGACGAAAATAATTGAATTTGTTTTAAAATATATATAACTTCAGCCGTCGAAAGTTTTAGGGGTTTTTCAATCTCTTTTTTCGTCTTTCACAATTATTCATTCAGTTTTCTACCTCCATCCCTAAGCTCTTCTTTTTCATGTGGTTTTATCTCGTTTTTTCTCTGTTTGCTTTTCAGAAATTCTATCATCTGAATTATAATAATATGGAGCAGGTCATCCTTGTTTCTGGAAAATGGATCATTCCAAATAATAGATAGTTGTTTGTTCATGATAACAAAAGTGGTTGTCGAGTTCGGAAGAAGAAAATGTTAGGGTTTTTGGGGAAAATTTTGCACAAGCTGAGAGACAATGTGGGTGAAGAATTTTTTTTTCAAAAAATAAAATCTGTTTTTTTTTTACTTTTATTTTTAATTTTTCAAAATTAAATACATATTTTTTTTAATTTCCCTGATTTTAAACTAGAATGACATTATTGTGAATATTATGATTCATTTTGGTTAATTTGTATTTTGGCAAAAATAATTAGAGCTATTCTAGTAAGACCTTTTCTTAGGAGTTAATCTAGCAATAAAATAACTTTTGAGGGTTATTTTAGTATAAGTATAAAATAACATTTTTAGGGGATTTATTCAGAAAAACAGGCTGATACACAGGAAACAAACTGTTGAACTTCTAAGTTCTAACCTTTAAGTAGGGGTATTTATTCTGACAAATAAATATTTATGTACAATCTAAATATCCAATTATCTATACTATTATTCGCGCAAACAACATATCTAATTACCATCCAAATTGAACATATTTATGGCAAAAAATCTGGGTCCTTTCCGATTTGTTTTCCAATTAAATTATACTACTATTTGTTAATATTATTCTCCCCCTCATTTTTATTTGATCGTATATGTTATAAATAATTAAATAATATTATTATATTTATAATAAAACTGTATAGAATTTTTTGTACATATGTAATTTGAATATTCGTTATTTAAGAAGATATATATTACTTTACCACTCTTAAATTTTTTATTTTTAATATACCTCATTTAATTTTGGAAAGTAATTTTAAAATCAATGGATCATTCAAAAATCACTTGCATTGATTTAAAAGATACAAAATATCTAAAAAATAAATTTTCTTAAATATTATAATCTGAATTTTCCTAAATTGAAATTAGTGATTAAATTTCATCTGGATTTTTCTAAATTTAAATTAATGATTAAATCAAACACAATCTAAATTCAGTTAATACTCGATATATGCATAAAATATTAATATTCAAAAATATAATAAATAACATATAAATTTTCGGAGTAAGCTAAAAAAATATCTTCTCTAAAAATCCCTAAATTGGCATCTCTTCTCACTATATATATCATATCATTTCATTCAACGATACATCTATTTATATATATGTTTTTGGTTTTTACTAATTTATTTTCTTTAGTTTTTGTTTTTGTTTTCGATTCTCTTCATATCTTTTTGTTTATTGTCTGCATATTTATAGTACAAGTTTTGGATATTTAATAATTATAATGACTGAAGTATATTTCTTAAACCTCCTAAACTAATTTCAAATATATTTTATTTTCATAGATTTTTTTTCATTCAGTATTATAATTATACCCAAATATAATTAAGGCAAATATATCTTTTTGCTGACAAAGATTTTTTAAAAATGTATAACAAATATTACCCCAAAAAACCACAAATTTACTTAAATTCTCAATATTACTATGTGCCAAAACCAACATTAATTTTGATCTTACTGTAAATGCTAAACATTAATTTCGATAAAAAAATATTAACTATCAAATTTTAAAGTTATTTTTCACGTTTTTAATATATTAATTATTAAAAATAAAATAAATAACATAGAAACTTTCGTAGTAAGCTAAAAATAATATGTTTCTCTAAAAATCCCTAAATTGGCACCTATTCTTCACTATACATGTCAAGTCATTCCATTCAAGAGCATATCAAGTCTTTTTTTCTTCAACCTTTTATATTTATAATTTTTTTTTGGTTTTAACTAATATATATGCTTTATTTCGTGTTATTTTAAATTTATGCTGTTTATAATTTATGTAACTTTATATTCATGTTGTTTTAATTATGTTTTTTATTTATAAATTTTGCAGGAATGATTATGCATTGTCAGAGATACTAATGGAGATTCAAAGGAGGAGATATTTGAAGATACAGAGTAACATAAAAATGGTTTGAACCTGAGAAGGTAATTTATTCTAATTATTCAGTTAACCAACCTTATGATTTTAATTTAACTTTCAATTAAAAATAATTATGTGGAGATTAGAAAGATTTGGTAAAAATTTTAATTCTGATTCTATTTTCTTTCCTTACAGTTTTATAAAACGAAAGAAAATATATAATTTATCTTTTGATTAAAATATATAATTTAAATATATTATATATTAATCAAGTAAAAATACTTACCCAAATTAAAATCAGTTTAATACTAAAATATATAAAATTAATTTTTAGATGTTAATTTTACACATAAATATTATAATATGGATTTTTCTAAACTCAAATTGATGATTAAATTAAGCATAATAAATTATAATAAAGTATGAAATTTATCGCAATGATGTGTTTTTGATATCTCAATATCAAAAATCTGCGGATTAATCCGCCAAATTCATAGTTATAATGCGGGTTGGATTATAGTTAGTAATTTCGAACCTGCAGGTCTTGGCGGGTCTACCCGCCAAAAACTGCAACTAAATTCAACACACCATAGGATGGGTTAAATGAAGCGGTTAATCCGCTTTCACAGCCCCTACACATATACGATTAATATTCCTAACATAAATTATAGTCATACAAACACTATATCGTTATAACACTTTATTCTTCTACAAATGGAAACCCAATAAAATACACAACAAACTGTCGAGATGGAGTCTAAGCAGTTGGCCATACGGCACTCTCTACTTGAACAGTTTGATGAAATGAACAACGGACAAGATGATGGATTGAGGAGCGCCACCCAAGGGATGACAACCTTATGATAAGATCAAAACACTTTGGAATAAGAGACACACTCGACTCGACAAAAAGAGATAAAGCACAAAGCTTTAAAGGGAAACATAATTTTCATTTCTATTCATTTTCAAGTATGTCTTTTACAATGACTATGAAGACTCTTTTATTAAGCTCTAAATCTTGGTAATCAAGCAAAAAAAAAATACAGATATAAATATAAATAAACCAAATAAAGAAATACTAAAATAGGGAGAATTCAAAGGATTGATTGGCATTTGAAGAGCTTGATTCAGGGTATCACATCCTTGAGGTGATTTCAATGAGACTAATCCAAGGATGCTCACATGATCTCGGTGAATCCAAAGAGAAAATCTGGCCATCCATTTCCTAGGCTTAATCCCAAAGTAATTACAATTGTAAATGAGGTTGATCACATGGGATTTATTGAGCTGATTTGATCTTGGGGTTATGACATTAATTTTGATTGAAAAATTGATGGGTGAACTGGATTCTTGATGTTGATGAAGTCCAACTTTGAACCAAGATTCTGGGATCGTGACCTTTCTTAGTTTTTGGTAAAGAAAAAATGAATGTTAGGGGCAAAGGCCACATGGCGACGACATGAAAGTTTTAAGCTACATGGAAAGCTGACAAGAGGACGAGTCGGCCTTTGGCTCCTAGGTTCATAGAAAATAGCTTAGAAGGTTGGCCTCGAATACCTTGGAGGAGATGGTCAAGCTAACCCCCCCGCCCCCAACCAATGAAAGACACGGGAGAGAAGAGTACCAAACCGGAGGAAAAAAGAAGAATCATGTTTTCCGCATCAGCTTGTCAACCTGTAAAAGTCTTTCCAATAAAGGCTTATATTAAACGTCATGTTGCACAACCATCTGATGCATCCATGTCAACAAGACATGATAGTAATCAAATATTGGGCAGAAAAAAAACTTCGAGTCTAGTCCCAAGTTTTGGAGTGATCAGCGATAATTGATAATCATACCCCTGATCGGCCATGGAGGAGTATCATTATGAGTCATTAGAAAAACTTTAAAGAAGACAGAGACGAGGGACTTATCTTATTAATTATCGATAAGCAAGACCACCCCGGGCACTGGACTCCGCCGGCACATAAAACCACTGCCGGAGACGGAGACGGCACAAGACCACCGCCACTGCTAGACTTTGAAAAGGGAGGAAGGCGAAAAGAGAGATAACGCCAGAGAGTGGCCACAAAGACCACCGCATGCAACCTAAACCGACACCGCCGAGAGAACCGGACACCGCCGCACCGATAGGCGGAGGGGCACTTCACCAACTCTATGATGGCGAACGCTATGGGAAAAGAGAAAGAGGACCGATCGAAGGAGAAGACAGCACTGACAGTGATGAGTCCGCCGTCCTCTAGCAGATCTGCCATGCCGGTGAGAGATCCGAGAAACCTCTTGTCGAGGGCCATGTTCCGCGACGCTACCGCCCCAACTTTAGATCCACAACCAGACCACCTCAGCGAGCTAAACGGAACCAGAACACCACAACAAACCGCCACCGCACCGACGGCAAGGAGATAGCCGCTCCCTGAGACCAAGCCCTCACAGATCCAAGGAAGGAGGCTTCACCAAACCGCCATCACACCGACGCCAAGATCCACAGCCGAGAGAGACCGGCGACCTACTATAACTGGAGAAGAGCACTAACATGAGATGAAGAGCGGTGGAGAGGATTCTCCGAAGCTACAGCCACCGGTAAAAGGGATACGGGCGGTGGCGAGCAAGATGAAACAAAATTAGGTCCACCGGTCTAAGGTTCTCTCTTTGGGAGAGTTTCTAGGGAATGATTGGCCCGTGTAATTATTTTGAAAATAGCTTATTGTTGCAAAAACGAATAAGCAGAAATAGGGTCTTGAAATGATAAAGTCGATCAAGAAGACTGGTGTAGTTGTGGTTATTATATGCTTCATGGTATCAATTCATTGAAAACTCATAGTATTTGTTTATTAATTTTTTTTTTATGTTATGAGCATAAGTAACACATTTTGTTATTCGATATACATGTTAAGACTCGTGTGTTCTGCTATGTTATATTTTATCATCAAACGAATCATTATAGTTTTAAATTTTGAATGTTCAAGTACCTAAAACAGAAATCATTATATAAGTATGATCATCAAATACTACATGGTTCTCAACCAGCTCATTAAACGTATCCAAAATATAGTTACATAATTCCAAAAAATAAAATAAAACGAATATTTGTGTTTGTGTGACCGAGGGACAAATGCTTTTCAAAAACTAATGTGTTCAATGTTAGAGAGACTGGACATGAGTATAGATTAAACTGACTCATGACCGAGGCATCATTGCTTGTTTGTTTAAATGACATCGTATCCAATATTATTTTCAAAAAAAAAAAAAAAGACATCGTCTTAATACAACATTATCAATCCGAGATCATTACTAATCCGAGATCAATACCAATACCTTGAGACAAATACAACAAGTGTGAAGTTTAAAAAAAAATACAATACCTCCAGAAGTCTTTATATCTTCACTTCATTTGCCTTTTCTTTGGATACTTCTTATAACCACATGTATTGTATCATTATGCGGCAAACTTCTTTGGCAGCCCATGTTAACCTTTTATCATTTAAATTTGTTTGCTTTGTCGTTTTCTTTCTCCTATGTAATATATAGGTTTCAGAGGTGCAGTTATCAACTAATAACTTGAATTCATCCAGAAGTGTGGTCATGATTTTTAGTTTCATCCTCTAGAGTTTGACAGGTTTACAAACCTTTTAATCCTTATCTTTTGAAGTCTTGACAAATTTCCGGTTGATTTGATCCAATTTCCTTTTATCTCTCAAAAACCCTAACCTTTTTCTCTTTCCTAAATCAATATTAGGGGGTTGATCATTGAAATTTGTTTTTATTTTGAAAGCTTCTAACAAATTAGAGGTTTGATTGTCGAGTTGTATTAAATTATCGGGTGGAAGATTTTATAATATATGAATTTTTAAAGCGGTTTTGTGAATATGATTAACAACAGTTTAGTAGACAAAAATCAAATTTTAATTATGTATGTCGAATTGTATATAATGTTAAAAGAGTGTGATGTTTATTGAAGAGTTGTGACGTTTTGGATTATAAGTCTTAGATCTCCGAAGTCTGAAGCGAAAACGTTTGGGTGGCTAATTGGGGGATTGTTATAGTCAAACCCAAAACTAAAATACAAAAATGGAATTCAGATCAGTAACAAAATAAATTTTCCTATATTTCATGATTTTTATCTCTTACCTCCAAACCTCACTAACCTCACTCTGTCTTTTAAAAATAGAATGCATGTGGCATTTTGTTGTGTTACAAAAACCAGATGAAAATATAAAGAAAAACGAAGGATCAAATAAACTAAAAATATAATTGTAAGAACACAGTATATTCAACACTTTCTTTGGCAAATAGTAAAACACTCTCTTTGGTCAATCGTTTTAGGATACTTGGCAGTTTACTTAAGGTTTAATTTAACGAGGGTTAATTTGTGATAATATTTGTAAAAGATGTAGAACCGTAGAGGAAACCATCAATTATGTTTTATTCGAGTGCCCACACTCTCAACAAACATAGACTTTGTCCCCCATTCCATTTAGTTCTTAGGGGTTAAGTGTTATCGTAGAAAAAGCCCTTCATCACTACACCCATAGATGGAAGCATTAATTTGGGCAATGAAAACTATCCTAGCCAGAAGGATAGACTGTTAGACTTTCGGATCAGATTGTGCATAACTCGTCTCAATGGTGCATTCTCTTGGCCAACTTTATCCAATCTTCTATTTCTTTTCCTAATTTTACTCTTGCTCTTATTGATCATAATTCAAATTTAAAGGCCGACTGTTTAGCTCGAATATCTAGAACTTCTTTTTGATGTGTTTTCTTATGTAAACATTTCACCTCATGTTTGGGCAACCAATCAGGGTGTTTTACTCTAATTAATGTGTTGTTGGAAAAAAACACAATATAGGTATATAGTTCTTCTAGAAACAAATGCATTTGTATTGATAAAGGATATTTTGTTATTATTCGAAACATTAATATTTAAATTTATAAATAGATATAAACTAAACTCATATTTCATTATTTTATTTAATATATATTATAAAACAAAGAAAAGAAAACCAGTTAGATTGACATTTGTTGTTTTAGGAAAAAGAAAAGCATGTTACTATTCTTTATTCCATGACAATACGCGCACTGGCGGTTTATCAACTCTCCTTGTAAAATATATCCCATCAAGTTTGGCTGTCCATATGCGTAACTGACCACATGCAGGAATTATGTGATCTTTTGCTTTGTATACTTCAAGATCAAAAGAATATGCCATATGAGTTCCTTGCCTAAGTAAACAATCCCATTTTGTTTCATAGTATACCGCATCGTGGAATCTAATGAGATATGGAGGAGCATTGAAATTTAATATTTGTACACCTAGGTCGTCGAGTTTGGAACGACAATGAAGTTCGAGAATACGACCAACACCAAGTTGGTTATGAATTTCTACTTGATTTTTTTTGCAAGAAGCTTCATTTAACCCAAAATTTGTAGCAGTAACTACCATAAAAATTATGAGATAGTTCATTTTTTTATTTAAGATCATTATTGAAGTAAAGAGAGATTTACATAATGATAACTATTTATAATAAACTAAAAAGAAATTAGACAAAAAAAACATTAAAACATTTATTTTTACAAGATATGTATGAATTCTTTATCATTAAATTTTAATTATTTAATTAATTCATCTAACTTTCTTTTATTTATGCATTATTGTAAATTATTAAAATTATGACATTTATCTACTATATTTAGGAGGTATAGTTCCTTTATCTAATTTGTTGAGAACTTAAGATCATATAAGATATAACTCAATGTGTAGTATTTATAATTATTTTAATGGTTATAAAAATATCTTTGTATGGCCTAAGAAAATTTTAAACAAAATTTAAACCAATTAATAACTTAATAATATTTTTTATGGCCTAAGGCCTAATAAGGGTCTGTTTTCCAATAATAATTGAATAATCTTTTTATGGCCTAAGCCAAATTTAAACAAGAATATGAACCAATTAAATAAAATCAAACTATATTACATTAATTTTAATTATATTTTGTTTTAAAAATAGAAAATTATATAGACTTTATATGTTTTTAATTTAAAATATAAAAGACATATTTTCGCAAAAATCTTGTCAAATTAGAAAAAGAAAATATAGTAAGCCAGAGGAACTATGAAACAAACAACATAATGACCAATTGTGGCGACTATGAAATAATTAACACAACGTGTTGTTTGTTTTGGTCGCTGATGACTACCAAACGAACGTTAATCTGAGATGTCCTTTTCTCTGAAAACCTTTTTTTACTACACCTTTCCATTTGAGTCAATTTGAGAATAACCCACTGACCTTGTGAGTAATGTGTGATGGCGATTTTGGCCTTACAAACATAAAAAAAACAAAAAAGAAAAAAAAAATCAACCAATAATTCCAATTCTTCTTCGTTCGCGACAATAGCTCCACTGTCGAGCACCATTGAAGCTGGAGCTTCAAATTTAAAAATTAAGGTAAATACTTATAGTTTTATCTGTATTTCATGTAATTAGACGTGTCTCTGAGTTTATTTTGTGTTAAAAGAAAGTTATAAGTTATAAATTTGGTTGTTTGTTTTCAATTGGATGTATGTTTTCAATTAAGATTTCAACTATTTGCTTAAAAATTATGTATTTGTTATGCACATTCGGTTAGAGTGAGTTTATTAGGAGATCGGATTGGTAATTGGTTGATTATAGTGTTTGATTTACAATGAATCATAGCTAGATTAATAGATTTGGTCCAAACAAACCCAGTTTCGTGATTTAGTACAACTGGTGCAAACTGGTATAACTGAAAAGAACTAATATTATTTTTATTCTTTTCAGGGACAATGATGAACAACATTTTCCGCACAACTCTACATTTTGATTATGGGGGGTACTATTCAAGGATTGAAGATTCTGGTGAATATGAATGGATTGCAAAAGATAATGGTCAAACTTATGGTTTATTATTTAAGACATCAATCGATGAGATAACTTATTCTTTGTTAATCGATAGGATACAGAAGAAGATTATGGTAGTTGATGGTATGATGCAGCTGAGATTGAGTTACATTTCATCTTCAATGCAATCTAGGAGACCGACATTTATTTGGGATGATGATGATGTACAAATCTTTCTAATTCTTTGTGATAAAGAGGTGTGTAAAAGTGTTTTGCATGTGGAACTCATGAAAGATACCTCAAAGGATCAATGGAGTGAGCTAAGTTCAAGTGTTATGAGTAATGAAGTGTTGCTTTCAGGTGGTATAGATAAATGTATAGTTAGTGATGGTGGTGGTATGATAAAGATATATGAAGGCATTAAACAACCATAAGAAGAACAAGAAGCAGAACAAGAATATGATCCAGAACAAGAACATGAGGCAGAACAAGAAAATGAGCCGATGGAGAATGTTGATATTGAAGATTGTGAAAACGATTTTGATAATCGTATGGGTAGCTCTAGTAGGCATGAAAATGTTGAAAATGGTGTAAGAGAATGTCCGATTGTGGAGCCATATGAAGATGGTTTGAATTTTGTAGTAGGTCAAGAATTTGCTTGTAGACGGATAGTGAAAGATTTAATTGAAAGAGCTTATAATCTAAATTGTTATGGGGTTGCTGTAGTGAAGTCGGAACCGAAGTTATACGTCGTAAAATGTCATGAAGCAAAAGACGGTTGTAAGTGGCATTTACGAGTTGCCAAACTGAAAAATTCAGAATATTTCTTGGTTAGAACTTACACAAAATTCAATACATGCTCTCGAGCTAATTCGAGTACAAGCTCTTATAGAAAGAAAGGTACAGCATGATCAGTTGCATCTGCTTTGGAAGAAGATTATGCCGGCCAATTCAAGATTCAAGCTCCTAAAGGCCTCATTGGAATAGTTCAGTCAAGAGTTGGTGTTAAAGTACAATCCGTAGATGAGTGCATGCTCTCTTAATGAGTACCAGATTGGAACTCCATTCACAATAAACCAACACTCATTTTTTTCCCCGTAACAACCGTGCAAAGTAACAACATCCACATACCCATTTCCTTATGGTTTTTGTCCTTTGGCATGTGGAAGAAGTGCTTGAACTGTGGGTGATCTACAAACCAGCTCTTCTCAGTATCTGATAGCCGTTTTAGATTAAGGATCGTCTCCACGGCCTTGTCTATATAGCACCTCGAGGATATCTTACACGACTTCTTATATTAAGTCGGTTCAAAGTACATCTTCAGAGGCTGCATTACTTCATGATCATCTTCCATATCCTGAAATCAAAGGCATCAATCAATAAGTCAATCTAACCTAGTTCTACATTTTTGTTTTTAACTTTCCCAAACCAAGAACTACATCCTCACAATTATATCAAATATTACCAAGTTCTACTTATTTTTTCTCTCATATGCCAAGTATCAAATTCCTTTCTAATGAGCATTTGGTTCATCAGAAAAATTCAGTTTTAATTACAATCAAATAGACACAGGCATTGCAGACCAAAAACTCGCATATGTAGGTCAAATGAGATGGATAGTAATTATAACCAAGTGTTATTTGATTTTCTAGGTTGCATCTGTGTGATATATATACCATGTAATTGTGCAATCTAAATGAGTTACAAAAATCCGAAACACTATCCTAGCATTTATATTTGTTACATAACTCGTGACTTTAAGGACAACAAAATAGAGAACTCAAATGGGAACAATGAGACAAACAATTCTACAGACATTTTAAAAATGTACTGGACTATCAATTTAGTTAAACTATACCCTAAAGACAATAACAAGGATCAACCCAAGGGGATCACATAAATGTGCATTAAGAACAAGAAACTATACTGTAAGGTGTACAAGATGAGGGAAAGAACCCAATTGGCCGATCAAAACGAATGACTATAAAACAAGGAACCCAAGTGCAGAATATGATTCAAAACTGGAAACTAAATTGAGCAATGGCAGCGACAATCAATAAGCTAAGAAGGCTAGTTAGAAGAATCGAAACATCAGAATCCAAATGAAGAGAACCCAATTGGCCGATCAAAACGAATGACTATAAAACAAGGAACCCAAGTGCAGAATATGATTCGAAACTGACAAGGAACCCAAGTGCAGAATATGATTCAAAACTGGAAACTAAATTGAGCAATGGCAGCGACAATCAATAAGCTGAGAAGGCTAGTTAGAAGAATCGAAACATCAGAATCCAAATGAAGTTTAGGTAAAGAATTACCACGGTCTCTTCTTCTTCTTCTTCTTCTTTCCTTACTTCTTCATCTCTACTCGCTCTTTGTACTTGATTTTCTCGGTGTAGTTGTGGATGTTCTTCTTCTTCTTCTTCACGGTTCATTACTTCTTCATCTCTGTTCGATCTCTGAACTTGATTTTCTCGGGGTTGTTGTTCTTCTTCTTCTCTGTTCGATCTCTGAACTTCATTTTCTCGGGGTTGTTATTGTTGTTCTTCTGCTACTGTTTCTTTTTCTCTATTCGATCTCTGAACTTGATTTTCTCGAGGCTGTTCTTGTTGTTCTTCTGCTATTGTTTCTTCTTCTCGCCTCCTTTCTTCTTCTCGCTTCCTTTCTTCTTCATTCCTATCATCCACTTGAGGATCCACTTCTCGTGCACGAGAACGAAGACCTCTCGTTTTCACCATTGCTTTCTTTAGATTTGTTTCAATTCGATTTTCTCTCAGTTGTATGCAGTTTGAGAGATTTGTACTGAGCCGTTACGTTTTTGAGAAAATGAAATTTGGTCTTGATTTTGGGGAAGCTCAGATTTTTCAGAGGAGTTGAATTGAATGAGCTTAGAGATTTGATTTGGTTTGACCCGATAACCCGATCTGGGTGGGTAAATTACTGGGCGGGTCTGTAATTAAACAAAAAAGTGAGGGTCAAGAGAGTAATTGGCATTTTTCTGAATTAAAATTAATTTAAAATGATATTGGTTATTAGAAGCAAGGGTAGTCGAGGTTAGTTTTTTACAAGGAAGGACAATATAGAAATTGTTTCCTACCAAACGAACATGGCTTTAGTGTCAAAAATATGGCTAGCCAATACGATGAAACTAAATGAGTTAACTTTAAAAATTATCGTTAGCCATGAAACACAAACCAAACCAAACCTACAAAATTATATTTTAATTAAATTTGGTAGTTTCAATATAGCTAGTGTTACATTGAATTATATTTTGAGAATTAATTGAAAAAAGCATGAAAATGTTTAGAACTTCTAATTTAAAAATACAGATTTACATAAAATAAATCTAAATAAAATTTTATCATTTTCTATGATAAAAATATATTTAAAGATATTGATGTAATTCATAAATATAATTTTTTAATTTAATTATCTGCAAGCACGAGTCATAATCTCGATTAACATAATTAAGGCATGTGTTATTCAGTTAATTAGATATCAAAATGTATCAAAAATATATCATGGGTTAATCTAAGAGGCCACATGATCGAGTAACCGCTGGAATGGATAAATTATTAATGGGTGGTTCGGGCCTAAGGAGATTGATGGGTCTCGGCCCAGAACCTCTTAGTTATTAAAAAAATGTCAATTGTGCAGCACAGTCAATTAGATATCAATAGTTATAGAAACCCCGGATTTATTCCATGAAAACTATTATATTATCATATGTTCTATCAATATATAACAGATTGATACACAGCAATAAGAGAAATTTAGTAAAAAGAAAGAATTGTAAACTATTCCAAAATGGTTAAAAACAACAATAACAAACTAGTATTTGAAAAAAAACTATTAGTCTATTTTTGATATTGCTTTTGATACTCTTTTTATAATTGATAATTACTAAAATCAATAAATCTCATACCAATAATATAAACATAAACAAAAAAGCTTTTATTAGGGGATTTATTAAGACAAAAAAAATTTGATACACAGGAAACAAAACTGTTGAACTTCTAACTAAGATGTTCTAACCATTAATTATGTGTGTTTATTCTGCTAAATAAATATTTCTTTACAATCCAATCTTTTTTTCTTAATTTCAAAGTTTTCACCATTATAAAGTTTTCAAAGTTTATTAGATCATGTACAGTGGTAGAAACTATGAGAGTCTCTCAAATATGTTATTTTAATAATTTTTAATATAATTTAATTATTTATTTAAATTTTAAATAACAAAAAAATTCAAAACCAATCAGATGTTGACATGTGTGAAAAGAAGGGTTCTTAGAGGTTCTCAAAATTTCTCATTTGAGAACTGATTCTATTCTCTCTCTCATACTTTATATTATTTTATAATTTTATATTATTGAGAACCTCTCTAAAAAACTACCACTCTACATTCTCTTATCTTTTTGATTGGAAAAGTTAAAAGTAACAAAATTTCTCAAAATCCAGTTACCAGAATTTCACAGATTTTAGATCCCAATAGTCATAATATCATATAATAGATTCGAATGAAAAGAAAAAAAGAGATGAGAGAAGAAATAGAAGAGGATTTAGGAGAAATCGAAAAAAGAATTAGGGATTTGAAATGAGAATTAGGAGAATTGAGGTTTTTTCATGTTTTTAAGACGCCATTTTCATTTTGTCTCCGTCAACACTAAACGGCTAATTAGATGAAAACTAGTGTTGACAAAAACTATATCTAATTTAGATCGGTCAATGTTGGTACCATGTTTAGCATCCTATCTAAACCCAACTCAAATTGAGACCGACTCATTCTAAGGTCCAATCAATTCGGCCAATGGCGATTCGAACCGATCAAAACAGGTCTCCAAAAGATTCAATCGATTTAACCTGATTGGAAGACATAAACCAGAAGGAAATGGACAATCAGGAAGGAAAAGAAAAAGCCCATTAAGAAAGCCCCAAACCGCCCTAACGCCGACTCGAGATCCTTATAAATGGAAGAACTCTCCAAATATTTAGATCATCCAGAAATCTCGGAAAAAGACTGAAGAAAGCAGTTCTGCTATTTTAGTCTTGTTTCTTCTTTTAACCTCAAAACCCTAATTCTCGTTGTACTTTCCGATCAACGAAACTTATTAATAAAGAAATCAACTTAAAACCCTAATTGAATTAAGGTTCAACAGTCAACACAAATTAAGTTGTATGGTTTTTGGATTATCAAAAGCTTTTAATTTTTTTACCATTTTCTCATATTTATTCTTACAACAAAATATTTATGTACAATCCAAATATCCAATCATCTTTTCTTAATTTCAAAGTTTTCTTCACAATAAAGTGTAATGAGTAGAATTTTGGGTGTTTGTTGTTGGGATCCATTTCACTAAAAAAATGTTTAGAAAGATGTTTAGAGCTATAAATAAAAGTTTATTGGAGTTTAATAGAAAACATATAGTGAAAATGTGTGTGTGTTTTTTTTCCAAATCAAATGAAACAAATTTCTATTTATGGAGTACTAGTGATGAACCCACGTCCTGCGCGGGTGACAAAATTTATAAGTAAAAATATCGATTGATATACTAAAATAAAAAAAATAAAAATTGATAAACAGTATATATAAAAACTAATATCACATATTATGCTAGCAATTAGAAGTGTTAAACATGCAAAAGAAAAGAAAAAACTATCCACAAAGAGATCACAATCAGTTTTTATACTAACCAATAAATAAAATGTTATATTAATACAATATAAATATCGATTCTTTATCATAATAATCCATATTCTCAAAACACTTAAAAAACAATTTCAAGGGAAATTATCCGTGAAGTTAATAACCCAAAAAATAAAAGATATTCTAAAATAACCAAATACTAAGAAGAAAAAATAATAATTAGAATGCGAAAATATGAAAATTAATGTCATGAACCCAAAACTCAATAAAATTACAGAAAACTTGGATTATATACCACTTTACTTTAAATTTACTCTCACAAATGATTATCTGAAGCTATAAATCTTGTAATACACCTGAAGGATACATGATTTTAACATATCTCAAAAAAATGTGAGAAAAAGAACCATCAGATTAATAAAATTAGAATCTCCACTGAGATTATTCATGGCATATCTTGTGCAAGCAAGATCAACAACTGAAGAAACACCAGTAAATTTCTCAAAACAAACAAAATAAACAAATTACAGCTGAACAATTCATCACATCATAATGAGTTTTGTTTCACATAAACAACTACCGGTTAAAAAATAGGACAATATTTTTACCTAGCAGCACCAGTTAAAGCAGTTTTGATAACCTTGACCAGATCTATGGTTCCAGCTTTCACCATATCTATGTATGAACCTATGGCAACACTAAACGAAAATGGCAAACAACTTCAGAGATTGATGATGTTGCGTTTAGAGATGTTCTCAAAGACACCAAAAGTATCTAACCTTTGGCAGCATCGAAACCGAAACTGAAATTGTCTTGTTCAAATAACTTCCCAACCATCGTACAGCTAATTAATTGTAAATGCAAGAGCTTGCACAAAATTCACAGCCTCTTGTCACGGTTTACAGTTTCTGACATGAACGGAAAACATTCATGAAGAAAAAGTTAGAGATTAAACCTTGAAAGCATTCTGAACAATCCGAACAACTCTTCTTTAATCCTCGTTTTGAGGTGGAAGGTTGTCTAAAGCCTTCGTAGCATATAATGGAGCCACACCACCACCTATTAGAAATTTCTTCAGTTAAAAAACAACATGATGAAATAATAACAGGGAATAATACTTACCCAGTATGATGCTTTCTTCCACAGCTGTTATTGTAGCGTTTAAACTTGTAAGCATCAATTACTCTGTCTATTCATTCTCCAACTTCAGCTAAATTTCCCCCTCCCACCTATATTATATAGGAACAAACACATATCTGCTGCTTCTATCATGCAATAGTTTAGAAAGACTGAAGATTGATGATTGACTAACCTTAAAGACTGCAACACAACCTGATAATTTTGAGAGTCGGTATTTCGGCTCTCTTTATCAAAAGTAAAAGTACTATTTTCGTTGGCTGATGGTGGCCTTATTCAAAGAATCCGTAATAGATTTGAATCACCCAAAAGAAAAAAGCAAAATAAAACAGAAACCAAAGAATCTCGTGCCGAAGCGAAGAACCAATCACCAATAAATTAAGAAGCATGAACACATAGTCAACCAATCCCAAACCAAATAACCAATATGAAACAAAACCACAATTGATGCTCCAAACGATGTGGAAATTTTTTTGACGCCGATATGGATATACCAAATATTTTTTTTAAAACACCAATAAATCTATTAATTAAAGGAGAGAGAACTTGTTTATTAATGGATCTGCTCCGAGAACCTTCACCATCTACATGTTGACAACATAATCCATATCCCAACATTTCAAAACAAATGAAAACAATATAAGAACATATCAAAACTTATGTGAGAGTTGATCCCATCAGTTAAAAGATCGGACATGTTTTCCTATATTAACACAAGAAATATTTAAATATAATAAGATCTGTATTGGATAAGTTTCTTTCACCTGTACCATGATATGCCTGATTGGCTGAGCTTGCCTTCGCCTTTTTCACTACCCCTTTTGGTTTGAGAAAGGAGCACCGGCCGAGGCCCTGAATGAATAAGAAATGGACATTAGTCGGATGAATATAAACACAATGTAAACTATAAATTCATAAAAAGAACAGATTATAAATAGAGAAAATATTAAAAATACCTTCTCATCGGATTGAAACGATGCTTCCACAAACCAAGCAAGTGATCATCGTACGTAAGCTATTTTTTTGTTCTCTTCTTCACCTTTTGCTGCTAAAGTCTCCAGTTTTAGAACTCCCTTTTGCAGCCCAATTTGTTCATACAGTGGCATTGGAAAGATATGTCAATATCCTAGAAACTAAGTTGCAGGTTTCAACTAATAAAATTTAATTTTTATTGCATTGGTGATACAAGAACTAATTACAAGGATTCCAGAAACTTACATCATGTTGTGGCAAAACTCCCACTTAGGAAGTGATAAATTGGTTTTTGCAAAACGGGTTATCAAATAACCCTTATACCATTATAGTATAAAAGGTATCGATATCCACGGAGAAACGAGCTTATAACACACCAAGAATCCAAGTCTCATTCTAATCTAAGCAAACAAGGGTTTAAAAGGTTTTAAAACAAACTTTGAATGTAAATAAAGCGGTAAAAACGGTTCAAAATCAAATAATAAAAGGCGATGAGTCTTGGGAATGGTTATGATTAAGTTGAGATGATGGATGTTTGATGATACAAGAACATATGATAAGCAATATCCTAGGCTAAAGGGTCAACAAATAAGACTAATCCACTCTTATGACAATAATCTCTTTAACAATCATTCAATCAACAATAACTCTCATTAGCAATTTAAAATGATCATTGAGCATTATGAATCAATTCTAATCCAGCCACAAAGCATCCTAGTCAACTACTCTCATAGGTAAGGAATGAAATGCACATTTATTTTCATTCAAGCATTTTATCAAACACCTTGTGGGCATGAAAATGCAAATGATCTAGACTAACAATCTCTTGCCTAATCTAGCAATACAAACAACCTAAATGAAGAATCTAACAATAATCTAGTCCTAAACATCACCATCAATCCACCAAATCATCTCAAATACCAAACCCTAAACTCATCTAAAAGATTACTCACTCATAGTCATGAAAACACAAATCAATTGGTTTGATTGATCCATAATCATGATTATAAGAAGAATAGTTGAAAGATTTAAGAAGATAAGAAGATTTGATACTTTGAAAATCCCAAATTCATACAAAGAGTCTTAGCAAAAGCTTAAAGAGGCTAAGAGAGAAATTAGGAAAATCAAGCATAAGTGTTTCTAATTAGGTTTAGGCTATTTATAGTAAAATGACAAAGGAAGGTAAGTAAACCAACATAGACCAAAGGAAAATCAAAATAACTAAGATTGGACCGGTTTAGACTCGGTTTAGGATTAAAATTAAAGAATCTGGATCGGTCCAGTGGTTTTCCTGCAGACGTCGTGATGCCGCTGGAGGAAGCAGCTAGAGTTTCCAGACGTCATGATGCCGCTGGAGGATGCTGCTGGAGCTTCTCGACATCATGATACCGCTGGAGGATACCACTAGAGCTTCTCGACGTCATGACCCCGCTGCATTACGTCCACCAATTCTCCGGGTAAATTTCTTCATCTTGCCATCGGTGTGCTTACCCGCTGCACCAAGCCACTAGAGCTTCTAGACGTCGTGATGCCGCTGCACCAAACTACTGGAGCTTCCAGATGTTGTGATGCTGCTGCACCAAACGCCGTAGCCTCTGTTCTTCATCAAGTCTTCTCATTTGCTTCTTTTCCACTCCATTTGATCATGTTCTTGCATATCTCCAAGCCAAAACCTATTGTTGAGAAACACATGCAAATATGCATCTACATTCTAAACATGGAGTGAAAATGCAAGAAATTAGAACTATAACGATCTTTAAAAACTCTAAAAATTCATTATATCAAGTTTATAAGAGAAATAAATAGCCAGGAAAAGAGCAGCAAGGATTTCTCACTTAAATAAACAAGAAAGGAAAAGAAAGCACATTCCATTTACATTTCATTGCATGAGTGGGAAGATTATTATCAGTTGCAAAATTACGTATATGAGAATCTTCAGAGTCATTGTAACATCCGTATTCCTATTAATTGAGGTTTAATTGGAGTATTTAAAAGTTAAGGGGTCGTGTTGATTAAATCAGTGTTTTCTGTTGGGTTTAATTAATAATTTGAAGAGTTGTGGAGCTGATTTTTTTTAAGCTGCAGAAGTAGGGGGACCTCGTTGCAATTTTAGGAGAATGGGTGAAAACCTTAAGCCTTCTCCTTTTTCTTCACGCGATCTCGCCTTTCTTCCCTCTGAGCAGTTTCTTCGTCACCTTCATCTGAGTTTGTGAGCTTTAGGGTCATAGGAGCTGTCGTGAGGTGATCAAGGGAGAAGGAAAGAGTGAGAAGGAGGAAGTTGCGCGAGGAGGAACTTGATGGAGGCTGAGCCGTACGTGAGCAGGGAGGCGCCTCGTCACGGTAAGCTTGGTTTGATCTTGTGTCTGTTTTGGTTTGTTCCGTTGTCTAGCTTGCTGTGGGGGTGGTGATGTCGTCGACTCTGTGTTGGTGGTGGTGTTACAGCGTTGATGACGTTGACGAAGTGGCTGTGGCATGGTGATCTCTTATGGGGTGGAGATCACGGACGTTGGTGATCGGAGATGGTGATGTGGTAGTTATGGGATGAGACGGATTCATTGATCAGTGGTTGGATCGTGAGGCTTCGGTGTCGAGGTCATGGTTCGGTCGTCCAAGGGTGGCTTGTGGAGTCACGGCGCGAAGGATGACCGAATCCTTTGTTGTCAAGTGGCGGTGATGGATTGATGGCGGAGGGTTGCGGTGAAGATAGCCGACAACGACATTGATGGTGTCGTTGCAGAGATTTTGAGAAGAAGACTTACGTGACATTGGAGAGTATAATGTGTTAATTATTTTGTTAATAGTTAAATATTATTTTAATAATATTTTATTATTATTAGGTTGCGTGTTCGGGAATTAAGGGTGTAGATATCGCAGAAAAAATTTCCGGAAGTTGCAGAAAAGCTGTGCCAGAAAGTGCTACTGCTGGCTAAGGTGAGTGCAGTACCGTGGTTGGATTTTTTACGTAATTTTCCCCGGGATAATTCAGTGTTAGGATTTATTTCTGTGTTTTTTTTTATTATCGCTGTGTATTAATTGCTGAAATAAATTCCAGAAAAATTGCTCTTAATTGCCGTTAATTGTGAGATTATTTTATGTGATTTGTCATTGAATTAATTGTTTTAATCATGTTTTGGTTGTTTAAAAATGTCGGTAATTGATTTAATTCATTATTTTGCGGTGAATTAATTTTATAAAGTGGTTGTGTAGCTGTTGTCGAGTCCAGACAATTAATTATGCTGGAGGGGTATTTTTGTAATTTTGTCCTATTGACCTAGTAGACGGGTTAATCGTCTCCTCAATATTTATTAAATACTGACTGCGTCTACTCGTAATGGCGCAGGTAAGGGAAAGGATAAAGCTAGCTGAATCTCGTGGAACTGCGGAGACGGACCAAGATGACATACCGGGAGGGTTTTCATTTATTTAAAAATTACTGTTAGTCGTGGTTGTTGTTTTTCTCGTTATCGCTAAGCTGTTAATTGTTTCGTATGTTGGGAGTTAATAATAATTATTGAGTTATTATTAGTATTAAAAAAAAAAAAATGGGTCTGGGCGTTTCAGTCATACTTTGATTTACCTGCCTTCATAGAAACATCCACTATGTAAAACAAGAGAGCTATTTACGTCCTCAATAAGCTAGCTGGATCTGTAAAGATGAGAGTCATGCACCATTTCTTATTGCTCCATCACAAGCCCCTCTCTTACGTTTTCATGACCCTATAAGCAACCATAGAGCAAAACCTATAAAGCCAATATAGATATGTCAAAAGACTAAAAGCTGGAAGATAAAGAAGAACTACCTTCAAAAAAAATTACTTAACTTTGATGCCCAACCAGCGACTACAACATTCATATGATAATTAATTGTTAACGTTTTCAAAAGAACTTTTTTATGTAAAGATGCAGATCTTTACAACTGTAAGGATATATCAAGCCCACCTTCTAAAGCTTAACATGATAAAATAACAAGTGCTAATTGGCATCGATCACTGGAAACCTGATGATTAAAGAACGGACCATACAAAGACTCTAAAACTGTTTCGCACCCTTAACTGTTCATGGATTGTCTTCTTGTCAGTAAGGAAAATATATGAACATGCAGCCAAAAAAAGCATTACGATTTCTTCGTATGCTTGAACTGTCTCATCTTATCATGCATTGTATCATGCAATTTGAGTCCTTACCAATTCTCCATATGATAGCTGCGGGAAAGAGAATTTAAGTAAATGAAACGTATCCAATTTTTGAGAAGATTCTGCAAGAAAACAATGAGCTGAGTTAATCAAATATAATTTAAAAGGAAAACTAAATATATTTGTTCGGTGATTAGCTATAAATGCAAATGAACAAAGGAAAATCCCCTAAGATATGGATCAAAACAGTTGAAACAACCATTGGCAATGGTCTCAAGTTTGGTCTAAAGCAATGACACAAAGTTAGCTGGAGCCTAAAAATAAACAACAAAAGAAAGAGCAGAACGATCAATTAATCACGTTGAAAAGAATAGAGATTAGATATCTCTTAAAGCTCTTGAAATTTTGATTATAGTATCTGTGTGCAAAGATTACTCGTTTGCCTAAGAATCACAGATGTCGTATCCTCAAGACTTAAAACAGAGAATCCCCATTAGTACACAGTCAATGAAATATAACATATTACGTTTTAATATGATGCTTCTGATGGTATGAGAAACATAACGTGGATGGTATACCAATTATGCTAACAAAGAGATAACACATATAAGAATCTTGCAGACAACAACAATAAGCATCAAGATTAAAATCGAAAATAAGAAAGATCACTAAACAAATTTTGAGATTTTTGACATACGTTTGTATGCATCCGACGACGCAGAAACTTTACAGTTTAATGTCATAGCAAAAACAGAATAAATAGTACACAGGTCTAAATTTACCTATTGACAACGTTGATCACCTATCCATGGTTGAAACAGGATCTAAATTTGCCTAATTGATGATCGTTATTGCTTCCACACCCGACCGGTGATGTGCCAAAAAAACCATTAATATTTTAAAAAGCGCGCTTGTGGCGTGCCATGGCACATGGCGCACCATGGTAAGGGGAAGACCGCCATAGAGGGTGAAGGCATTGCTTGATCTAGAAGGCGTGCACCTAGATGCACCTTGTCCAAAGCGATGGCGCACCATGGTGATGCAATTCCGGGGAGGAATCACGCCCAATCTCGACACCGTGAAGTCAAAGGATGAAGATCTCAAACTAGACTCGACAGCTGAGAAATCTAGCAAGATAAATGGATCATAGGTTGATGATGAAGTGGATTGAATGACACCACGACAAGCCGCGGAAAAGCTTATCGATAAGTCGGTTGATCTTCGGATATACGCATCGAGAGATCGGTTATAACTATGGATAAACATACCACAGAACCGGGGGTGATCAATGGGTATACGCACAAATGATTGGGATCGAACAATTGGATAAACACACCAATGTTCTAGTCGGAATCACTCCAGCAAAAGAGATGAAAATCTCGAAGATAAATTTGATTAAAAAGATGTTTAAAGAACAAAAGAGTCTCAGACAGAATATAAAGAGAAAAAAGACTAAGAGAGAAGAAGAGAATTAAAGAGCATGGAGTTACGAGACATGCCTTGTAAACTCACACGATGACCATGCAGAATTAAAACAACTTTCAATTAAAAACTAAAGATATAAGAGATAAGAGATAAGTTGGGCCGCGTCTTGGGAGAGAGAAGATGGGCCTGGAGTTGGATTAGACTAGTATGATGGCAAGATGAACATTAGACCCATACACCTCGTTTAAAACCTTTTCCAGAAAACCACATGGGAAAAACCGAGGAGAAGGAAAAAAGAGTATGCATGGTCCTCATGGCCATATGCTAAATGTCTTGGGCGTGTATCTCGACAAATGTAGCCTTGACACATCCTTGAAAGCTCAAGTGATCCTTCGGAGTATTCACTAGTTGTAGTGAAACTCTAAGTGCTTGATCAAATAACTTGTTCCGTAGATACTTCATGAGTCTACTGAATGCTTTCCAAGCTCCTTTTGCGCCATGCTTGTCCATTGCTTCATGTCCCTTCCATGCTCCATGCTCCAGGTCTTTAGAGCTATCCAGAATCGCATCACATGGCGAGGGACATGTGGATTATGGTGCAAAAAATTAGATATATATGTTCTTTGTAATATATATATTGGATGAGATTGATGACAGTAATGAGTGGCTAATTGGAACAATGGATGGGGACTCTTCTAATGATGAAAATGATGATTTTTTGTTTGATGATGATGAAAC
The DNA here is from genome assembly GCA_028015245.1 of Cardamine occulta. Classification (NCBI taxonomy): domain Eukaryota; kingdom Viridiplantae; phylum Streptophyta; class Magnoliopsida; order Brassicales; family Brassicaceae; genus Cardamine; species Cardamine occulta. Next base: position 4,017,379 of record CM051389.1, read on the forward strand.
TAGTTATACACCTAAAGCAGCTGCAACTGAATCAGACGCAACTTTAAGTCGATTGGAAAAAGGAAAAGGTATTGCTAGGAGTTCTAGTCCCCAAGCATCTCGTAGGCCACAACCTCCTATGGCGTTGGTTGATGAAGAATATGATGACATTGAAGAGGAATTTGGTGGAGATGAAATTCAAAAGGATAATCTAGGCGAAGATGAAGATTATGAGTACGATTCACTAGATTATCCTTATTAGTGTTTCAAAAACTATTATATTTGCTTTTCTTTTATTTTTTTTGATTAAACTATGTGTTTTATTTTTTATTTTTAGTATTTTATTTCAAATTTCTAAGGTTTATTAGTTTAAAAAGTATAAATGTTATTTCTATTTTATATAAAACTTTTGGCGCCTCATGTCCAAAAGGCAATGTGCCATGTGCGCCATGGCACATGGGGCACTTAAGGATACTTGGTGCCACAATGCGCTATTTGCCATTTAAAACCAAGGTGCCAAAATAAAACCTAGTATGTTAATATATATGAGCGGGCTATGAATATCAAATCAAGGTATTTATAAGAATAAAAGAGGTGGCGAAAGATTTTAGGGTTTACAGATAATCTAGATGGGCTTAACTACGTGAGGTTTGATTTTCGGTTTTATTGGAAGTCAATGGATTTAATTAATATGTAAGTGGGCTTAATTAAAATGCAAATCCAAAATGTAAGGCACAATTTTCAATCGTATGAGATTTTTTATTATTATTATTGATTCCTTTTATATTCACGGGTAAACTTATAATTAACCACCCCAACTATAGCCTCCGAGGGCGACACGTAGGCAAAATTACTTGTCAATTATTATACTATATAGATGAAAATGATGAATTTTGGTATTATTATGTTTTAATAAATTTATTTATTATCAAATAATTGACCCGAATGATTAGGATGAAAAAAATATATCAAGAATCTCAGCATCCAATGATTTTATCAAAATTAAACGTTTTGGTTAATTAAGCTCTTATTTCCTAATAGTTTTCCCTCATTTAGGCTTAGGTACTTCTCTCTCAACAAGTGTCTCAAGTCTAGTTGTGTATAGCTTTTACACTGGGGATATTCACGTTTTCTTCCGGATAAGGAAACTTTCTTGTTCAGATTTTCAGAATATTGAGAAAATTGTTTCGTTCTTGGAAAGGTTTAACCTAAAAGCGAGTAGGTTTTTGGTGGCGCTGCAGCATATAGTCATTGGTGTAGCTCATCGACTCTGTTTTTCTTGATTTTTGTGGTTTTTCAACGATAAATCATATTTTTTGTGGAAAAGGTATGGAGTTTGTTCTTGATAAAGTACTAAAAAATATAACTATTGATGAAGACAAGCCGCTGATTCTTAAGAACAATCAGAAATTCAGTTCTAAGGAACATAATCCTAACAGTACCATGGAGAAGCTCCTCAACCCTGAGAATCAAAAGATGTCGAGCATGATACTGGATATGCCAAGAGTTTGGCATTTGAACTCGCGTGTTCGTGGTGTGGCACTGTCTACAAATAGCTTCCAGTTTATCTTTGACTCGGAAGATAATCTCAATAAAGTGTTGGAAGCTGGTGCTTGGAACTATGATGATTTGAGCATGGTAATGGATCGTTGGATGGAAAACCCGCCGGAAAATTCTTTCAAAACTGTGACTATTTGGATTCGCTTGAGAAACATCCCGGTGAATAATTATAAGGGGGAAGCAATTGAACAAATTGGAGAGGCGATTGGTATTGTGAAGGCTGTGGCGTTTGATCCTCTGAAGCCACAACAAAAGGGTTTTGTTTGAGTGCTGATTCATATTGATATTCGAGACCTCTGTGAAATACAAAATTGGTGATAACTGTCTTAGGCGACATGGAATACATGAGCATTGACTATGAACAAATTCATAAGTAAGCGGTGCTTTCAATGTCAGCGTCTAACGCACGAACAAAGCAAATGTCCTTTTAATCCCTTAAACCGACAATGTATTGTGGCTTCTAGTACTGGCTTACAAATTCCAAAAATTAGCTCTGATGATTCTTTGTATGGAGTTTTGATGAATGATGTGATGTGGGCATTGCCGCCCTAAGATTTTCAAAGAGGTACTTGATGAGATGAGAAGATGTCTGTCAGGAGGAGACCCTAATGAGAAGCAAGCACGGGTGGAGAAAGTACGACGCTCAGTCTGTAACTTGGAAGGTGATACTCATGGTCAAAAAAACCTTGTTAAGACTGGAAGCAGCTACTATGGTAACTAAGGATTTAGATAAAGGCAAGGGCATGATATTTCAGTTTGGTGAAACAGAGCAGACTGAAGCATACAGGTGAGAAGCACATGGCAGCAGCTATTCGCTCTAGGTCTATCAAATCTCGCCTGTCTAGACCTGTTAATAATGAGGGGGACTCATCACGTAATATCACCAGTCAGAACTTTGTTTCTACGATATATAGAACTAGCACTTTAGCTTGTTTTTCCGGAAACAAGGGGAAGAATGTTAAGGGTAGATAGTGTCCAAACAAGTGGAAGAGGGTTTGAGTGGAGGTTTAGCATTTTTCTAGAAAGCGACTTTCAATGTTCAAGTGCTTCACTATGACAAAAGAATTATTGATGTACAAGTGAAGCTCGGAGTTTTAGAGTTTTTTATCTCTTTTTTTAATGGAGATCATGTACGTCACTTGCGACAGAATTTTTGGGACAGTTTAATAGCTTTAGGGGCAGAGAGAGATGAGCCGTGGATTTTATTGGCGATTTGAATGACCTTCTAGACAATTCTGAAAAGCTTGGTGGCCCATCAAGAGATGAAGCATCATTTTTCTTTTTTTGCAATATGATTCATGATTGTAGATTGCGAAGAATTCCAAGCACATGTTGTCGTTTATCCTTGGGGTGTGAAGGTGGGTGGGTGGGGGTGAGAGAAACGACAAGTGTAGAGAATGCTTCTTGGATAGTGCATTATGAAATACCAAATGATTCCAGCTTTTCCCTCGGGTACAAGCTGAATTTTTTGAACGTGTGGGATCTGACCATCGGCCTCTTTTTGTTTGGTTTACTAATGAGAATTTTTCTCACGCTGGAAAATTTATGTTTGCGAGAGATGGGCCTCTAAACCTGATTCAGTGGAGGTGGTTAAATAAGGTTGGTTTCATGGTGATGACATGAATTCTCGTGGTGTTATGGAGCACATATCTGATGTTTGTCAGGCTTTACCTCATTAGAAAAGGGCTAGGGTTTCAAATTCAAAAGCAATTAAATGTTCTACGAGAAAAGCTAGAGGAAGAGGGTAAGAAACTCTATCCTAATTTACAGTTGCTAAAAACATGGAAATGGGAGCTCTCAGATGCTTATAGAGAAGAAGCATATTGGAAGTTACGGAGCAAAGAAAATAGGTTATGGAGTGCTAACCAAAACACAAAATATTTCAATGGTAGTGTGGAGCAAAGAAGAGCGCAAAACAAGATTGTTTCCCTCATTGATGATAATAATGTAGAACAGTTTGAAGAAGGATTGGAAGGAGACATCGCAGTGGCAGATTTTCCGAAATCGTTTGCTTTAGCTGCAGCTTCTAACTCATCAGAAGCACTAGAAGGTTTAGCCCTGAGGGTAACTAATGAGATGAATTCGTTTTTTACAAAAGCAGTTTCAGATGAAGAAATTAAGAGTTGTTTTTAGCATCAAGAGCTGTAGTGCACCGGATGGAAAGCTAAGATAGAAAAGCTTTAATAAACACTAAGATAGAAAATCTTTAAGTGGAAAGCTGACATCACTTAAGTGCCAAAACCTAACCTAAATCGCCAACATCGACGTACTTCATCACCCAGCCACAACCACCCACGAAACTCACCACCGCCACCGCCAGAGCAAAGCTAGTCAAGTCATCTTCAACATCGACGTACTTCATCACCCAGCCACAACCACCCACGAAACTCACCACCGCCACCGCCAGAGCAAAGCTAGTCAAGTCATCTTCAACCTCACCGTCATCAACGAATCGGCCAGACTACTCCATCTCTGCTAGCGTTGCCTCATCTCTGTCAAAGCCGCCATCTCTGTCAAAGTTGCCATCACCGTCAAAGCTATCACTCACCATCATCAACGAACCGAATAGCTTCCTTTCCTGCTCAAGGTTGGGATTCTTTTCTGTTTTTGATTTATAGGGTTAGGACTCTGATTGAGTTTGATCACTAATTGAGTTCAATGTTGTGCCCACGAATTGTTCGATCAATGCCTCAATGGGTATCTTGTCTTGAAGCTGGTTCTCTATATCACTCTCGGAGCTATTAGACGTTTAAGCTCTCATTCACACAAAGTTTCTTCAACTTTCCAGTTGTAGTTCTTGGGTTTTCATTTGTTTATTGCTTCTAACTAATTTAAACATAATTGATTGTAAGTTTTGTCTTATGGAGGCCACAAGTTACCTGGAGAGAATGGGAAGAGAACTCAAGAGCCCTATTTGGTAAATCACGTCTCGTTGTGCTTACTGTTCCAGGAAAAGAACTAAGGGCTGGCCCTAACAATTTTAAATCGTGTAATTGCAGCTTGAGTCTATTCAATTCTGCAGTTTCACTTTACTGCAACCATGTCTTTTGCAAGTAAGAACTATCCTTATGTTTTCGTATAAAAACTATGTTTAAGTATTAACATATGTCTGTCTTCTATTGATCCCATTGAATGTATTTTGAAATCCATGAAAATGGATGCTACTTGTCCACTCTGTAAAATCCCATACCATCGAAGAGGTACTTCCCATGCTTTTTAAATTGCTGTCATTGCTTCATTGTTTTTAATAATTATGTAATGTTTTAGAGATTTGAGTTGCTCCTCATATGGATAGCTTGGTGAGTATTCAGAAAAACATGGAAGATGCTTCTGGGGTCAACTTACTTGTAAGCCAGAATAATCTATCACCATCAGGTATTTCTAGTTGCTTACTACTACAACTGATGCTTTAACAATTACAAAAAGGCAGTGATTGACTCGTAAGAAGTTGATATTATTGTCTTAAGTAATGTGTCAACAGATAAAGAAAAGCATGTGAGAGATTCTTGCATTGAAAAGGTAAATGATTGATCAGCCCAGTGTTTTAGCTTTGTTTTTATACATTGAGATTACCATTCGAATGTTTTTTATCTAACTTTCATGTTGTTAAGTAAGATTGTTGTTCTGATTTGGTGGCTGATAATTCGGTTTTACAACCAAGGTTATCAAATAACATTATATGCTATCGAGCATAAAGGGTATCAATTCCTCAAGGACAATTGGTTTACAACACACTAAGAATACGGGATTAATACTAAATCTAAAGCAAACAAGTTCTTTGGTTTTTAGAAATTTAACTACGGATATGAAAATGAAAATGATTAAAACTAAATTCGGGTTTGAAATCAAATATTAGAAAGGCAAACTCTCGGGAAGATTGTAGACGAATAGAGCAATCAATCACTAACTAATGGAGCTTAATTCTACCTTTAGAGCTAATCCATAGGTTTTGGATCACTAACCTATACTAATCCACCTCTGTGGCTCTAATATCTTCACTAATCACGTAATCAATAACTACCGTTAGCTACCAAGAGTTCAATTAGAATTACCAATGAGTCTAAATAACCGCTTAACTCCTTAATCAACTACTTCCATAAGCTAAGCAAGCTAAGTGCATTAATGTTTTGATTCAAGCATTTTAACAAACACCTTGTGGGCATGAAAATACCTAACTTCTAGACTACCAATTCCTTGGATAACCTAGCATTAAGAATACCTATTAAGCATGGATCTATGAAATTACAAGCCTAAACTCCACTAATCAATAACTAGTCACCCTAAATCTACATTCCCAAGAGTCTAAAATGACTACTCACTAATCATCATGAAAACCTAAATCCAATGGTTTGATTTTTGAGAAATCATGTTAGTAAGATGAATATAAGAAAGATCTTTATAGAAAACAAACTTTAATAGATAGAATTTGGAAAATCATACAATGTCTTGGAGAAAACCTCAAAGTGGCTAAGAAAGATTCCTAAAACAAAGCATAACATCTTAATTAGGTTTTTAAGGCTATTTATAGTAAAATAAAAGAGGACTGGTTTAATTACCTAACCGATCAAATCAAACCGGTTTAGCAACAAAATTAGAAATTTGGATCTGGTCCAGCGGTGTCACGATCCCACGGGAGCTGGCCGCTGCGTTCCTGCGGTGTGACGATGCCACTGGATAAGACTGCTCTGCTTCATCGAGGGTCCTATCCCGCGATGCCAGGCCGCTACCTTCCATCGGTGACCTAACACAGCTGCATCTCCTACACCAATTCGCCAGGTGATTTCTGCGCTAATTTCTAGCGGTGTCACGACCCCACTATGCCAGACCGCTGCGCTCCATCGACGACATGATACCGCTGGCTTACACCGCTGACACGCCATGGTGACTCCAAGCCGCTATGCTTGCCTGCTGACATCTTAAGATTTTCATCATATGACCTCTTTTGATCATCTTTTCGCCATTTGATCACCCCTTGATGTGTACTTCAATCCAAACCTATAAAATAAAGATACAAATGCAAACTACACAAAATATGCATCTAAACTCCCAAACGAAATGCAAATGCAATAAAACTTATGCTAAAAAGATGCTTAAAACGCTTAAAATACACTATATCAACTCCCCCAAATTTATCTCTTGCTTGTCCTCAAGCGAACAATAAAAAACAAGTCAGGAAAAAGGTGTAAAAGACGGGGATTCAAAACCACAAAGTTTGAAATTGGCTTCAATGCGAGGTCCCTAAAGATAGTTAAACAATGCATATCTCAACACTCTACTTTCCCATACTTTGCCATAATCATGCCTAATCAAACCCTCTAATAATCTCGAAACCAAAACTAACTTGCAATCAATGCTAAAACAACTCTTCACATTCAATTACTATTTCAAGTGCGGTCTTGCTAAGGGAAACTAAATCAAGTTTATTTGGCTTGGTGGAAAAAGGTTTAGTAACAAGAGAAGGTTAAATGGTGTTTAGCTTTTCACAAAATCAAATGAAAAGTAAGTCATTATGCTAAAGCAATGGAGAATAAGACCAAGTATTGATGCAAGATTTCTCTTCCACAACCTAACCCATGCCTTTGTTCTTATCCCATGACTTTAAAAATTCATTCCTCACACTCGTTTAGAACTAAATCCATAGACCTCAAACTTTCCTAACGATCCAACCTCGAGTCTTTTTCTAGATCCTACCCCGAGTCTTTTTCTTTTCTTTGCTAACTAGAGATTTCTTCTTTTCTTTTCCTTAAATCACAAGCTCAATCTTCTCCACTTTTTTTTTTCTTAGCTTCTTTTTCATTATTTTCTCTAGAACTCAATCTTTTTCATTCTTAGAGGAGGAGCACTATATCATTTTTTTATTAGTTTATTCTTGAGCTTTTCTTTATTTTCTTAAGCCTTCTCTAGTCGCCTTTAGTATTCACAAGACTCTTTTCGGGTTTCCATCTTTCTTCTTGACTCTAAATCACCAATTCCCCAACGAGATCCCCTCCTATTCTATTCAACCTATTGTTATATTCTTAATCTAATGGTAGAGAAACCTTGCCGGTCACCTTCTATAGAGATTTTGCACATGAAAAAATGCAAGAGGCCTCACTCATTCAAATAAAATGCAAGGCTTGAAAGTAAATGGTTAGGGTGAGAGTGGGGTAACCAATCTTTAAAATGAAGATGGCCATTCGAGCTAACAAGGGTGATAAAAATGGATGAAAGATAGCTCGAATGTTTCGTAGAAAACCCATAAACAAGTATTTTAATTCCCTAAGCAAGAGTTAAGGATTCAATTTATGTCCAATATAAAGAGAGTTGTTTTGAAAAGTCATGCAAGTTTCGCAAAGGTTGGGAGTTTCAAAAGCGGAAAGGGTCCACTGATGGTTTTTTCGGTTTTTCAAGGTCGAGAAAATGCATTAAGGAATTATGACTGATGGCCTCAATCTCAATCCAAAATCAAACTTCTACAAGGAAAAGTTCATCACTATCCCCTATGCACATGCAATGCAATCCTATTATGCTTCTAGACTCGATCCTAATAGCGATATGCAAATGCAAAGCTATATGTTTCTTTTTGTGTGTTTCAAATTTTTTGATTTTTTTGGCATTTTTCTTATAGAAAACAAAACTATGAACAATGCATGACTCAAAGAAATGAAAATCAAAACAAAACACATCATTAGATACCAATGTATCTCCCCCCAAACTTATTTCGCACCGTCTCGATGCGAGAACAAGCTTGAGAAAGAGACCAACAATCAACAAAAATATGGAAAAACATGACTAAAGTGAAATAAAAATATGTGCAAGAAGTGAAGTGGTACCTAATACCATGAATCGGATTGGAACGAGTAAGACTCGTTGCTTGAGTTTGGGATTGGTGGAGTAGGTGATCGTGGTGTGCATCTTTTCCTTTTGCAGCGTTCGTAGGAAGAGGCATGGGGAGGTTCTTGAGTTTGCATTTGAAATCTTGGCACACCATGGAAAGGATGTCTCTCTTCCGTGTCTTCCTCCATAAGTATTCTCTCATCCTCTTCTCTAACCGTCTCCTCATGAGTAACTTGCTCTGCTACCAAGTCGACTACCTCATCGGGCCTTGGGTTCGAGCATCCCACACTGGAAAGCTTATCTTTTAGACTCTTCACCTCTCGGTTCAACATTTTTACTTGGTTCACCACCTTCTTTAGAGATCTTCCTTGCCGCTTAACGAATATTTGTAGCAAGTGAATGTGTTCATGGGCTTTTCGAAGTGCCGGTTCACGGATAGGCTTAGCCCAAGGTTGGAAGTCATAGCGTGAGCTTCCATAAACCGGGCTGTAAGGTGGTGGTGAACGTGGAGCCGCTTCCAAAGTACCCGCTCTCTCTCTCCTTATGACCCTCTTCCTTGGTTGTAGAATTTTCTCGACAGAACCATCTCTTTTTTTATCATACATGTGCTCCTGGTCATGGTTAAAAGTGGCATTTCCTTCGATAGAAAGAGAAGTGAGAGCCGAGTTTGCTAGCAAAAACTTGCTCTCCTCACTTAGTGTGGCTTGGAACCGATAAGAATAGGAAGCTCCAAGTGATCCCACTAGATAAAGGGTTTTGTTGAGGTAGTACTTGTGAATCCTTTTAACCTCAAGTCGCTATCCACTCAACTTAATGCCTTTTCCCATGAAGAGCAGTGTCAAAATTCATCCCATGCTTATTTGTGGCGTCTTTTCCGGAGAGGTTATAACCCAATCTTGAATGTAGATGAGGAAGTGAACAAATATCCCGACCATACTTACTTCATCGCAGTTTTCACGGATTCCACATCCCTCATTGAGGTATTGGAGAAAAGGCTTGAGACCTACTAAAAGAAACCTCATCTCCAGTTCCGTTATAGCTCTCGTTTCTCTTCTAGCGTTAATGGTGTGAGCAAGCGCTTTGTGGACATATCGGATGGCGGGATGGCGGGTGTGTGTAGCTTTTGTGCTACCTTGCTCATAGGAACCCACTCCGATAGTTTTTCACACAAGGAGTGGTTCACTAACCGACTTGGCAATGGTTAGATGCAACCCGTATCGAGACCGTATATGGCACATAACTCCTCATGAGTAACTTTATACCTCTTCCCGTTTTCCGTGAACTCAATATAGCCCACATTATCCCACTCATATTCTCACGGTTTGTTCTCTCAGGCTTGGAAGGTGGCAATGGATTCCTTGGTGAGGTCCGTGTAAGTGTCGTAGGCTAGGCTCATAAATTTATCAAGTCCCATGTTCTTGAAAATGGCCTCGACATCCTCTAGGAGCCCTGCTTCGCTAAGGAAGCTCGGATCGGGATAGTGTCTTGCTACGAAAGATATCACCTTGAGCCGGTCCTTGAGTTCAGTTGTGGTGAATTTCCTAAATTGTGGCGTAGCTATAGTTTTTCCTTTCGGCTTAGCTATGCTACGCTCTTGTCTCTTCGAAGCACTATCCTAATCGCTTTTGGTTTCACTATGTTCCACCCCGATATGTTCTGACTCATCCTCCTCTGATTCGCTACACTGCACAACTATCCTTTTACCCGTTGCCTTGCTCCCTTGGGCATTGGTTTGTGGTTTAGAGGATTGAGAAGCCCGAGTTTTTTCTCTTGACTTTCGGTATTCTTCTTACTTGCCTCTTCAATTGCTCTAGTTTCTTTTCCCATTTCTTCCTCGGCTTTCCAGCAGTGTGATGATCCTGCAGGAACAAGCCGCTGCAGTCTACCGAGGTCACAAGACTGCTGCACAAAACCAGTACGTCTTAGCGGTGACATCATACCGCTGCAACACCTAGACCAATCCTCCGGGTGATTTTTTGGTTTTTGACCCATCAGTGGCTCCATCCCGCGGTAACAAACAACTGCACTCCACTGACGTCATGACACTGCTAGGGAAGCCCGCTTACAGCTACCGATGTCATGACACCACTGTGCAAAACAGCTATGTCCCAGCAGTGTCATAATACCGCTGCATTACCTGGACCAATTCTCTAGGTGGTTTTTCGATTTTTGACCTAGCAGTGACGTGATACCGCTGGAATACCCCGCTACGGTCTAGCGACGTCGTGAAGCCGCTGGGACATCCCGATGGAGCTGCTGTGATGACTTAGGCATCTTGAACTCCAATTTTCATCCCCATAAGCTTAACCTTTGATCAAAAATCAAACACAAGACATAAAATAAACCAAATCAAAAAGGATATGTACAAGGATAATGTAGAATTGCCTCCCAAGCTCACTCGTTTAATGTCATGAGCTTGACTCTCCTCAGTTTTATATGGATTGTGGCTCAGCAAGGGAAACCAAATTTCCTTCTTTTATTGGGTCACTTGCCAAATATGGTTTCATCATCTGTCTGTTGACCACAAATTCCCCACCGATTTTATTTAACAACCATAAGCTCCAGAAGATCACACTTTTTTTATCTCAAAAGGTCCCGACCAACGTGATTTGGGCTTTCTGGGAAACACCTTCAACCTCGAGTTGAACAAAAGCACTTGATCCCCTTCTTTGAAACTTTGTGGAGCAAACTTCTTGTCGTGAAAAGCCTTGGTCCTCTCTTTCTATATCTTTGAACTTTCATAGGCTTCAAGCCGGATCTCATCAACCTCACTTAATTGGATCAATCGCTTTTCTTCGTCAGTCTTGATATCGAAGTTCAAAAGCTTCGTTGCCAAAGAGGGCAACCAATCACTAACTAGTGCAGCTTAATTCTACCTTTAGAGGTAATCCACAGGTTTTAGATCACTAACCTATACTAATCCACCTCTGTGGCACTAATATCTTCACTAATCACTTGGTAATCAATAACTACCGTTAGCTACCAAGAGTTCAATGAGAATTACCAATGAGTCTAAATAACCGCTTAACTCCTTAATCAACTACTTCAATAGGCTAAGCAAGCTAAGTGCATTAATGTTTTGATTCAAGCATTTTAACAAATACCTTGTAGGCATCAAAATACCTAAGTTCTAGACTACCAATTCCTTGGATAACCTAGCATTAAGAATACCTATTAAGCATGGATCTATCAAATTACAATCCTAAACTCTACTAATCAATAACTAATCACCCTAAATCTACATTCCCAAGAGCTCTAAAATGACTACTCACTCATCAACATGATAACATAAATCCAATGGTTTGATCTTTATAGAAAACAAAATTTTCTTTATAAGATGAATATAAGAAATCATGTTACTAAGATGAATATAAGAAATGTCTTTATAGAAAACAAAAATTTGATAGATATAATTTGAAAATCATACAATGTCTTAGAGAAAACCTCAAAGTGGCTAAGAAAGATTCCTAAAACAAAGCATAACATCTTACTTACGTTTCTTTAAGCTATTTATAGTAAAATAAAAGAGGACGCGTTTAATTACATAACTGATCAGTTCAAACCGGTTTAGCAACAAAATTAGAAATTCGGATCTAGTCCAGCAGGGTTACGATCCTGTGGGAGCTGGCCGCTGCATTCCAGCGGTGTGACGATGCCGCTGGATCAGACCGTTGTGCTTCATCGAGGGTGATATCCCGCTACGCCAGACCGCTACCTTCCATCGGTGACATGACACCGCTGCATCTCCTAGACAAATTCGCCAGGAGATTTCTGCGCTGATTTCCAGCGGTGTCATGACCCCGCTATGTCAGACCGCTGCCCTCCATCGACGACGTGATACCGCTGGCTTACACCGCTGACACGCCGCGGTGACTCCAAGCTGCTACGCTTGCCCGCTTACATCTTAGGATTTTCATCACATGACCTCTTTTGATCATCTTTTCTCCATTTGATCACCCTTTGATGTGTACTTCAATCCAAACCTATAAAATAAAGATGAAAATGCAAACTACACAAAAATATGCATCTAAACTCCCAAACGAAATGCAAATGCAATAAAACTTATGCTAAGACAATGGTTAAAACTCTTAAAAATAAACTATATCAGCGGCAAGTTGAAATTGTAATTATTGTTCTCATGTAGCTTTTACATTTTATTTTTTTTTACGTTTGTGCAGATTTCAGATATGAATCAATATGAATCACTCCTTTCTGGTAAGTTCTCCTATCTCTTCTCATGTTGTTATAACTTATTTGATTATTGTAGATTTGTGGGAAACCTTTAACTATGTACCTGTTTATGCATTGTTTCATACATAATTTGTTTTGATCCATTTGGATTCGTAGAACTTCCTCATATAAGTAATTGGTTTTCAAGGTATGTCTATGAATCGCCGATGATGGATACAAATGATGGTTTTTAATTCTCTGATCTTGGAGAATGTGAATGTCTTAAATTTGTTTGTACATTTTCAGGTGATTAAAGACTCAATTGACTCAAGTATATAGTCTATAATGTTGAAGCTAATTATTTCTTGTTTTATTTCATGTTCTAACAGAGGCTACGGAGGTTGTTGATGACAGTGACATATATATTGCAAAATATGTTCCTAATAAATCAAATAAATTAGCACAAATAAAATATCATAAATGAAATAAAACAGCATTATACGTGTGTCACAACAAAGTATATTAAAGCATTTGATTAACGCTACGATAGAATCACCTACGATAGCAAACACCAAGAGAGCTATAGTATTTGTGTGGGGGAGGGGGTCCTATTACACCAAAAGAGCTATAGTATTCATGGAAACGCTATTAATCACGTATTATAGCTGTTATTGTACACTAAGAATGTACGTTATTTTGTAATGAGAATTGCTACTCAGATTGTATCAGATGCTCAAGGCGCATTCATTTATGGTAGGTTGATTTTTGATTATATCTTATTGGCTCATGAGATGGTACATGCTTTACGAACTAACAAGGACAGTAAAGTCGGTAATGAAGATTTTTATGGCTATAACAACAGACATGTCAAAGGCTTATGATCGTGTTGAATGGGATTGTATGGAAGAATTACTAAGTCGCTTAGGCTTTGATCAGAAATGGGTGGTCTGGATTTGTTTCTTTCTCTGTGTTGTTAAATGGCAATTCTTATGGATTTATCAAGCCAAGTAGAGGAATTTGCCAAGGGGGCTTGCTATCTCTATTTTTGTTTATCTTGTGTGCTGAGGCATTGGTGCCAATAATGAACAAGGCTGAAGCGGAAAAGAGAATTTCAGGGTCAAGGCTTACTAGAAATGCCCATCGCTGCAACAACTTTTATTTTCCGATGATAGTCTATTTCTTTGTAAGGCTAACTTCAAAGAAAGTTCTGAGATATTGCATTTTTTCAAGCTATATGGTGATGCGTCTAGCCAATAAATTAATTTTCAAAAGTCAGCTATCACTTAGGGAAGCAAAATCGAGCCTAACATGAGACATTTCTTGGTTTATACATAGATATCCCGAAAGAAGGTGGTGATCGATGGGAAGTATTTGGGGTTACCCGAGTGTTTTAGTGGTTCTAAAAGACAGCTCTTAGCGTACATTACGGATCAACTTAAAGCTCGTTTGAGTGGATGGTATGCTAAGACATTGTCTTTATGGGATAAAGAAGTGTTGTTGAAATCTGTTGCTATGGTGCTTCCGGTGTACGCCATGTCATGTTTCCTCTTAACAAAAGACCAATGTAAGAAAATCACGACTGTTGTGGCTAGTTTTTGGTGGAACTCGTGTGAAGATAAACATAAGATATATTGGGTCTCTTGGGAAAAGATGTGTCGATCTAAGAAGGATGGAGATATTGGTTTTAGAGATATTGGCAACTTCAACCAAGCTCTTTTAGCCAAACAATCATGGAGATTACTCTCAGTTCAAAGTTCCTTGTTATCACGGGTAAACAAAGCTCGTTATTATGCCAACAAGGAGTTTATGGAGGCCAGAAAAATTAATAAGCCTTCATATGTGTGGCATAGCATCCTTCATGGCCAAGATTTGTTAGCAAAAGGATTGATGAAAAATAGTGAAGATGGTGGTGATAATCATGTTTGGTTTGATAAATGGGTTTTTGATGGGAATCCAAGGAAACCTATGAACCAAATGCTGGATTTAAACTTGAAGGTTTCGAAACTAATTTCTCATTTTGTGGGTTAGAACTCTGTGCTGCTCTTGGATTTATTTCCGCCTGATGATGTTATGCGGATCATGTCCTTTCCTCCTAATGTGGCTGTGAAGGATAGCTTGTTCTGAGCATACACTAAAAACGGTAACTACTCGGTTAAAAGTGGTCACTTTCTTTTATCTCAAGCAGTATCAGAAGTTGCAGATTTTTCACCTACAGTACAAGAAGTGAATGCACTGAAGACACGCATTTGTTCGATTAAAACTGTACCAAAGATTAAAACGTTCTTATTGCACCCTCTCTCGGATGCGATAGCTGTTGCTGAGTGTTTATACGCTCATGGTTTACACACAGTTTTGATATGCAAGGTGTGTAGTAATGCTCCGGAAACTGTGGCTTACATTTCTTTGAATGCACTCCGGCTGAAGGTACATGGAGAGAGATTGGGATGCGGTTTCAACTGTCTTTGATGGGTAACGAACTTCATCAGTATATGCACCATTTACTGTGTGTTATCGAAAGGGGAATTATGAAGAAAAAGTGGGGAGAGGTTTACCTGGATTGTCTGGGAACTTTGGAAACATAGAAATGTTCTCTTGTTTGAAGGTAAGCTAGGGGATATTAACTCTGTACTTGCTACTGCTCTGGAAGAATCTGATATTTGGTTCAAGGAACAAGAGAAAACTCGGGTTGAGGAGAAAATAACCATTAGGTCAGAAACTTGTTGGAGAAATAATGGATGAAACCTTGAACAAATTGGTTATAATGCAACATTCATGCCGCATGGGTTAATTCAAGATTCATGTGCGGAGGAGCGTGGATATTGAGAGATCATACAGGTGAAGCTCGTTTCCATGCTAGGGATGCTTTCATGCCAGTTACTAACAGAATCACAGAGCTAAGATACCTATTGTGGGTAATCAATAGCTAACGTGATTTGCATTGCGACAATTTGGAGATTTTTGGATTTTTCGGCTGCTATAAAGGCGATTAATAATCCTAGATGGTGTCCTCGTTACCAAAGTTATATTGTACAGATTTAGCATTAACTTCAGGCTTTTCAGAACATCCAGTTGAAATTTTCTTAACCTCAAGCGAATTTGATCGCAAGAGACATCACCAAGAGTGTTACACAGGAGGGACGACTCAGATCGTATCTTTCCATTGATGGCCCAGGTTGGCTTCAACAACGGATTCAAGAGGAAGGAGAGCATAAGTCTTTTGGTTGTTTATTTTTTCTGTTCTCTCTTTTATCTATATAACTTTGTCACTTGGTTAGAGAGCTTCCTCTGTTTTGTTCTTATCAAAGAAAAAAAAAATTGAATTTTAGCAGCCAATGACAGCACAACACGTGTCTAACTCTCTTTCTTAAACAAAATTCATTTCTAGCATCCAATAAAAACTTGTTAGGTGTCACTCCTCTGTCCTTCTTTACGAGATTGAACATGTTGAATTTTTCAACTCAATTTAATCCCACCTCATATTCAACACTCTCGTTAAATCAATTCAACTGTTTAATTATTTTTTCAACATCCCCACTATAACTAGTCTAAATATTCAAAGTTGTTTTTTTTTCGTTTGAAAAAAAAGTGAAAAGTAACAAATTAATAGCTGTCAAAAATACATACACAAACAAAACCCCACCCACCCAAAGAATCCAAGATCTTACTTTGAAAGTTCCGATGGCAAATAATCATCTAAAGCCGTCAGATTATCCATCGACGTCATCTTCAAGCGACGACGAAGAAGAGTATAATACAATTTTTCTTCCAAAGATGATGAATCCAAGAAGAAGAATGAGGAGGAAGTTCATGGCTCGAAGCGGGGGCTGAAGTGACCCCAACGGGTAAGAATGCAAAGCAAGCCAAGAAGATCGGAGAAGATACAAAAAAGAGTGTATTTTCAAAATCGGTGGAAAGAGAAATATGAGGTTTTTTTACTACAAGGAATCATTGATTCCAAAGATAACAAAATTTTTTTACTAAATTTGTTCAAGCTAGTGATCTGAAATGTGTAAACTTGTCTAAGTTTATTTGGGGAGATGAAGTGAACTCTGATGTTGTTAAGTCTAATGGGAGATCAAAGAAGATTGAGAGGAAGAAGAAGAAACATGACTTTTTCTCTTCACCTAATAGTAGTAAAGTGGTTAAACATGGATGGTGAAGAGAACTCTAATGTAATGTTTGATGGGAAATCAAAGAAGCAGGATTGTCAAATGGTTGAAGAAGAAGAGGAAGAAGGTAGTAAATTGCTTATAGGTGGAGTTGAGGTGACAATTACTGATTGGTTTGAGAATTATTTTCATGTTGGATTAGTTGAGAGTCTTGGTGTGGATTCTGTGAAGGCGATATGGAGTTTTGTGTCGATTGAGAGTAAGAAGAAGTTAGAAGAGAAGTTGAAGTTGTTGAACTTGAAGGTAAGAAAATTGAAGAGATGTTGAAGGCTAAAGAAGTTGAATATGTGAGGCAAAGGACTTACTTGTTAAATGAGGCGATCTCTGTGATCAATGAAGCAAACTAGATAGATTGATGTTAGAGATGCAATATCTTTTTTTTTTTTTTTTTTGAACTTAGGACTTAATTTTTCAGTTTTTACTTCTTATATAAGAGTCTCAAGAGTAAATACCACCCAAATCTCAATATCTGCATTTAAACAGATATTATAGAGTACAGTTATAACCATTTCTGGTACCTGAGTCACCTAACAAACGGTGTTTTCGTGCGATTGTTTTAACCAGTGATGACAATATAAAGAAAGTTGAAGGATTTAATTAATAAAAAAAATATTTCGTAAAAACCCATGTTTTAAATTTTGCTAGGCGTTAGTCGGGCACTCGGGTTAGGCCTAGCGCCTAGCAAATAATTCGTAGGTTTATCGGAGATTAATTAGGGATTAGTTTTTAGTGCCTTAACCTTTTATAGTGGTATATATATAACCTTTAGGGAAATGAAATAATAAAATGCCATAGTCTAGTGGTTAAGGTCTGACTTTTTTCCTTAAAGTTTCTGCTTTCGAGAACAGAGGGTGTTGTTTATAATCTCTGCAGCTGGGTGCCGCCAAGCGCTTTACCGGCAAGGAATCGGGCGCCTTAAACGCGTTTTAAAATATAGGTAAAAACACATTTTTATGTATATAATTCTTTTAAAAATAAATGCAATTGTATCGATAAAAGAGATTTTGTTATTGTTCAAAACATTAATACAATATAAATAGATATAAAATGAAACCATATTTATTATTATATTTATTATTATAGATCATAAAACAATGAAGCAAAGAAAACCAATTATATTAATATTTGTTTGTTTTATGAAAAAGAAAAGTATGTTACTATCCTTTCTTCCATGATAATACGCGCCCCGACGGTTTATCAAAATTCCTTGTAAAATATATTCCATCAACTCTAGTTGTCCATCTGCGTAACTGGCCATGGTAAGAAATAAAACTGTCTTTTGCAATACTTCAACATCAAAAAATATTCCATTTTAGGTCCTTTCCTAAGAATACAATCCCATTTTGTTATATTGTATACCTCATTATGAAATCTAATGAGATATGGAGGAGCATTGAAATTTAATGTTTGTACACCTAGGTCGTTGCGTTTGGAATGACAATGAAGTTTGAGAATATGACCAGAAGCAAGTTGGTTATGAATTTCTACCTGATTTTTTTCGCAAGCTTCATTTAACCCAAAATTTGTAGCAATAATTATTATAAAATGTATGAGATGCTTCATTTTTTTAGTTAAGATCATTATTGGAGTAAGAAGAACATCAATGTGTAGTATTTATAATTCTTTTGAGTTGGTATAAAATATCTTTTTATGGCCTAATCTAAATTTAAACAAAATATAAACTAATTCATAACTTAATAATCTTTTTTATGGCCTAAGGCCAAATAAATACCTGTTTTCCAATAATACTTAAATAATCATTTTATGGCCTAAGCCAAATTTAAACAAAAATATGAACCAATTAGACCTCTCATTAAATAAAATCAAACCAAATTACATTAATATTAATGTTTTGTTTTTAAAAATAGAAAGTTGTATAGACTTTATATGTTCTTAATTTAAAATATTAAAGAACACATTTTTTGGCAAAAATCTCGTGAAATTACAAAAACAAAATATATCAATAAGTCAGAGCAACTATGAAACGAACAACATAATGACTAATCGCGGTGACTTGTCGTAGCGACTATGAAACGAACAACACAACGTGTTGTTGGTTTTGAATTGGTCACTGGTGACTACCAAACGAACATGGCCTTAGTGTCAAAAATATGACTAACCAATACGATGAAACTAAATTAACTTATAAAATTATAGTTAGCCATGAAACCCAGACCAAACCAAACCTACAAAGTTATAGTTTAATTAAATTTGGTAGTTTTTATATAATTAGTGTTACATTAAATTAAATTCTGAGAATTATAATTGATAAAAGCATGATTTTTTTTTTAGAATTTCTAATTCAAAATAAATATTTACATAAAACAAATCTACATTACTTTTATCATTTTCTATGATAAAAATCTAGTTTTTAAATATTCATATCATTCATAAATATAACCTTTTTATTTAATTATCTGCAAGCACGGGCCCTAATCTAGATTAACATTATTAAGACATATGTCTGTCAATTAATTAGATATCAAAATGTGTCAAAACAATATCATGGGGTAATTTAAGAGATCACATGATCAAGTGGCAGCTGCTATGGATAAATTATTAATGGTGGTTAGGGTCCATGGGGTAATTTACGAGGTCCAATGAACCTCTTAGTTACTAAAAATTTGTAATTTGTGTTAGTCAATCAATTAGATATTAATACGTGTAAAAAGACGGATTTATTCCATGACAACCATTGTATTATCATATGTTCTATCAATAAAAAATGGATTGATTAGTGATACAAAGCAGTATGAGAAATTTAGTAAAAAGAGAGGCATGTAAACTTACCAAAGTTGTTTAAAATAACAACAAAAAATTAGTAGTTGTGTTAGTCTATTTTTGATATCGCTTTTAATAATCTTTTCTATAATTTATAATTACTAAATCAATAAATCTCATAAAATGAATATAAACATAAGAATCTTTTATTAGGGGATTTATTCTGAAAAAAAAATATTTTGATACATAGGAAAAAACTGTAGAACTTCTAAGTTAGGATTATTTTTTTAATATTTATTTAATTATTATCACTTTGAACCAGAGTTTACAAAGTTACAGATAATCCATCCATATACATATACTTTAATCAATAAGCCTCAATATTCTAAACCGTGCTAGGCGCTCGCTAGGTGGTGGATAAACGCCTAACCATATACGCGGGTGCCTAGGCGGGGCGTAGACGGATAAAGTTTTTTAGAATATTATATATAATCTTACAATTACGTAAATTTGGATAAATGTATAGTGTTTAAGCATTATTTTCAAATGAATACAATTCACTAAACTTAAAAAGTAAATAAAAATATTATTTAAAATAAATCTCACCTTATATGAAGCGAATTTACAGGATGCTTCTTTTTCATAAGTTTTTATTCGTTAACAAATAAACATATATGTTATTTTTCTTATATGTACTCGAAATCAAACTATTGTGATTCTTGGCTATCATCCAACTATAAGACACCATACTAACTACGATATTTTCAAAACATCAATGCATGATGACTTTAAACTCCACATCCAATGGTTGTCTATGTAAACATTTGTATTATCCGCCTAGGTTTTAACAAACCAACAGATAAACCGGCAGAACCACTGCAGATGATAACTTCACCAGATTCAAACTCTACCGAAGAGAAATATAAAATAACTAACAACAAAGAAAATACTAGCCATTTTCCACCCCATTTGAATTTATCATCAACTATTGTAAATGATAAACGTTGTACCTCTTAATCCATAATCCTAAGTTTCTAACCGCTTCCAAATTGAAAGTGGTTGATTTTGGTAAAAAAACCATACACCACCATTGCAAATCATAACAGCGGTCACTGATAAGGTAATGAATAACCAGTTTTTAAACCATTCACTATTTGTCAATTCCATCGAAGGAGAGCAAAACAAAATATTTCTCGTAAGGTGGGAATGTCGGAAAAGAAAAAACGTTTGGTAAAATTTATCATTGGAAACCAAAAACCACCGCTAAAGTACGGGCTCTTAACAATAATGGAAATCAGCAAAATTTTCCCAAAGATAAAAAGATACAATCAATAAACTCGTGTTTTTCAAAATATTAATGTATTTTTTAGGTAAAACCAAAATTAATGAAAATATAATTAGAAAGAGTATGATCGATGCCGGAGTTGACGCCGGGCAGCAAACATTGCAATAAAAACGAAAGAGAAAAGTTGATTTGGAGATTGACTTTGAAAAGAAGAAAACATTTACTTTTTCAAATAGAAAAGTTGACAAATAGTTTTCAAATAGATTCTACTGTTTTAGAGAGAGATATAGTGATTAAGTTAGAAGTTTTAACCTTTAATAGGGGTATTTCTTCTCACAAATAACAAATTAATAGCTGTAAAAAAAACACTCTTTTATACACAAACATGATTGTTTATGCATAAACATGATCTTTTATACAGAAACATAAAATAATTAACCTTTTATTTATGCATAAACATAGGAAACAAAATATGTTCAATTCCCAACCCTTAATTAGGGTGATTTATTTTAACAAAAAAGTATTTATGGAAATTCAATAATTTTCTTTTTAATTTCAAAATTTTTATCATTACGACTTACGAGTTAGAAAAAAAAATGTAACCAATGAGAATTGAGAAACACCAAACTCTTTATATTTACAGAAACCTCTCACATAGTGAGAATCCAAAGATTCGAAATCGTACTTTGTAAATTCCAATGGCATCTTCAAGCAACGACGAAGAATTGGAGACTTACGAAGAAGAGAATTATACAATTTTTCTTCCGAAGAAGACGAACCCAAGAAGAGCAAGGATGAGATTCCTCGCTCCGACGAGGTTCCGTCGAAGATGAAGCGGCGGAGTGAAGTTACCTCAATGGACTTGAATTCAAAGCGAGCCAAGAAGACCGGATAAGATACAAAAAGAGAGTATTTTCAAAATCGGTGGAATGAGGAAGAAGAGATTGCTTTACTATAAGGAATTATTGATTTCAAAGATAATACAGGGAAGAGTCCGTTTCAAGATAGGCATGGGTTTGTAGAATCTGTGAAGAAAGCCATTAGCTTTGAGGCTAATGTGCGTCAATACATGGACAAGATTAGACATTTGAAGAGGAAATATGTGAAGAGGAGGAGGAACGGTAAACTTGTTAAATCCCATGATCTGAAATGTGTAAACTTGTCTAAGTTTATTTGGGGAGATGAAGTGAACTCTGATGTTTCTCAGTCTAATGGGAGATCAAAGAAGAAGAAACAGGACTTGTTCTCTTCACCTAATAGTAGTAAAGTGGTTAAACATGGAGGTGAAGATAACTCTAATGTTAAGTTTAATGGGAAATCAAAGAAGCAGGATGGTAAAATGGTTGAAGAAGAACAGGAAGAAGGTAGTAAAGTGCTTATAGGTGGAGGTGATGTGATGAACTCTGATTGGTTTGAGAATTCTTTTCTTGTTGGGTTAGTTGAGAGTCTTGGTGTGGATTCTGTGAAGGAGAGATGGAGTTTGGTGTCGGTTGAGAGTAAGAAGAAGTTAGAAGAGAAGTTGAAGTTGTTGCAGGGTAAGGAACTTGAATGTAAGAAAATTGAAGAAATGTTGAAAGCTAAAGAACTTGAATGTGTGAGGCAAAGGAGTGACTTGTTGAATGAGGTGATCTCCGTAATCACTCAAGGAAATTAGATATTGTTGATTTTTAGAGATGCAATGCCTCTTTTTTGGTTTTGCACTTAGGATTTTATCTTTCTGGTTCTTATGGTTATGTATTTTGGATTGTTGCTTATGTATGAAAACACTATGGATGTGGAATATGTTGGCACCAAAATGGTATTTTCTCTTCAGTATATGGAGAAGCCAGTGGTTTAGACTAAAAAGATCAATTGGTGAAAGAAAGCAAACTCCTCTATAACACTTCTTAAGATCGGAAAAGCTCGATTACTTTTGATCTGTGATATTTTTGACAGATGAAAAGAGTTTCAGACTTTCAGTGTGTCAATCTTTCGTACTGCATCTTTGTATATTCGATAATTTTAACAAAAAAGATCAACAAAATCCATATAAGGAGATTAACAAAGTTACAAGTGGAGAGTGGTGAATAAGCCCTTACAAGATCATGAACATACTACTCAATGCCTTCACCTAAATGTTTTCATAGGTACATGTTAGGTATCTCTTCACCTTGTTTTAATCCTATATACTCTGCTATACCAAATTGAATGCAAAATCATATGGAACAGATCGAACTTCACCGGTTTTTTGTGCCATAGGAAATGTTGCTGCACCATTTTCACCCTTGCTTGCATGCCAATATATTTCTCTTCGGGTATCGACAGCAGAATGTTTCTCAGATTTGGTATGTCTTTCTCCTCAACAAACACCGCGAATTCCTCCCAGTCCAAAACCTCGAAAAAGGGAGGCACATAGTTGTCAGCAATGATAACAGGAACACATTCGTTAAGGATAGCCTCGACAACCCTTGGCGTGTGGACTTCATAACCCCTCGCACATATGCAGTACCTATTGAAATGAGACTTTAAATTCTTTGTTGTAAACACATTTTGGTTTGGTTTCAGTATAAGCATTTAGTTTCTTTCCTTGATCTTACCTGCTGCTCTTCATGTATTCTCGGTATTTTTTCTTGCCTTCATGATCACGAGGCAGTGGACCAAATATCTTCATGTCAGGTTCTTTGTTCTCCCAGAGCTGCACAAGTATAGGACGAAGATATCCGTGCATGCTTCCAGCAAAGAATGCAAGAATCTTCCTATCAGATGGATTTTTTCCCCCGAGGTACTCAAGAGGAGACTCCGCAGAGCGTATATATGTGACAGGTAAAGCCGTATCGCTCCCAATTCTGAAGCCTTGGGCAACATTGGAATTGCAAAGTGATCGAATACTGTTCCTCATGTGCTTTTTCGTCAGTTTGTTGCCCTACAAGTAAACATACAAACGGCTCATTAATCATTTTCAACTTCAGAGATTTACTCAAATCGTAGCATCAAAGAGACTATAAATGACTCTCATAGACAGAAAGAAATGATAGTACCCAATCATGGCAAGCAACAAGAAAATGATCGGCTCCACTGGTTCGGTTCCAGAACTTGTACTTTCCTGCTATCAAATCTACAAATTCTTTAAAATGGTCTGCAAGGTTCCTTGGTGTTTGAAAATCTTGTCCCAGAGCGGACCTAAGAGCTTTTATGCTGATGGGTATGTAAAACAAATGAGCCTTCCTTGGGTCTTTTACTACAAACTTCTTGTTGCTTTCCATGAGTTTCATAAACCAACCTTCTGAAGCGTAAATTCCTCGAGGCTTTGGATTATGGAATATTGGTTTCTCTCCTTCCTTGTATACATAAACTTTGAGTTTCTTCTCCATCAAGTTGTAACTCCTAAACAAGCAACACATGGAGTCTTGACATATCACAACTCCTACTCCAAACACTCACAAAGTTTTAAATTTAGCAAACTAAGAACAGTCCCTAAGTCTCTAGATTTTTCATGCCTTAATACGAACGGTGGATACATCGAATAGTCCTAATATTTGTAGGTAAACAAAAAAAACTAATACTGAAATCATTGTATGAATCACCTTTGAAACTTGGAGATATTTCGATAAATCGAAGAACTAAGTCCAACAACTTCATGCACAACAGAAGCATCCTCAATCTCGGATCTTGCAGAGAGCATTTCAGAGTCTCGAGCAGATGACCACCGAGGCTTCTGCATAAAATGGCCAAAAGAAAAAAAAGAAAGTGAGACGTAAGAAACCCTTTTGCAGTTTCTTGAAACCCAAAATTGAGAATTCAAGAATCAAAATTCTTACAGGGGAATGTAAAGAAGAAAGACTCTGAATCAACAATGACTTCATCTGAGCTATCGACACCGCACCCCCTTGCTTGTTCCTCATAGACAAAACATTACCTTTTCTACTAATTTTACTCCTAACCAAAACCGAATTCGAATCTGATTTTGATCTTTCAACCGCTATTTTAGGATTCTCCAATGATACATTTGGTCTACCAACAACAGATACATTAAGTTCTTCTACCTTGTCTTTGGTAATTACAACATCAATATCCTTCTTTAGCTTCCCCTTTTTACCATCATCATCAGAGAGATTCATGTACTTCATCTCAGTTTTGACTACAGAAACTTCAGTTTCATTGGAATTATTGGTTAAGACAGTAACTGAAACCTTAACTGAAGGAGACAAGCAAAAAGCTTTCGGACAGGGAATACCAAAACACAGAACAAGCACAACAACTAAACCAACTGTGACAATGATTCCTGACAATAATCTTCTGATGTCGGCAACATGATGAAACCTCTTCAATCTGGTAAGTGTTATTCTCATCGCAATTCGAATAAATCAAAATCACAGCAAATGAATTTGGTAAATAATTGAGCTAGGATACCTCCATTATCTTCATGTCTTCAAACAATGCCCTTGAGAAACTAATCTGGAACTGAGAGAGCATCAAGAAAAGATCTTTCAAGTTTTGAGACCAAACCTTCTTCAATCGAAAGTGAAAGGTCTTGGCTTCCACAAGATTTTACCCAGAAGAAAAATTCCTAACCTGAAGAGATAAACTCAACTTAAGCAGTTGTGTCTTTTTACTAAAATTTTCATTATATTTGGGGTAATTGGTGAGATATCACTACTATGCCATTTAATTTAAGTATCTAACAGTCCAAGATGGTCAATAAAGAATAATGGTAGTTAACAACTCTAATATGATTTCAAAAAAAATTTGGCTTGCATTGTAGAATAGTGTTTTCTTCCTACACTTGAATGTTTCAGATCTCACTAGGAAAAAAAAATCATAAATTCATGGAATCTGTGTTTTTTGGGAAGTAGTTTACGAACCAAAAAGATGAAGTTTAGAACTGAAAAAAATGTGGTAGAAAGTAAACTACATTCACATTCTCAAACTGGTTTAGATGTTATATTTTCCAAAACGAAAACAACCTTTTTGACGAAAATCTCCCCAGACTCTTAACTTCTTGACACTCTCCCCTATACTATCACATTTAATCACGTTAACCCCCGAACTTTCTTTTTTCTGCCAAATTCCACTTACGAAGTTAAAATTCTAAATTGCAATCAAATCAACTAAATCGCGTTTAGCAAATAGTCATTGCCCGAAATCCGATTTAACCTGAGACTAGAATAGGATTGGTTTAGAAAATCTGATCCAATGAAATTAAAACTGGGAATTAGATTTTTTGCTTCTTCTTCATCGCGACAAAGAGAGAGAGAGAGAGATAGAGCTTCAACCATGTTTTGGAAGTTGACTGCTCTCTCTACTGCTTCACCATAAACTCTTTGATTAAACATACGGATCATAAGTTAGGTGATCAAGCTAACTTAAGCATTGGGAACACAAAGATGAAGAACCAAATTGATAAATTCCTAATTTAAACCTAAACTTATTTGATTATCAAATCCCTTTGAATAAACCATATATCCAACTGGTGGATTACTTAGACATAAATGATTAAATCATAGTAGATGAATAGAGTGATTGTATAAAATAAATCCAAAGTAACGATATCGGTTTAACAAGGGTTCTCAAAGCACTTCTAGAAGAAATGCTTCTCCCATAGCTATGAAAACAATAAGCAAAAAGCAATAAGAACTGGTTGTAACTGCAAAAAACTCGTGTAGCATTATTTATATGGAAAATCTTGTCACCGGGGATCGATCGATCCCTGCTTCAAAACGCTCCACTTCATTTAAATATCATGTTGGTCGATCCGTCCAAATGAAGTCTTGAAACGTCCAAAGCAAGTCCTAATGATCCTTTTTACTCTAATGACTTGTAATACATGTAAAAACTATAAACTAAGCCGAAAAGGCATAAAACATATTCTAGACTCGATTAATGACACTAAAAACATATGGAATCAATGGATGAAAACCATTAAAACCATGACACATCGAAGAGAAGTGCCAGCTATCTTTATTTCCATCAGGAGCTTAGCATTCAGAGGAACTTTCAATCGAAAGGAGTATGATGTAATCGCAACCAAGCTGAGAAGGGTATATAATCAAAAATACTACTTTTCTTTTTCAAAAAGTTTTGGCAGATCAGCATCGAATTTGTGAGGCGGCAAAGCCTTCCCATTGATCGATGTCTGATAATGGTAAACAGTCTATAGTGTGCTTTAGTGACATATGTAGTCAAATCAAACCTCTTCAGCATCCCTCCCCATGCACCACCAAATTTTTAGAATTTAGGGTGTTACAATTTAGCTACTGAATACTCAACATTATTCTCAAAATATTCCATTATGTATTCATTGTTTTCACTATATTTTTTACCCTTCCTTCTCCACTTTCCGTTCTTGCTTTCTTCATTCTCTTCATCACCCTTGGATCCATAACTCCCATTGCCTTCATGTTTTCCTTCAATTGCAGTCTCATTTTTAACTCCCACCTCTGCATCATTTGGACTATCTTCATCACTCTCTTCATTACTCTGTATCACTCTCCTCATAACCCTTGAATCCATATTCTCATTTTATTCTACATCATCTTGATAACTCTCTACAAGACACATTCCATAATCCTTGTCTCATTCTAGTTTGTCACCACCAAAAAACACATACAAAATAAATCGTATATTTAAACTCGAAATCTTCACTAATACATCACTCAGTGTGTACAAAACTATTAATTTTTCCTAAATCATAAAAAAATAACACAATAAAATATTTGAATACAAATGAATAATAATTATTAAAGAGAAATAGCAAAAATTATGCCATTTCATTTTGGATTAGCCTTAGAAATCTCAACCAGCTTTTCTCCTCAAAAATCCTGATCAATGTTCCCCTTGTAAATCATGATTATTCGTTTAATTCTCTAGAGCCTGAAATGCTTATCCACCTTAGAATCCTTATCTTCTAAAATCTTGACAATTTTCCGGTTGATTTGATTCGATTTCCCTTTCTCCCTCAAGAACCGTAACTTTGTTTCCAAATCAATTTTAAGGGGTCGATCATTGAAATTTGTGAAAGCGTCTAACCAATTAGAGGGTTTGGTTGTTGAGTTTTATTAAATTTTATGGTGGAAGATTTTATATTATATGAAGGTTTAAAGCGGTATAGTGAATATGATATACAATAGTTTATTAGATGAAAATCAATTTTTAATTATATATGTCAAATTTTGTATATGTTAATAGAGTGTGATATTAATTGAAGAGTTGTAAATTTTTGGATTATTAGTCGTAAATGTCAAAAGTCTGAAGCGAAAACCTTTGAGTGGCTATACTTGGGGGATAGCTGTAGTCAAACTTTATAAGTAAGATAACAAAAATAGAAACAAGATCACTAACAAAATGAAGTTTCCTATATTTCATCTCTCACCTGTAAAGCTCACTTTGTCTTTCAACAATAGAATGCATGTGGCATTTCGTTTTGTAACAAAACCCAGTGGATGACGATAAAAAAATGAAGGATTGAATAAACAAAAAAAAATCTAATTGTAAAAAAATATAGGTATATAGTTCTTTTAAAAACAACTGCATTTGTATTAATAAAAGATATCTTGGTATTATTAACAACATTGATACAATAAAAAGAGATATAAAATCAACTTATATTTTATAATTATAATGATTATATATTATAAAATAAAGAAGCAAATGAAACCAGTTACATTAACATTTTTTGTTATAGGAAAAAAAAAGCATGTTACTATCCTTTATTCCATGACAATACGCGTCCGGACGGTTTATCCCAATTTCTTGTAAAATATATACCATCAACTTTGGCTGTCCATCTGCGTAATTGACCACATTCAGGAATAATTCTTGCTTTTGCTTTGTATACTTCAACATCAAAAGAATACTCAAAGAAAATTCCATGCCTAAGAATACAAGCCCATGTTGTTAAATTGGGTATCTCATCATGGAATCTAATGAGAAATGGAGGAGCATTGAAATTTAATTTTTGTACGCCTAGGTCGTTGTCTTTGGAGCGACAATGAACTTCGAGAATACGACCAGGACCAAGTTGGTTATGAATTTCTACCAGATTTTTCTTGCAAGCTTCATTAAACCCAAAATATGTAGCCGTAATTACTATAAAAAGTATGAGATGGTTCATTTTTCTATTTAAGATCATTCTTGAAGTAATAAGAACATCAATGTGTAGTATTTATAACTTTTTTGAGTGGTTATAAAAATATCTTTTTATGGCCTAAGCTAAATTTAAAGAAAATATGAACCACTTAACAACTAAATAATCTTTTTTATGGCCTGGTAAGGATCAGTTTTCCAAGAATAACTAAATAATCTTTTTTATGGCCTAAGCTAAATTTAAACAAAACAAAAAAATAACCAATTAGACCTCTGATTAAAGCAGATCAAATCAAATCAAATTATATTAAATTTAATTATTTTTTAAAATATATAAAGTTTGTAGAATTTATATATTTTTATCTTACATTTATGGGAAAATGACCATAAATTCTCCAATTTTTGCAATGTCACAGTTTTATTCCCCAACTATTCTGTTTGCAAAATAAATCACGAAGTATGCATTGACTAAGAAAATTTGGACTTCAAAAATGTCAAAGTTAAACCCTAAACGGAACAAGATTAATGAGAAACATGCTTCAACCCCTAATCTCGAACCCGACGTACATGTCGATAACATCGACGGCTCAAAGGCTAGAACTCGACGGCGTTGTGCAGAGGCGATTCTCCTCAGGCAGACTTAGAATGCGGCGAATATTTTGTAATGATATGCATGATCTTTGTAATAGTTGATATTTGGTGAGACTTTGACATACAAAAGCAATAGTCGTTTGACAGAAGGAAATAACCAGACAGCTCGACGTTGAAGTGTTTATATGTATTTTTATGGTTTTTTCTCTCTATTTTATATTTCTTCTTGCAGAATAATGTTAATGAATGTTTGTGTTATTTGCAGACAATGTATGACTGTTGTGTTACCAGATTTATAATAGCTAATCCTCAATGTTCCCTTTTAATTTCCAATTTTAATTGGATTTCCTCTGTGTTTATATTGTTAATTTGATTGATTAACACAAGTTTTTCCAGTCTTGCTTAATTTTATTTATCACGCTGATCTAGTTTAAATAGAGAGAAACATTGATCTTTATAAGGAACTAAATGAGTTCAATCCGGAACAAAATCATGACTTGTGTCTCTATATTAAGAATGAGAGCTAAAGATTGTGAAGAACTCTGAGCTCTCTTTTAAGTCTCAAGTGTTTTGATGTTTGAGAAGTGACGTATCATAAAAGAGAGTATTGATATTTGAGAAGTATTGGTCATAAGTATAGTTGATCAGTGTTTTGGTGGAAAAATTGCAAATCCACATTTTGGCGGAAAAATTGAATCCCACATTTTTGCTGGAAAATTTGATGTGTTACATCATAGCCAAAATCTAACTGTGACCGTATTTCAGACCATAATCGTTCTGTTTTCAAGCATAACTAGACCGTAACCATATCAAATGGTTAATAACCGTAACTAACCGTTAACCGTAAAAATATATTAGTTATAGTTAAAGCAAATTATTAACCGTAACCGTTAATTAACCATAACTGTATAAAATCATTGATTAACCGTGTGATGTAATCTTAAAATTATACCCGTAACTGTTATAAAAATAGAACAAAATATACATATAATCAAATTATAATGGTAAATATTAGTTGAACTATCATCATCTCTTCTTTCAATAGAGGTTAAATACTTTTTTGATAAAAAAACATCACAGAGATTAACTTTTATCATGATTATGAAATAATTGAATCATATTTAATCGTAATAATTGTAACCGTATATAACCGTAACCGTTTTTAACTATAACCGTATCAAGCGTAACTGTTTTAACCGTATTAAATGGTGAAGATTAAAGTTAAACAAAAATTATAAGCGTAACTGGTGGTTAACTAACCGTAACCACAATAATCGTAACTGTGGTCATGCGTAGGTTACATGGATAAATCATTAACCAACTCATTTCAATACAACCCGTTTGACCCATTGAACTATTTTCTATCAACACATTTGACTCATTAACTCATTAGACTCAAACCCTTGAGCTATGATCAATTCTGACACTCCTATGTAAGAGTAACTCTTTAGACTTTTACTCTAAGAAATAATAATTACACTTACTTGAAATTTATAGTATAGAGAAATATCAAATTTCAAATTTTTCTTTTCTTTCAAAACAAAATTTTGCTATTAATTTTTGCTGAAGTAACTTTTCTGTAAATAATTTTGACTAGCTGTTTTTCCAATCATATTTTATTACTAATTAAAAAAAATTATTACTAATTTTAATATCAATATGTAAACTAATACAGTTTTATGTTCGGTTAGACTTTTTAAAAAATTAAAGCAGAAAAAAACAATTTACATAGGATCTTGGCTAAATAGTAAAATAGTCTTTTTTGGTCAACAGATAGTT
Source organism: Cardamine occulta (assembly GCA_028015245.1). Lineage (NCBI taxonomy): Eukaryota > Viridiplantae > Streptophyta > Magnoliopsida > Brassicales > Brassicaceae > Cardamine > Cardamine occulta. The sequence continues at coordinate 4,048,510 of CM051389.1, forward strand.
AAATACCACTATTAGAACACAATCAGTGACTTAGAGGGTTAAAAGATTTATTAGTATTTAGTAAGGTTGTAAATTAATCAAAGAGTTATGGTGAGAGTAAACTATGGTTTGTTTAGGTTATCTCTCGAGTCTAGTCTATATATATTGTCTAAGAGAGTTAAAGACGAATATCGAGTATTTTGTGGTGAATCTTAGGGGGAGTGGGAGGAGTTCTATTATCAAAAATTCTTCAATGTCTTTGTAATTCCACTTTTATGATCTATAAAATCCAGTTCTAGTTTCTACACGTAACCAACATAAAGTATTTATGAGTCCGTCACTATCCACACCCATTTTATCTGCGGAGCATGTACTAATTATCATCCTTGTGTCCGCGGAACCCAGAATTGACTGACAATTAACTTTTATTCTTGTCTTCACCTGAATTTCAAAATTAATCAATTAATCAACTAGTCACAATTACGGTCCAAAAAAGGCGCATGGAATTTAAAAAGACACGTTCTGTATGAAAATTAAATGTTTTTTTTTATTCCGTGTATGATTGCTTTTTCTACCTTTCTCTTCATAATATTAAACAACATCTAACAGCTTATAAATACAATTAACTAAAAGAATACGTGAAGATACTCTTCTCCATTAAAACTTGTTTCTTTCTCTTCTTTTTATCAACTTCAAAAAAACGAATCTTCAAACCAAAATCAAGAACGTAAGTTACGTAACTAAAACATGTCCGATCACCAGAAAATCCATCCGGTGAGCGACCTTGAAGCTCCACCACATCCAACGGCTCCCCTTGTTCCACGTGGCTCCTCAAGATCGGAACACGGTGACCCTACCAAAGAATCTGTGAACCATCCACCACCGTTGGATCCTCCCAGGAAGAAGAAAGGAAGAAGAAGCTGTTGGTGCAAGTGCGTGTGTTACACGCTCCTCGTCATATTTCTCCTTATTGTCATTATAGGAGCGATCATTGGTATACTCTACCTTGTCTTTAGACCGAAATTGCCGGATTACAATATTGACCGGTTACAGCTAACCCGGTTTGAACTTAACCAAAACTCGAGTTTGTCCACTGCGTTTAACGTCACCATCACCGCCAAGAATCCCAATGAGAAAATCGGAATTTACTATGAAGATGGAAGCAGAATTAGTGTCTTTTTCATGCAAACCAGACTCAGTAATGGTACTTTAAAATGGTTCAAGAAAACAAATAATTAGTGTTAATTCAAGAAAAAAAGAAGACTAACCGAGTTTTATATTATTTACAGGGTCGTTGCCGAAATTTTACCAAGGACATGAGAATACTACTATTATATTCGTACAAATGACTGGTTTTAATCAGAATGCAACAAGTTTAATGATGACACTTCAAGAGCAACAACGGTTAACCGGAAGCATACCGTTACGTATTAGAGTTATCCAACCGGTTCGGATCAAACTCGGGAAATTAAAGTTGATGGAAGTAAGATTCTTAGTAAGGTGTGGTGTATCCGTTGATAGCTTGGCTGCTAACAATGTGATTAGGGTTAGAAGTAGTAACTGCAAATACAGGTTTAGACTATAATAATTTCATAATTATTTTATTATTTACTATTCTTTATCATAAGTTTCATTAAAAATACGGAGGGGTTGAGTGTCGTAGTTCTCCCCCCGACTCAGGAGATCGTTTCCAATACTTCTTTTTTTTTTCTTTTTCTTTTTTTTTTTTTTAAGAATAAAAAATTTTGTTTCACACCTTGTAAAAAATTAATAAAAATATACTCTATATTTTTAGGTGTAGTTGTTCATCGATGTTTATTTATATTTTTTACCAAAAAATAATTTAGTGTGCGAATGGTGTGGTGGTAGAGACTATAGTAATGCGTTTTTAGAAGATGAGAAAATTGAAAAATACCTTTAGGCAATTAGTGAAAAACGAAATAGCATGTACTATGTTAAAAATAACATGATATATAGATAAATTAGTATGATAGAAAAAAATGTAGCATGAAATTATAAAATAAAGGTAACATGGCAATTATAAATTATAAATTCGTATGGATAAAACTTTTCCCTAGAAAAAAGGTTAATTCGGTAAGATAGAAAAGATAAATCAAAATAATTTAACCGACATTGTGAATTGTGGAAAAATAACATGGCATATACAATTAATAGTGTTTCATTCAAAAAATTACATAAACAAAAATAATAATGTGGGCTTTTTAGGGTGAAAAATTGTTTAACTAATTTGGTAGAGTGAAAAATTGTTTGGCAATATAGATAGTAAGAATTTTAAATATTCTTACCTAATTTATTCATTTTATCAATTATATTTTTAATGGAGTTGCACCAAAAAAATAGATTTTTAATGGTGTATCGTATAATTAAGTAAATATTAATTTTTTATCATTTCAATAGATAGTAGATTAGTCGAATAAAGATGAATGAAATGGGGATAAATGAAATTGAGATGATAGAGAAATAATTTTGTTCAATACTTCAATTTCTTTTGAATATACAGTAGTAAAACCATTTCTCCTAGATTTGGTAACAATTCAGTTTTCGAACATAATGGTTGAAGGATAAGTAAGAAGAAAAAGTTAGAGGAAAGAAAAGGAAAAATTATTTATATTTACTGGGATTACTTTGTCTTCGTTTTCAGAATGGTCATAAAACAAAAAATTCGCAAGGTTCCCATTGAGAGACTAAACAATGGAAAATTTCTTAAGACTAATTGTTGAACTGTCTATACCTATTTTCGAGAAGCATTTACTTTTCATCACTTGCAAAACATTTTTCTCGGACGGTAACTATCTTTTCTTACATTCAACCCAAAAAAAAGATAGGAAAAGTTGTTAAAAAACAAAGTCAACACAAAGATGCTTTCACGTCTCTTAACTTCTGGAGACAAAGTTGAGCCCTTTCTAGAACCATTTCAACTCTATTTTTTCTCTTTGTGACCAATCTTTGACCCATCTTGTTGTTGTTCTTGTCGATCTTTCTCCATGACGACGACGCTCGATCTCCTGAATTGTCCGTGACATACTTTTTCTTTTTGTGTTTCTGCTTATTCTTACAATTTGATGACTCTGTCCAATGGACCAACAACAATTTAGTAGCCATCTATAATTTTTTAATTTATGTTTATATATAGCATATATGTATAGAATCTTCACTACTAGAGGCAAGTGGAATTAGATATCATTACAATCCTAGTTTTCTTGTGATTAAACGAATCATATAGAGATTGATTATCATGACATTTTTATGTATTTGCACCAAAAAAAAGACTATGAAAAACTATATGAAAGAAACCTTAAAAACTCTTTAGTGAAATACTACTAATAAAATACCTGAAATTTAATTATCTAACTGGAAAATAGTTAATTGACGAAAACAATATAAACTAATTTTTCTAAACCCTATAAGTAAAATCCAAGAACAAAATTTTCATGTTTGTGGTAAATATTGATTTTATTAAATAGCAAGGCACCATATAAAAAAAATTACAACAAATTTCGTGTTAGTGCCGTTGGACATGCATCACAGTGCCTGTTATGTCACTAACTCACTATTGAGACTTTGAGAGCGGATATATAATAGGTTTGCTTACTTTTCTGGATAAATTATCAGAAAATATTTTTATACTACTTTCAAAATGATTACTTTTCCTTTTTTTTGATAAAAAAAATGATTACTTTTCAAAATGATTACTTTCAACCATGATCAAAGTAAAAATTTTATAGAGAACCGAACCAAGTAAAAGGGTCAGAAAATGAAACTCAATCGGCAATACATGTAATTGCCATATAAAAATATACAAATATATTCTCTTTTGCAATACCTAATATTAGTACTTTTTGTGTGTTTAATTAATAAAGATAAAATCGAAAATGTCATATAAATGTCGTATAAGACATAACATAAAAAAAAAAAAAAAAAAAAAAAAAGAGGATAGATTTGTTTATATTTGTGCAATTTATAGTGACGACTCAAAAAGGTTAGTGAAATATAATAACCTGATTAAAGAGAAAAAATAAAACAAAAACAATCTTAAATATGCAAATACTTGAGAAACAAAGCCTTTCAATTTTCGACCGGGAATTTCATCATCAGTCCATAAAAACGAAGGCAATTCGGACAAAAGACACATAAAATGAGAGTACCTTGAGTGAGAATTATGGAGGAGGAGGAGGAGGATGAGGAGCCACGCGGCGGCGCGTGATCATCACGGATGTGAGAAATGAAAGACTGAAGGTCGGATTTGAGGTAGGCGAAGCGATTGGGATATTGAGTATGAAGAATCTCGAGTTCCTCTTTAGCCGTTTCCACTAGTTGCATCTCCCACGAAGATGACGACATCTTCCAAAACTCTTCTTTCTCCAATTCTTTCTTTCACTGCCCGAGAAACCAAAGAGACGTTGAGTGAGTAAAGAGAGTAATAGGTGTAGTTGGAGGGGTATTTTCGTCTTTGTACGATGCACGTACGGATGTGACAGTCCGCAGAAGACACGGAAAGGGATTTTTGTGGTTTTTTTTTCTTTTCTTTCCTTTGGAAAAGGACAAAAAGTCTGTCTTTTAGTTTCCTAATTTGGTCGTGTAAATATTTTTATCATATTTTTGTTTCTACGATTTAGATGACGAATTTGGATTTATGATTTAAATTAGATATTTGGATTATTGTTAATGAGTATTAGTAATTTTGTAATCGTTCTGATTGGTTGCTATTTTGTATAGTAGTTTTTCTTCAATTATTTGTGTTTGCTAATTTCTTGTGTGTGTTTTAACGTATTTAATTGTGTGTATTTTTCAATATAAGATTGAATACCTCCATTCAGAAATTATACTCTTCCGTAATATAGAGATTATGATACATCGAATAAAGATAGATAAGTGTTATACTATTGTCTTATAATCTTCTACCTGAAACAAACAGAGTTTTAGATGATGAATTATGATCTTCATATCCAACGCCTAGACCTTGAGGTTGATGTCCAACTAAAAAGATTATGAAGCTTTGACCTAGACCTGTAATTCACTTTCCTGAATTCTTCATTTTGTCAAGTTAATCTTTTTATTCCTCCTTCTCCTATGTTGTGTCTGTTTCAGCCTATATTTACATTTGCTGGAATTTTTGCATGTAAAAAAACATAGTTTCCAAGGTTCACTTAGTCCTCATTAGTCTCAGAACATGTTCTTGTGCTCCCGAACTTAGCTAGTTTTGAAAGACTTGTTTCTGTTGGATTTAACATCAAAGGTTGTGATGGGTTGCTGATGAACCTTATCGGTTCCAACTTGGAGCCAATATTAATCCCCCGGGAAGAGGAAGCTATTGGCACAATTCATCAATAACTTGGTTGGCTCTTACTGGTTCTTTCCTTCTTAAATATTACCAGTTCGTCCAAGTATGTTTTCTCCTCGTCAGATTTTCCACTGCATAACATTGTTATTCCATAGAGATAAATACCGTTTTCGTATGTTCCTTGTGTTGATGCTTTTAGATGCTTCAATCATATGTTTGTGTTGTTTTGGTGGAAGTATTCTTGTGTGCCTTTGATATAATGTGTCTGCTCGTTGCCGCTCTTAAGACATCTCTCCATAAGTTGGTGATATCTGTTGATTGCTTCTAATGGGTTGACAGCGACTGACTTGAGATTCATGTTTTTGTAAACTCAGTGTTATTAATTTCTTTGTACTCTTGAATAATGTCTTGTAAAAATCTGGTAGATGTTTGTTATCTGGTTAAACAATCTGCAGTTGTTAATGTGCTGTTTTGTTGCTGTAATTGAAGTGATTAGAGGCCCTTTATTTTTTTATCATTGGATTTGAAGGTTGTTTGCAATTTTACCTCATCCATTTAAATCTTTTATCATTTTTAAAACGTATTAAGACATTTTGTGGTATTGGTTATGTGCTTTCCTCTATTTTTCATTTTTTCCTTTAATGTTTACATCCTTTTTTCTTTCTCGTTTGTCTAATTTGGTTTATAATTGCTTCTTTTTTTTTTTTGAAATGCTTACCTTTTTTGTTTTTTGTTTTTCTGTTTATATTTGTTTTAATAAATGGTTTTCTGATGTCATTGTTCATTTTTGTTGTCCTTAGGAATGATGAAAGTTTACCCATTTGAATCTGTAATTGAGTAGTTAATACTATTGAAATTGAGTAGACATTGTTAACAAAAAATGTCTTGTGCTCTTTTTTGGTAAATATTTTTAGCTTTTTATTCCATTTTTGATTTTCTATATATAGATGTGGGGATTTTATATATAACTGTGGTGTTTTGGGCTTTTTAAATTGAGTATGTAGGTTCAAACGTGTGTATGTCTGTATAAAAAGATTAGTAAGAGTTAGAACAGAGGAGAAGGTAATTAGTTTAGTGGTGTTGATGTGTCAAAATTTTAAAGATTTAGAAGTTGAAGTGACTTAATGTGAAGAGAGCATATTCTACTTTATATATATAGGTATGTTTTTAAATATTAATTGTTCTTTTTTTTTTTAAGTTTAATTATTTTGGTTTATATTAAAAACAAACCGGATACCATAACAATTTTCTTACAAACCTTAACTCTATAATTGTTTTCGGTCCAAGACCACTCGCTGGTAGTATACGTGAGATGAAAATCATCATTTCTAATTCTAAGTGAAGACTCGAATTCAAGAACAAAAACTCAAATCTCCTCAAATTAATTCTTGCAGTCAAGTGAGTTATCAAATAATTGGTTATAAATAACAAAATTAATTACCATTCACCTGAGCAAGGGACATCAACCTTAGAAATGGAGAAAATGATATTTTAGAAGTAAAACATAATTTTTCTACTTTAACAAAAAACACAATTCCTCTATTAATAATTTTCAAAACTCAGGCTTGTTGAAAAGTCCTAAATGTTTACGAGCATACAGCATTGTGGTTAATCAAATATGAATGAATTTGAAGTGTGCAACAAGCGGCTCAAACCGCAGAACAAGCAGCCAACTCAGTTGCTGGATTTTGTTCAATTAGAAGATCGCTGGAAATCGCAGATGCTATTCTGTGTCGTTTCAAAATCATAGAAGTGGCAATTTTTGCGGATTGGTAGTTCAAGACGATTACTCTCTCATCGTCTAAGTCCATCCTCAGCTTCTCGGTGCTGCAGTTCTCTATGAGCTGACATAAATGTCTCAGATTATCCACTTCCACTCCGTTCACTTTATTCACCTGTTTTCACCACAAAAAACAGATTTTTTTGTTTATTTGTTCTCAGCCTCTCAAGACACTTATAAAGCATATGCAAAACTATCATGTCCGAGTTGGAGACGAGTCATGATTTTGCATTTCATACTTGTAGTTATTAGAATCATATGGTATTCCGTTATGTTCATTTAGTTGTGTTAATTGCTGATTCCCTAAAATCTATGACATGTGGAGAAGAATCAACGACAAAATGGTTCAGGAGTATTTTGCTATAACTACAACAAGGTTTACAATTAGCTTTAACTTACTTGCAGCTCTGCGAGACGCTCGTATCCTGTGTTGATATCATCCATTAACACCTATCAACCAGAGATTAAATCATCAGTGTGATGCCCAAATGGCGAGACGTCATTATTATTATATTTGCTGGAAATAGCTCCAAGCCAGCTTTCGTTGTTTATGAAACAGAGGATATCCGGTCAACTGTAAGTAATTATTATCATTATAGCTTAAGTGATCCTCAATCTTTCTAAAAGCCGAATTCAGAGCATAGTATGCCAAAACACATCGTAACAAGTAGGAAGATGTTATGAAAGTTTGTAGTAGAAAATCTTGATTTCTTAGAACTAGGCAAAAGGAAAACACAAACCTGAGAGACAATGACAAGTTGTTGACCGGCTTTTTTGGGCAAATCTTTTAATGCACGCTCGCATAACCTGCGGGGAGAAGTGTTATACCAATCTTCCCCATATTCATGAAGGTATGGCTGAGTGAGAGGTACAAATACAAAGCCCGCAAAGATGTAATAACTTGGAAGCTGATCAAATTGATGCACTGGAACCAGCGGTTGCAGCTTCATACAACACAAAAACTATTAAAGCTCAGAAGAACAAATGATTGTCCATTCTAGAGACAGAATATGAACCAATGATTAGACGACAATACATACAACAGTTTAATTATATCTTAATTAATGGTTAGACCGAATGACGTACAGGTTTTAGAATGATACTAAAGTCATGTTCTTTTCCCTCCCTCAAGATTTTAACCAAGGCTGTTTCGTCTGGTTTCTTCATAGAAACCAAATGATCGAAAGTGATTCGCTCCCTGTTCCGGAAAGGAACTACAAAACATGAAAACACACTTCACCAACAAAATAGATGAAAAAATTCAGCACTGAGATTCATAGAAATAAAGGAAAGTACACCTGTTCCATCATTTGCTATAGGAACACCATCAAATGCAAGGATAACATCATCCTTCTTCAAAATTTTGTAAGCCTCTGATAGAGGGTTTATTTTGCTTACTAGTACTCCCGTCATTTCCGAACTCATCTGAAAATTACCACGGAGTTGAGCATTCTCCATTGGCTGACATGATACACCCATTGAGCAGAAGCCAATGTATTTACCGCATTCTTCAACACCAGTTATGAAATGCTTTATTACCGGTGTTGGAATTATATAGCTGCAGATTGAAACCACGAAATAGAATCTTAAGTTAAACCTTGGCTTGTCAAGACACATACACTATAGTTGAATTATTATTCATATTGAAAACCAAGATTAGAGTATCAAACATGAGAATCTCAAGAGAGCAGTGAATCAGACATCTTTCCGAGAACTAAGTATCAACTCATGTTACATAAGTTAAAGTATCAAGATAGATACATAACTTTAATCCGGAAACTTTGTTAAATTCTTTTTCCTAATCACTTTGACTTCGTTATTGCACTGGAGCTAAAACAATTACCCGAAATTTACAGTTTCGACTCACCCTATGTTCTCAGCACCTGAAAGATTTTGAAACGCTACACCAGCTACTTTGTTTCCCATGATTGCTGGACCACCACTATTTCCAGGGTTAATAGCTGCATCTATTTGTATAGCCATTAGCTGGGTAGCACCGTGAACATACTGTGTAGGTTCAACTCGAGACACAACACCTTTTGTAACAGAGATATTATCACCACCTGCACTAGAGCACGTAACATCAAAACTCCAAACCATTACTTTATATTTTTCCAACTTATCTTAACCATCATAAGTAATCTTTTCACATGCCAACGCACTGTTTAAGTATTTCACTTTCAATGATATAGAAATCCTACAGACTGTGAAACACTTAAATATCCTCATCCTAGAAAGATTTACACAAATCTAAATGCCAAAGCATAATACTTTTCCTCATCAATCATCATACAACATTTGTAGATAACAAATTTTTTTTCTTTTTTCTTTCAAGCATTTACACTTTACTCATTTCTCTATTTGCCTAATATGTATGCAAGACTTCCAATTAAGAACGGCATTTACCTTGAGGATCAAAATCAAAAATTGCACTAAATCCTAGAGCACAAGCCCTTCTTTCATGCATCTACGCTTACTCAATTCTCTATTTGCCATATACGTGTGCAAAAACTATTCCAATTAAGATTAGCAAATACCTTGAGGATAGCCAACTACAGCCACAGCTTCTTGTAGAAATGGTATATCGCCTAGCTCCAACGAGTTCATACCTTCCCAAAATACTTCACTATCAACTACCAAGATAGCCAAATCACATTCATGTCCAACCGCTTGAACTTCGGCTCGATGCTTTATAGACGATCCATGCTTTCTAACTAGCACAAAGGAGTGATCAGCCACTACATGCGCGTTCGTTATAATCTTTCTTCCAGAAATCACAAATCCTACATCAATGTCATAACACAACAATTCAACCATGATAGGGATCATAAGCAATAACACACTCCAACATCTACTAATTAACAAGATTAAGAACACATCAAGCAATTCTAAAGTGTTACAAAAACTATGGAGTTTGAATTTGGCAATTTATGAAATAGATTGATACCAGAGCCCATGGATTCGCGTTGAGATTTATTCTGCCAAGGAAGAAAGTAACTAGGACTTGTAGAAACGGTGAAGATTTTCACAACTGAGTCTAACGCCAATTCAACCGCATCTAACGCCGGCGACTTTGGTAGTGATTTTCCCGCCTTCCTCCGCCGTGAAAATTTTCTGTTATTAAACCTTCGTTGAGAAATCGGTGCTGACGCAGTCGTGTATCGATTCTCATTTTGCGAATTGACGCATACGGAATAAGAGAAGCGAGACATATGAGTAGGAAACGCATTCTCTGTTATTACTCTGTGTGGTATATAGCTTTGAACGCCATTGCAACGTTGTAAGATAGAAGGAGAAGTGAGATAACTAGAAGCTGAAGAAGTGGAGATTTTACGGAGCAGCTCGACGGTGCGAACTGACCGGAGCAGCATTTTTTCCGATACGGCTTGGGTTTCCAATTCCAGAAGAGTTTTAAGCGCCTAGGTTAATTTTTTATACAGAGTTTGTTAACCGATCTGTACCGACCGGTTTACTCTGGGTCAAGTTTTGATGCAATTAGAAATTACATTGTCTGTTAAATAGGTTTCTGTAAAGGTAAATCTGATGCTTAAAGGGTACTGTGTCATTGAAGGATTCATAAGTGTTGAAGTTTATGGAGAATTATGTTGTGATTAACATACTTGATGGTACTTTAAATTTGTTAAACTAGTTTCCTGATTGTGGTTATCCATAAACTAGTGTTAGAGCAAGTTTTAAAACTTAAATGGACATTGAAGTTAGTGGCTTAGGAATGTAGTGTGGTCTTTACATCTAGTGTCTCGATCTGATGTATGTGGTAAAAGATATCATTGTTTCTTGGTGACTGTTACAATCAACCCGATTCGCTAACGACCACAAATCTAACCAGTTCTAGGAGAATACACAAACAAATGAGTAAACTGTTTCCTTTTTCGATGAAACTTTCTAGAGATATGCACGACGAGTGTATCTAGCCACAGCCCCGAAACGGTTCTACAATTGGAGCAATTTTTTCATAATTAGCTAAATTGTTTTTATTTTATATATTAAATGATACTTTTTAAAAGTAAAAACAATTTCTTAATTTCCATGATTTTAGCTAGAACATCTTATATTTTGAAATAGAGGAAGTAATATTTATTGAACTAATTGAATGGGATGTACAGATGATGAAGAAATGCACTAGAGTTCAGTGGATTGATAAGGAATTTTATACAGTTTTTGTATACAATATATAGTTCTAAGTAGAACAATGATGACATTAACCTTTTACTTACAACATAACTAACTTCACCAATCTCAAACACTAATTTTGCAGATTGTTTGCATATTCGAAGGAAAAACTCTATTTAGAGAATGATTATAGACTCCCCATTGATGGTTTTATGTAGATTTAAGCCAAAGAATGACCAGAATTGCGACGAATCTCCCCAACATGACCAGTGGAGACATAAACTGCATTCACAAGAGAACTGTGTCTTTGCCCATAGAAAAGGTAAACAAGCACTCCAATGAACAACCACACCGATACACGGGCCCATGTCCCAGCTCTAAAACATTAGCAAGAGAAAAAAAAATGTTCAACATTTACAATAAACTCTTCTGTTTAGTATCCACACATAAGGTGTCATGTCCATACTCACCCAAGGTTTACCAAAAGATACATGTTGATAAGAATACAGACAATAGGTAAAAGCGGAACAAACGGGCAAATGAAGCCTGTAAGCGAAAGAGTTATATGTCATAACTTCAAATTTTCTGGTTTGTAGCCAAATGAAAATGCTTACTACAAAACATTAGGTTAATTTTTTTAAGGAAAATTAAGGACATAAGTACCTCCAGAATGACCAAAACTGTGTCTAGCATCATCTTGATCTACACAACTTAGAACAATCAAACCGACAAGAAGGAGAAATCCACCAACACCACTTAGAGAATATCGAAGGAGCCTGTTAATAGTTTGAATAAAATGGAACTAAGTATTCTGGAGAAATGCCTAAACTTTGAAAACTAGTAGAAGACATAGCCTGAGGTACATAAACTAATGATGAACTAACCCTGGCAAGCGCAAGCTTGACGCTGCATAGCTTAAAAGGAAGTTCCCAATACAAGTTAACACAATGCTCCAACCAGCGAGTTTCCTTCTGTTTTCTTTACTGAGAACCCCTAGAGAATCAATAACACATGTGACATGTGAAGAATTTGCTTTTACCAAGACCAGAGAGATCAGCTAATGTATGAAGTTCATTGACGAGTGAGAATAAATCCTGCTCTAAGATTTTGTTTACAAGAATGAATAGTAACTTACAACATCCTTGAGCTTCTTGTTTCTCAACAACTGAAGCATCAGTTTTGCAGAGTAAAGGTTGTTTACTACTACTAATAGAAGTCCCAATGTGACTGGATGAGTTCTCTTCATCACATTGAAAAGGAAGAGAACAAATTGTCTCTTGAAGTGATGATGGAAGAGGTGCCTGATAAAAGCCTTGTTAGTCTAGTGCATGAGCATTTAAAAAGGATTTGGGGATCCTGGATTGGTCTAGGAACTTGGTTTGGCCATTGGAAGAGAGTTAGAGACTTGTCTCCTTAATCTTAGGTGAAATCGAATAAAGAAAGAGTTTACTGGTTCCAATCTTATCAGTACCTCATCTGGAGGAACATATCTAAGTATCAACACTGAAACTGCAACCATTGTAAATGCAACAAGTGTCCCAACACTCACCTACACCAACAAGAGCTTGTCAAATACTAGTTATAGGCTAAATGGTGATTTATGTACTGGACCAAGTAAATTTAGTGAATCATAATGCGTCTGAGTTACCATGCCCGCAAGTTGTGAAACATCCATAAAGAAAGCTAAGATTGCTGCACAAAAGCCAGTTGCTATAGTCCCTTTAAAAGGAACCTGAGTGTGTTGATTCACATCCGAGAAAAATGAAGGCAACAAACCATCCCTCGCCATTGCCATCAGAATCCGCGGCTACAATAAGTACCAAGCGCTGAACATAAGTAGGGTCCAAAAGAAATCAACATATCATAATTACTACTTGAATTATGTTTCTAGTTTACCTGAGGGAGAATAGAGCCTATTAAAGCAGAACAAAGAGCCATGACAGCACCTAAAGTTATCAAATATCTATAAGAGAAAAAAAAATCAAACTCAAAACAAGTTCTGTCAATGAACAGAAATTGCATTTAAACCAATTCATGGACTTACGCGGCCCATTGAAGTCCATGACTAGCAAATGCAGAAGATATTGGAGTGTCAGGGTCCATAGCATAATACGGAACTAAACCAACAATAACAATAGACACCATCATGTATAGCAAACAACAAAGCAGGAGCGAAAGACCAATACCGAGCGGTAAATCCCGCTGAGGACTTTTCACCTGCATATGAAACAACAATGTAGTAAGTATCTATATATAGAACAATGCTTAAAAGCATAAGAAATATGTATGATGATACTGACCTCCTCTGCCATACTTGCAACTGAATCAAATCCAATGTAAGCAAAGAAGACTGTAGCAGATCCAGTAAGCATTCCATCAACTCCATATGGAAAATACCTAAGAAACCAAAAGCACAATATATATTTCATAGAGATTCTACTATACAATATGATGGTGGTGATATAATGAATGCTATATTTACCCTGATGGAAGTTTATAACCAGTCCAACCTGTTTTGAAACATAGATAAGTACCAGCTACTATAACAAATAGCATGACAAACACATTTACGGTTGTTACAATTCCCTGCACAAATGTGCTCTGCATAGAAAAGATGTTTCGCTTTAAAAACATGGTTCGAGTTTGTCCAAACGATGAAATCAATATCATTTTAAAGCATAACCTCTTTTACTCCAAGGCACAAGAGCCCTGTTACAATGAAGACTAGTACAGCAGCACATGGATCAACAACCATATCGAGGCCTGGGATTTGATGACGAGCTAATACTGTAGGCAGACAATCTTCACCACCAAAAAGCAATGCCTATCACATAAAAACAGAAGAAGAAATACAAATTGATGAACACAAAAACATGACTTAACAAGAATCCTTGAGAATAAAGTCATTGGCTTAAGCTTTCTAGCTCAAAAGATAATGATCTTATAGAGCTTTACAGTCCGTATAGAATTCTAAACTTAAGTTCAGCAAAACAATATAACAACCATTCTACAAGAAACAAAACTATGAATGCAGACGATGTGAGCGAGCCTTAAGCCATCAGTCTTGTCCAAATAAACAGAGGAAACAAACTTCAACCTCGATCTGAAATGCAAGCAAAGAGAAGATAGAAACCATTCAAAAGGGGCAACAAACCAGATTTGGAGATATTCCACGGGCAACTGTTGAACCACCAATTGTGTATTCAAGAATCAATGCCCAACCAATCAACCACGCCACACTGCAATACCCATCAACTTAGATAATAAACCAAATGACGAAGAAAACCCCGAGAAACCGCTAGATAACTTAATAAGCAAGTGAAATGTTACCCTTCCCCAATGCAAATGTAAGAATAGTGATAGGCACTCCCAGCTGAAGGAAAACGACTAGAGAGTTCCGCATAGCAAAACGCGGAAAGTGCAGCGGAAATTCCAGCTATAAGGAACGAAAAGGCGAGAGCAGGTCCTGAATGCTCTCTAGCTACTGTTCCAACAAGAATATAAACCCCTGCTCCAATTGTTGATCCAACACCTAAGTTGTAGAATCAAACTCTGAAGTTTAGTGAAGAAGATAGTCAAAAACTAAAAAAAAACAGACCCAAAATTCAGATATTCATTCTTCAGAAGAAATCATATGGCAAATCTTTCTCTGTTTTGGCAAATAAATAGATTTATTTATTCCTTGAAGGTACATATATAAGAAAACAGAGTGATGTCAAAGATATATATAAGAAAATAGAGGGAATTATCTTCCCAAAAAACAGAGGATTATAGAAACTGATAGTTAAAAAATTAACACTTAAGAACCTAACTAATCAAGACACAAACAGCTTCAATGTTCGTTAAACATCTACAAATCAAGATACCATAGACAAAACATCAGATTTAATAGATTTATATGATAAGAAATTCAAAGACTTTCTAAGAAACCCAGATTCTTGAAAAGAAAAGTTCATTTCAAGAAAACAAAAATACCAATTGCAATCAAGTGAGGAAAGGTCAAGGCTTTGGCGAGCTGTTGGTGATGATGAGTCTCAGCTTTGCCATTTGAAGAGTCGATGTGTTTCCTTCTTACTAAGTTTCTTAAGCATCCCCATGAATTGTCACCACCACCTCCTTCGTTTTGAGTATCCATCATAATTAAAACCCATTAACACAACAACACTTATGAAATATTCGTTGATGACATATTATAGAAATATTCTTTGATGACATAATATAACTGGCCAAATCAATAATAATTATATCTAAAAGATTCTCAACCATATAATTCTCAATATATTTGGGATTAAAGAAAAACTAGTTGTCTCGTTGTCTGCTAGTGCTACGAGCCTTCCCCACGGTTTGATATTTTCTGGCTTTTTTATAGCCTTTTTTTTGATAAAAAAAAATAATTCTTTTATTATATCATAAATCGTCGATTTAACCTTCACGACTAATAAATCTATTTCTTACAGCTTTTATATTAAATAATTTCATGGAAGACTTTA
The DNA here is from genome assembly GCA_028015245.1 of Cardamine occulta. Taxonomy (NCBI): domain Eukaryota; kingdom Viridiplantae; phylum Streptophyta; class Magnoliopsida; order Brassicales; family Brassicaceae; genus Cardamine; species Cardamine occulta. Next base: position 4,064,192 of record CM051389.1, read on the forward strand.
CAACCAACAATTTTATCTTACTGGCTAAAAAAATTTACTCTAATGATATTTTTAACCATAAAATTATGAAAAGTTTGGGATAAAAAAAAAATAATTCTTAGCTACATGAATTATTGGCCACGGCATAACTACACATTGCGAACTAATTTAATGTTCTCATAACTACTTGACTTCACATAGTGACATACACGAAGTATTATGTGTCATATGCGTAACATCCCAACCATCACTTTTTTACTTTTCTGGTGTAACGGATGATGATTTCAGTGACTGAAAAAATCCGATCCGGTTTGGTTAATTATCTATTTGGAATTGGGTCAAACATTCAATCTAATTTACTAATTAAACCGACCCAAAATAAAACTAAACCATTGATCCAATCGAATTGAAATCCAAAAGAATTAAATCAAATCAAACATTAAAAGAAAAAATTCAAACGACGATTCACAATTCGTTTTTTTTTTCTCTCACAAGCCCTAGAACAACCAAGAGAAAAAAAAAAGAATTTGAATCGCCGTTTGAGTTTTTTTCTTTCTAATGTTTGGTTTGATTTAATTTTTTTTGGGTTTTAATTGGATTGGATCAATAGTTTAGTTTTATTTTGGGTCGGTTTAATCTTAATTTGGACTGGTTTAATTTTAATTTGGACTGGTTTAATTATTAAATTAGATTAAATTTTTGACCCAAATCAAAATGGATATTTAACTAAACCGGGTCAGATTTTTTCGATCACCAGAATAGAACCGGAATCATCATCCGTTATACCCGAAAAGTGAAAAAGTGATCGTTGGAATGTTGTGCACATGACACATAATACTTCATGTATATCACTATGCAAAGTTAATACTTCATATAGTTACGAGAACATTAAATTAGTTCGCATGTGTAACTATGTCGTGGCCAATAGTTCTTGTAGCTAAGAATCATTTATCCAAAAAAAAATGAATTGTCAATATCTCCCACTAGGGTCTGGCACGTGGCTTCAACACGCCCAAGTTTTTCTCTCCCAATCTCTAAACATCGCATTGCTGTCTGTAAATCTGCGTAGAGGTCAAAGCACGGTGGCTCTGGCAGCACTGCCTTTGGCCACCCCGTCTATAGCTTCTTTTCTTTCTACAGTGACCGATCAGCTGTCGATGATGTCGAGAACAGGGACAACAAGAGCATTGTATTGATATCATCTGTTGGTTTTTGCTTGCTATTTCAAAATTCAGGTAACTGATTTCCACCTCCGGACATTGATTTCAATCGTTTGACATATGATACTTCTTTTGCCTGTTCATCTTGGACTCTTTTCTCATGGATAGTCTTCCTAATCTGCTTAAGATTTCACCAAGATTACAATATCTCACATTAATTCTACCAAAACTATTCCTCTCTAACTCTTAAAAACAGAAAAGAAGGTAGTTAGTTACCTCGAGCAGAGGCAGAGTCTTGTTCTCTATGCTGTCTCATTCATTTCCGCAAAACCAGCTAAAGCAGCTCAAAGTTCGCATAAGAAAGTTACCTCCAAGATTTGTATACACATCGTTGTGATTGAGTACCCAGCAGAAAATAATGCATTTTTACTTCCTGGTCGCTTCTACAACCTCTAGGATATTCCTTGCTGGGAGATCATTTGGGTGATCGATCTCCTCAGTCTCTTGAAGAACAACATGTTGTCTACGCAGCACTTGATACTCATTTGCGTCACTGTCACTGTCATGATTCTCATTTGGATCATCGCCAGAGCATCCATTTTTAATAAGAAAAGCGCTGATGTCGTGCGTTAGAAGACCACATACTTCACATAATCGTCACAGATGCTCATATGTGAGGTGCAAACACTACAAGAAATTTTGCCGCAAACAGACGGAATTTTTGATGTACTCTTATCCGTCGGAAATTTCCGATGGCTCACTGACGGTATTCTAAAAACTTATATCAATTTTCGATGGACTAGCGTCCATCATAAATTTCCGATGGATTTCCGACAGCAATTGACAGACTCGTCAAAAATTAAGAACGTTGTTGTTTACTGTTGTTGTAGCCATTGTCGAGGCGTTATTTTCTGACAGTATTCCATCAGAAAATACGAACGTTAATATAGCTGTTATAGTAGACGTTAGAATTTTGAATGTTCTGATGGATTTCCGACGGAATTCTGACGGCCTGCGATTCTAAATATATGTTTCCATCTTTCTCCATTCATTCACAATTACAAATTCTTTCTTCAATATCTTTTTTTAAATTATCTTCTTCAAATTATTTTCTTTAAATATTTTCTTCAAATGTTTTCTTCAAATGTCTTCTTCAAATTATTTCGGATCATGGATGGATGGAGAAATAAAGAATCTGGAGTCAAACTTATTAAATGACGAGTATGCCCGAGAGATATGCGAATTCATGGAAATGGCGGGAAATCAACCACGAACCAAAAAAAATGCTAAGTTGAAATGTCTATGTTCACTTTGCTGGAATTCTTATAATATTAAGGTAGAGTTAGTTTGGCATCACTTGTATAGCAATAAGTTTATGCCGGATTACAAGATTTGATATTTACACGGAGAATTTTTTTTTGATTATAGTAGTACTAGCGAATCATATGTTGCTAATAGTGTAGGAGAACGAACAAAAGTAGATGTTGGTGTAGGAACTGTTGAGATAGTGAATAATGCATTTAGGAAGAATATGCAGTCAGCTGGTGATAATAGAGATAGGATTGAAGAATTTAATTTAGAAGTCGCCAGTTTTTTGATCTGTTAGATGCAGTGAAGCAGCCATTATATAGCGGTTGTAAAGGTCATTCACCGTTATCATCTACTAGTAGAATGATGACTATCAAGATAAATTTCAATTTGGCGAAAAAATGTGTAGATGCATTAGCAGATTTTGTGAAAGATATTTTGCCTAAAGATAATCTTTCAAAGCATCATACTACGAGGTACAAAAACTTGTAGCTAGTCTTGATTTGCCATATCAGATGATAGATGTGTGCATCGACAACGGTATGATTTATTGGAGAGAAAATAAAAACCGCAACACGGCATAGGCAATGAGATGGCATGCGGAACATCGTTAAGATGGAGAGATTACACATTCTTCAGATGCAGAAGCATGGAAGCATTTTCAATCATTTTATCCGGATTTTGCGTATGAGAGAAGAAATATGTACCTTGGGCTATGTACAGATGGTTTCAACCCATATGGAAAGCATGGAGTATAGTATTCATTGTGGCATGTTATTGTAACACTATATAATTTGCATCCATCTTTGTGTATGCGTAAAGAATTTTTGTTCCTCTCCATTTTTGTTCTTGGCCTAGAGCATCAGAAGAAATCTCTCGATGTATTCCTCCAGCCATTGATCAATGAGTTACAAATACTTTGAGATCATGGTTTCATAGCGTATGATGTTTCTTGTATGAGAATTTTATGATGCGTGCGGTTCTAATGAGGAGCATAAGGGATTTCTCAGCATATGGTATGTTGTCTGGATAGATAACCTATGAAAGATTATTGTGCCTATATTGCCAAGACAACACCAATGCATTCCAATTGCAGCACGGAAGAAAAAACATGTTGGATTGATTGTCATAGAAGGTTTCTACCAAGTGATCATCCGTATTGTCCGTCTAGGATATTTTTACAAAGAATAAGCAAGTGTTTGACGGTCCACCTCCTAACTAGAGCAGTTAAAAGATTTTGGTGCATAGCGGACTCCTTATTATGGGGGTAATAGGTATGATCCTGTTTACGTTGTTAGTGTATTTTATAGTTGGCACAAAAAAAGTATTTGTTGGGATTTGTTTTATTGGAAAAATCATTTATTGAGATACAATTTCGATTAATTAATATTATAATATTTGTTAAAATTTAATAATATTAAATTTAAAATAAAGATTTTAATTAATGCTATATTTTTTGAGGGGAACGAAGGCTTCTTAGAATACCGTGTTGATCATTATCACAGTGAAAGACTGAGAAAGTCATAGAGAGAGCATTTTAGTAATATTAAGAGTTTGAGATGACATAGCTCAGGAGGCTAACCACAAAAATAGTTGTCGGTGACTAACAGAGCTCCGTCATTGGTTTCCCAATTTCTACCTCTCACCCAAATCTCCACCGATCTACTCTTTGCTTAATTAGCCTCCCGATAAACTTTTCTTCCATTTATAGTTCTCAGATTTACATATATACACCAATTTGGTGCTAACATTCAAAATGGAGAGGTTTTTAAAACAAGGTAGTTTTTATTGTAGAAATACTAATAATATAATAAGGTAAGATATATATATATATATTATATGTGTGATATATATTTATGGTGATGAGTAGTGAAAAGACGTGAGAGAAGTGAATGTTTATTACTTTTCTACTATCATTCATCTTAACATAACAATCTATATTTATAAGCATACTTAATCGGTTGATTCACCGACATAATAATAAATAAATAAACATATTAAAAATAGATAATCATTGATTTGTAACACTCTCCCTTGATTATCCGTTATTATTGATGTATTACATATTGCCTCGTTAAAAACTTTATCATGGAAAAACCAAATGGGATAAAAACCATGACAAGAGAAAAAGAGTACAGTGACGTAATCTCCTCCTGAAATGATGGACAAATCTTCTTCTTCATAAATCATGTAGGTGACGCATTCTGATACTATGAACATATTTTCTGAATGTTGTAGTTGGAAGCGCCTTTGTAAACAAATCAGCAGCATTGTCCATTGAGCGGATATATTAAATATCTACTTCTTGATTCTTCTCGAGTTCTCGTATATATGAAAAAAATCTTGGGGGAATATGTTTCGTTATGTCGCTCTTGATATAGCCTTCTTTGAGTTGGGCGACACATGCAGCATTGTCTTCGAACAGTTTTGTTAGCTCTTTATTAATGACTATTCCGCTTGATTCTTGTATATATTGAGTCATCGATCTGAGCCACACATATTTTCTACATGCCTCGTGAAGTGCAATGATCTCGGCATAATTTGATGAAGTAGCAACCAAAATCTTCTTTTGGGAACACCAAGAGATTGCAGTACCTCCAATTGTGAAAACATATCCTGATAGATAGGCTGTATCTGCAAAACCAGGTAAAACAAAAGTAGAGTTTCTAGGGTAAAACAATCCAAAGTCAATTGTTCCCTCAAGATAACGAAAATATGTTTTATTCCATTCCAATGTCTGCGCGTAGGAAATGAACTATATCTTGCAAGAAAATTTATAGCAAATGCTATATCTGGTAGGGTACAATTTGCAAGATACATAAGTCTACCAATAGCGCTCATATAAGGTACTTCAGGATCTAAAACTTCTTCGTTGTCCTCACAAGGTCGAAATGGATCTTTATCAATATTAAGTGACCTATTGACCATCGGAGTACTCAAAGGAGTCGTTTTATCCATATAAAAGCGCTTTAAGATCCTTTTCGTATAATTTGATTGATGTGTAAAAATTCTATTTTGATGATGCTTGATCTGGAGTCTAAGACAAAATTTTGTCTGCCCAAGATCTTTCATTTCGAACTCTTCTTTCATATGAGTTCTGGCATCATCAATCTCCTTTTGAGTTTCAATTATGTTCAGGTCATCCACATATATAACGATGATCATAAAACCAAATAAGGATTTCTTAATAAATACACAAGGGCATATCACATTGTTGGTATATCCTTTACTCAACAAATATTCACTAAAGCGATTATACCACATGCGTCCAGATTGCTTTAATCCGTAAAGTGATCGCTGTAATTTGACTGAACATATTTCTTTAGCTTTTGAGATTAATGCTTCAGGCATTTTCAATCCTTCAGGAATTTTCATATATATCTCATTATCAAGTGATCCATATAAATATGCAGTCACATCATCCATTAGATATATTTTTAGATTTTTGGATGCCGCTAAGCTCATCAAAAATCTGAAAGTAATTGCATCCATAACCGGGGAAAATATTTTTTCATAATCAATTCCCGGCCTTTGAGAAAATCCTTGGGCAACAAGTCGGGCTTTGTATCTTGTTACCTCATTTTTCTCATTTCTTTTTCGAACAAAAACCCATTTATATCCAATGGATTTTACATGTTCAGGTGTTGTGACGATATGTCCAAAAACTTTTCTTTTCTTTTATTGAGGGAGTTCAACTCAGTTTTCATGGCCATTTTCCATTTCTCCCAATCAGATCTTTTTGGCATTCTAATATGGATTTTGGATCTGGATCATCACTTTCATAATCAATTTTCTTGGATACAGAGAATAAAAAAATTCCATCATCATCTTCTATCTCATTTCTACCCCATACTTTTCTATTTTGGGCATATTTGATGAAAATCTCATGTTTTTCTATATCAGTTTCGTCTTCAGGACTTTTATTTTCGTCTTCAGTACTTTTCGCTATATTTGGTTCTTTGTATCCATCTCATTTATTTTTTCCAATTTCTTTTTCTTTTAGAGAATTTTATCTTTTGATCCCACTGGTCTCCCCCTTTTCAATTGAACTTTGAGTTCATTTATTATTTTTCCATCATTTTGTTCTTCTGAAATATTAATTCTTGATGGAACATTCGCAGTGAGTATCTATGATTTGTCACCTTTTTTGTATCAGTGAACGCATCTGGCAATTGATTTGCCATATTCTGTAAATGTACAATTTTTTAAACTTCCAGTTCACGTTGTTTCGTAGGAGGATCAAGGTACAACAACGACGATGTGCATCATATAATATCTTTTGGAACTTTCTTAATTCCTCCTCCTAACGCTGAGAATTCATCTTCATTAAAATGACAATTGGCAAAACGTGCTGTAAACATATCACCAGTTCGCAGTTCAAGATAACGAATTATACTTGGTGATGTATAGCCGATATATATTCCCAATTTCCTCTGTGGTCCTATTTTTTTGTTCTTTGTGGTGGAGCTATAGAGACATAAACCGCACACCCAAAAATTCGGAGATGGGATATATCTTACTCCTTGCCAGATACTAATTGTTTTAGGGAGTACTTATGATATGCACTTGGCCGTATTTGAACTAGTACAGCAGCATGCAAAATTGCATGACTCCATACTGAAATTGGAAGCTTTGTTCTCAATATGAACGGTCTAGCAATAATTTGTAACCGTTTTATCAAAGACTCGGCTAAGCCATTTTGTGTATGAACATGCGGGACCGGATGTTCAACATCAATTCCTAATGACATATAATAGTCATTGAAGGCTTGTGAAGTGAATTCACCAGCGTTATCAAGTCTTATTTTTTTTATTGTATAATCAGAGAATTGTGCTTTCAACCTGATTATCTAGGCAATGAATCTTGCGAAAGCCGTATTTCGTGTAGTCAACAGACATACATATGACCATTTGCTGGATGCGTCAATCAATACTATAAAATATCGAAATGGCCCGTATTGTGGGTGAATAGCCCCACATATATCACCATGTATTCTCTCTAAGAATACTGAAGATTCATTCCCTATTTTAGCTGGTGACAGCCGAGTTATTATTTTTTCTTGAGAACAAGCATTACATGAAAAGTCTCTCGATTGAAAAATCTTCTGATTTTTCAACGGATGGCCATATGAATTTTCCATAATTTTTTTCATCATGACTGAACTAAGATGCCCTAAACGTTCATGCCAGATTTTGAATGTACTTATAAACTTCGGGTTTACTGTAATATATGATTCAGTCGTATTTATTTTTGTGGAATATATTCTGGAGAATAGAGCTGCTAACTCTTCTAATATCCGTTTTCTCTCCGAAATAACTGATGTAATGCAAAGATATTTAATGTCATTCTTAACAAATTTCTGTAAGATTTAGGAAAAAATAATGCATCATCTATTTCAAATTTTGTTCCCCTTGGCATTGAAAAACTGACTCTTCCAGAGCCCATAATAATTTTCTCATTACCGGATATAGTATTTATACTTCCAACGGAATCTTTTATTTTAAGGGAGGAGAAATACTTTTTATCCTTAATTATTGTCTGCGTTGTAGCACTGTCTACCAGACAAATGTCTCCATTTCCGATGTCAAAAATTGACATTTTCTGAATTTAAGAATATTCATAAAAAATAAATTAATATAACAAAAACAAAAAACAGATAAACAAAGCACTATTAAACATTAGGTTTTTAGTTTTTATCTTCTTCTTCAGGAAGATTAACAAGCATAACTATGTGTACATCATGTCATAGTTTCTTTCTTCAGGAAGATCTTAGTCATTTTGTTTCTCGTTGATGGCTTCAGGATCAACAACAAAATCAGCAATATCGAGAGAGGTATCATCATTTAAGCCATCGAAAGAAGGTCCGGGGTCGCCATGAATGAAGTTGGTTTCATTTGCTATTTCTTTAGTCTTTTGTGATTCTTGATACAGATCAGCCAAATGTTTAGGCGTACGACAGGTACGGGACCAGTGTCCTTTCACGCCACATCTGTAGCAAGAATTTTCATGCTGCATATTTGTCACACTACCAACTTCTTTCTCTTTGAACCTTTTATTATTTATTTCACCGTTGAAATCATTAGGACGAAATTTTTTTCCTTGTCCACGTCCACGGCTACGTCCATATCCTCCTCGTCCACGGCCACGATCATAACCTCGACCGCGCCCTCGTACATTATAATTGGATGATGTAATATTCGCTTCTGGGAATGAAGCTGATCCAGTAGGACGAGTTTGATGGTTTAACATCATAAGTTCATTATTTTGTTCAGCAACCAATAGAACTTGCATCAACTTTGAATACTTCTGGTATCCATTCGCACAGTATTGTTGCTGCGAGATTACGTTTCCAAGATGAAAAGTTTGGAGAGTTTTTTTCGATCATATCATAATCACTTATCTTCTCTCCACATAGAATTATCCTGGAAGTAATTCCAAACAAAGTAGAATTATATTCACTAACACTTTTGTAATCTTGAAACCGGAGATTCAACTACTCATGTTTAGCTTTCGGTAAGATCACATATTTCTGATCATCGAACCTATCTTTGAGTGATTGCTAAAGATCTGCAGGATCTTCTTTTGTCATATATTCATCTTTTAAACCATCATGGATATGGTGAAATAAAAATATCATAGTATTAGCCTTTTTTTCTTCTAGAGTAGGCTTTGATTTATCGATGGTATAAAGGAGCCCTCTTCCTTTTAAATGCATCTTTGCTGCGACTGCCCACCTCATATAATTATTTCCAGATATTCAAGGGTAGCAATCTCGAATTTTGCTAAATTTGACATGATAACTGTATAACAATTTATCAAGCATAAATTTAATTAAAATTCAACTTAAAAATCAAATTTAAATGGCATGATGAAATTTTAAAAATTTGTAAGCATAATAAAAACATAAATTAAATAACAAATAATTTACGATAATAAATAAAAATTAAAAGAACAATAATTTAAAACGTATAATTTATCTTCTAGACAAATTTATTATGTCTTCTGGACATAGAATTCTTCTAGAACTTTCATGTATATCTTCTGGACATAGAGTTCTTCTAAAATTTTTTCAATAAATGTCTTCTGGACATTTAGTTGTAGATAGGGCTTTGATCTGAGGTGACATAGTCTACCATATGATCATAAGTCGTTTGAGGTGGCAGAGCCTACCATATGATCTGAGGTGACATAGTCTACCATATGATCATCATGATCGTAAAAAGGCATAACCTCTAATAACGATCAATTCGGAGAAGACAACGCCTATCATCCTGAAATAACATATAAACGGAGAAGGCATGACCTATCTTTCCGTTAACATAAATCAAATCTCACATTTTTTATATTAGAGCGAGTCGTGCTGATAACGTATTGTAGAAATACTAATAATATTATAAAGTAAAATATATATATATATATATATTATATATGTGATATATATTTATGGTGATGAGTAGTGAAAAGACGTGAGAGAAGTGAATGGTTATTACTTTTCTACTATCATTCATCTTTACATAATAATCTATATTCACTGACATAATAATAAATAAATAAAAATATTAAAAATGGATAATCATTTATTTTTCAAGTTTTAATTTGTGGATTGGGTAGTTTTTAGGGTAGTTTAGTTTTAACTTGAAATTATCTAATCTAACCCCACAACTATCTAGAATTAACCATAATGCCATTGAAGACAAATTAAAAAGAAAATATAGATCTATTCTCCTCGTCCATCTTCTTCCTCCTCTTCTGCAATTAATTGAAATTTTTTTTCTCTCCTCTCATCTTATCTTCTTTGTTTTCTTCTCTTTTATCCTTTATCCAAATCAAACAGATCTTCCAATTTCAAATCCGATTCTCAAGCGTGTGCAAGAATTTCTTCAATTTTAGAACAATTGCAGCATCGGTTAGATCAATTTCAATCTTCATCTTCGTCTCAAAGCTTGATCTTTCGTGTCTGTGATTTGATTTTTGGAGGCTTTTCGATTTAATTTTGTGAGTTTCCTTAAAACAAACTTGTATTGGATATTTTGGTTTGAAAACACAACATGTCCACATGACTATGCCAATCTTATTCCTGAATCTTATAAATGCTAAGAAAGTAAATTTATTAGAGAAAACGAGAGAAGAATCTGTAATCTTAATTCTTGAATTTTCAGTTGAAGTAGTTGGAATTCGTGCAATCTTGTTTCATTACTCTGTAAGCATGTCTTTGTGTTTCTTCTACAAAGCAAAAGTCTTAGATTGTGTCTCGTATGTGGTTTCAGTGCTTTAGGTTTGTCTTTAGCCATGGACAAAGAGGTCACAAAGATTGAAAGTGATGACACTACATCAGTTGAGATCAAAGTGTTGTTATTCGCTAGAGCTCGTGAGCTCACATGTGTGCCTGATCTAACATTGAAGATGCCATCAGGTAGTACAACACAGAAATGTATGGATGAGTTAGTACTCAAGTTTCCAAGCTTAGAGGAGGTTCGTAGCTGCGTCGTTCTTGCTTTGAACGAAGAATATACAACCGATTCCGCCATTGTTAATCACAGAGATGAGTTAGCCATCATACCTCCAATAAGCGGCGGCTAAATGCATTTGAGACTTGGGTTTGTATTATCATTGGCAATAATCCAAAATGTAAGAGTTAAGGAATAAAAAGTTTACAACAGTTCAAAATGCATTTGAGACTCGGGTTTGTATTATCATTGGCAATAATCCAAAATGTAAGAGTTAAGTAATAAAAAGTTTACAACAGTTCTAAATGCATTCGAGACTCGGGTTTGTATTATCATTGCCAATAATCCAAAATGTAACAGTTAAGGAATAAAAAGTTTACAACAGTTCTACTTAATGTGGTTCTCTTTGACAATATGACAATCATGACTTCTTCATCTCGATATCGATTATCATTAATCATTCTAACAATAAGAAAAGAAAGTGATTCATCGCTAGTTTAGTAGCGACGTGGTCTTGAATTGTTACTATCTAGTGCTGAACCAAGAACCCTTCTACTGTACTCCAAACTGGCTCCATTCGAGTGCGTAGATACTCCTGGTGGAGGTGGCTCTGCAAAAACAGAAAACAAACCAAAGTTCATTAATTTCATACTTAAAAAGACAGTTAGAAGGTTCTTGATTTCGTAATCTATGTTAAATTTGGCAAAGAAGCAGCTAAATTCTCATAACTCATAACATTGAAACTGCAAAGTTTTGTTGGATTACAGTCTATCTTCTACATTTTGGCTTACTTGTGTCAATGCTTTTAATTTTTCATTTCTAAGAAACCATTCAATCTTTTAGTTTGTTCGATGAATCAAGAAGGATAAAGTAAAACAAAAGAACAAACCTTGAGTGTAATCCAAAGGAGAAGGTGGAGAAATCAATTGTGAAGAGAATCTCTCTGAATTCTGATGATAAGCTCTATCTGAATACTCGAAAGCCAAAGTCTGTGGTCTCGATCTATGACCGGAATTCGCAGCAGATAACGAATTCGCCGGTGATTTATCCTGTCCAGATATCTAATTCCACCAAACAAAATCAACAACCACAATATCAAAAATTCAAAATCACAAAAACAAGAATTCAAAATCATTCAGAGAGTAAAAGAGATAGAGAAGACTCACAGCGAATTTCAAAGTTCTATTGTAGAGAGAAACAAGACCGGAGAAAAGATTAACGGCGTAATCAGCGATTTCTTCAGATTCATACTCAGCAAATGCAAAGCCTTTAGGTTTATCAGTTTCTTTATCACGAGGAATGTGTAGATCCATTACTCTACCAGCTTGAATCATTATATCATACAAAACCCTATCGCTTACTCTCTCGTCTACGTTCCCTGTTTTTTGAATAATCATTTTTCAGAAGATTTGACTTCACTTTTTCGATAAAATTTTAAGAATGTATGTGCTGATTTATTTTTAGATTAATGGAGATTTTTGAAGAGGAAGTTACCTATGTAAACGGTGCAATTGGAGTTCCCAGACACCCAAAGACACGTGCCATCAACAAGACACGTGTATGATGAGAACTCAAAAGTTTTCCTACTTCATCCTCCACCATCTGAGGCTTCTGAGCCATCGAGACTGGTGAAGGTACATCTCTTAAGCATGTGTATCTGTAAAACATGATAATAATGTATTGGGTATTTCTATAAGCAGCACTAATACAATTTGTTATTTGTTAAAAGCAAAGATTTGTTTTGCCAATTCTGTAACTAATATACCTTATATAACCACTCATTGGAGTTTGTGGAACTCAAGTTGATTTCTGTCTTCACTTATATAGTTTTGTTATTGCATCGTTAAATACATTATATGTTGTGATAATTACAGTTTTCAATTGTAAGGAACTCTAATATGTTGAAGTTACTGTTCTCTCAGGCTACTCGAAACTTTTAGATGTTTCACTCCCAACTGTTTAACGTAGTTGAGACCCCTAGTGATTGATAAAGTGACCTCTGTGAGTGTAAAAGCATTTCGATCATATTCTTCATTAGATATGGCAAACCAAACGAGTACAAAAGTGGCTAATAGAAAGTTGAAATTCAAATTTAACTTTTAAATCCTAGCAGAATTTTTTTTTTTTTTGTTAACCAAAACCATTCAAGTAGTAGGCGATCAAAACAACTCGGAAATTTTACTACTTAACGAGCCATTGACGATAGATCTTAACATTATCTTATTCCCTAAAGACTAACACTAAAAACATGGTTTTACAAAATGTGAGTTTTATTAGAAATTTACTAGTGTGTACAAAGCTGATTTATTACATAAGTGGGAAACATATCATAGGCTACAACAGAAGAAAGAGTGACTTAACCATAGAGAAACTAAGCACATCCATGTTATAAGGTTCATATCTGTAGATTATCTTTGTCTTTTTTTTCTTAAAAGAATTTTTTTTGTGTCTCTGCCTTTCAATAACTTAAAGAATTACTTTTAGTTGAAATGTGGATGAGGAGGAGGGGGGCGAATTAATCTGCATTTTTTATTCACCGCTCTGGGAGGAGCTCCACATGGTGGAGATGGTCCAGCTATTATATGCATTGTTATACCTTGTGGTAAATAAAAATGATTGATTCAGTTGTCATCAATACGTGTAAACATAATAAATCAAGCAAAAATAAAACACAGCTGCACCACTGATGAGGTTATATTACATTTACCTCAGGTGAAATTATAAATTTGTTTTATCTTATATTAAGATGTGGACAATATATGAACTATTTAACCCTTTATGAGTTGATTTTGGCATGAAAACCCACAAACCTTCAAATTTTGAAAAACGAAAGACATCTTCAACAATTCTAAAAGTCTGAAAATTCTGGTAGAAGAAAATTTAGTCTTAAATCGTTTTGCGATTGTAGAACAAAGTCCTTCAAACAAAAAATTATTCTCTTATGTACTTTCATTTTTTATGCACTTATGTATTCACAATTTAGGAAAAAATTCAGGAGATCGTGTGAAAATATACTGACCTAACTTACGGTACGTAATATCACCATTGCCTCTGAGATAAGATAGACATATAAGAAGTAGAAGAAGATATGATGTTTTGGTAGTCATTGGCTCTCAATGAAAGTTAACACACACGCTTTATATATATATATATAAGTATTTTATTACTAAAAACCCCTCGACTAAAAATGTATCGTAAAAAAAAATCTTTTAATTATATATTTAATGAAAAAAATCTTCAACTTTAAATCTGTTAATAAAAAACCTTTCAGTCTATAAGTCCGTTAAAATTTTAAAATGCAGCGTTTTCTAAAATTTAAAATGACAATTTTTACTAATAAAACTCTTTAACTAAAGATAAATCGTAAAAAAAACCTTCAATTATATATTTAATGAAAAAATTTCTCAATTTTAAATCTGTTAATGAAAAATTCATCTATTTACGGTGCTGAAAAAATTTAAAAGTTGAGAGATTTTAATATCATAGGTCCATCACTATTAATTTTTGCCGGCCATACTATTAAAAACACATATTATTAATTTTTTTGCCGGCCATACTATTAATTTTTTCACATTACTAATTATTTTCACAAAACATACGGTCTATATTCCATGCATATCAATTGGTAAGTGAGTAATTAGCTGTCAAGTATAAACACTTAGAATAGTGTGGAAATTCATGTGTGTGTTATCTTTATCTACCCAAATAAGTTGAAAGGATTCAATCCATATGACATTCTGATTTTTAGACATTTGGAATGTGTAATTTTACTAAGATGAAAATTCAATCGTTACGACATTTTTATTTATGCATAAGTTTGGTTTATGTGAGCTGATTTAGTGAATCAAAGATTATACTTAAATGTGGGAGAAATGTTGGAGTTTAAGTTAATCAACGGTTATTTATGAACCGTTACAACTATTGAAGTGATAGTTATTATATTAAACATACAGTTGCAAACATATGTCACAACCTAATATGATCTTAGATGAAGATCAAGTCCCTTACAATCTCTTTTTATGGGCTATGCTCAATCGAATGCAATTTCGGATGGCTGAGTCATCGCGGAATGGTTCGGCGGAGCAGAAGAACTCATGGGGGAGGTGATGAAACGATTGGGTTGAATCGTGGAGCGAGTGATACTTCCAGAGTTTGCGGAATAGACTCCGAACTATCGATCTTACTTAGGCTTAGATATGACACACTAAGCGGTTGCAAGAGAAAGAGATATGACACACTCTTTCGGATTAAACGATTTGAAGAGAAAATGTTTAGAAAATGAAAAGGTTTAACGAAAATATCTCCAGAAGTTGCAGAGTAAATATAAAGAAAAAGAAGAAGGTCTCGAGAAGGCAAAAGGACAGACAGTCTTCTCGGAAACACAACATACAATTAAAACAAGTTTTAAACCAACCAATTTAAGATTAATAAAACTCCTTCCCTCCAAGTCTTCTTAGCATCGTTATCAATCGGGACCGATGTAAAAGTGTGTGTAACATGCCTCGTTAAAAACCTCTCTTGAAAAACCACGTGGGATAAAACCAAGAGGAAGGAAAAAGAGTGCAAGAACACACACCTCCCATTGATAACCCGTACTTAGCTTGAATCACAACCAATGTAGTTGGTTCAGCTGTCTCACTAAGGTTGCTTTCAGCTCGAGATAATAGTGTAGTAATGGCTTGCTTAAGCTTCTTAGCTTTGGTCCTTGTGATTGGTCCAATTGGTACTTCCAAAGCTCCATTCTCATCTTCAAGCTCTTTAGCTCCAAGCCCCTGAACTTCATACTACTGATCCCCTATCATATCATCCCCTCCTTCTTGAAAAAGATTTGACCTCAAATCTGATTCACCTGCAACAAAAGGTACAAGATCAGCAACATTAAAACTAGGGTTCACATTATACTTACCTTGCAGATCCAATTGGTAGGCGTTGTTGTTGATCCTTTTGATGACTTTAAAGGGTCCATCCATTCTCGGCTTCAGCTTAGACGATCTCTCTTTCGGGAACCTTTATTTTCGTAAGTAGATCCACACCAAGTCTCCATCTTCAAAGATAACCTCCTTGCGGCTCTTATTGGCGTGTTCAGCATACTTCTTTGTTTTCTCTTCGATGTTTCGCCTTGCTTTTTCATGAATTTGTCTCACTATTTCTGCCTTTTTTCTCGTCCATACTAACTCTTCACTCAAAGGTAAAGGTATTAAATCCAAAGGGGAGAGGGGATTGAACCGATAAACAATTTTAAACGGAAAAAACTTAGAGGCCGAATGCACAACATGGTTATATGCATATTCAACATGAGGCAAACAATCTTCCGAAGTTTAAGGTTCTTTTTAATCAATGCTCTTAGAAGTGTAGACAAGGTCCTATTGACTACTTGCGTTTGTCCATCAGTTTGCGGGTGACAAGTAGTAGAAAATAGAAGCTTAGTACCTAGCTTAAACCATAGTGTCTTCCAAAAATATCTGAGAAACTTAACATCACGATCAGAGACTATGGACTTAGGCATACCATGTAAACGCACTATCTCTCTAAAGAACAAGCTAGCAATATTCATAGCATCATCGGTTTTATGACAAGAAATAAATTGCGCAATTTTAGAAAATCTATCCACAACCACAAATATAGTCCTTACCAGCTCTAGTCCTAGGCAATCCAACAAAAAAGTCCATAAAAATGTCATGCCATGGATGCAAAGGAATAGGGAGAGGGGTATACAAACCGTGGAGCTGTGATTTTGCCTTAGCCATTTTACAAGTGGTACATCTAGCACAGTACTTCTCCACGTCTCTCTTTATGTTTGGCCAATGGAAATGATCTTGTACCACCTTTAGAGTCTTAGCTACTCCGAAATGTCCCATTAGGCTTCCACCGTGTGCTTCCCTTAAAAACAGTTCTCTCAAAGAAGAGTTAGGAATACACAAGCGATTACTATAGAACAAGTATCCTTCATGTCTATAGTATTTTCCAAATGCAAACTTCTCACAAGAATCAAAGATCTTACCCAAATCAGAATCATTGGCGTATTGGGATTTAATTTGTTCAAAGCCAAGCAATTTAGCATCAAGAGTTGTAAGTAAGACGTACCTTCTTGATAATGCATCATCGACTACATTTTTCTTACCTTTCTTATACTTAATCACATAAGGAAAAGTCTCAATGAATTCTACCCACTTAGCATATCGTTTGTTGAGCTTTTGCTGTCCTTTGAGATGTTTGAACGACTCATGATCGGTGTGAATCACAAACTCTTTAGGCCAGAGATAATGCTGCCATGTTTGTAATGCTGCCATGTTTGTAATGCTGCCATGTTTGTAATGCTGCCATGTTTGTAATGCTCTCACCAAGGTGTAAAGCTCCTTGTCGTATGTAGGATAATTGAGAGTAGATCCTCCTAGTTTTTCGCTGAAATAAGCGATTGGTTTCTTCTCCTGCATTAAGACATCATCAATCCCTACACCAGAAGCATCACATTCTATCTCGAAAGTTTTAACAAAATCAGGAAGAGATAAAATAGGGGTGTGAGTAAGCTTCTCTTTTAAGGCTTGGAATGCTCCTTCTTGAGGTTTTCCCCATTTAAATGCCATATTTTTCTTGATAACTTCAGTGAGTGGAGCCGCTAGAGTGCTAAAGTCTTTTACGAATCTCCTATAAAAACCAACAAGCCCGTGGAAGCTTCTTACTTCTCCTACAGATTTCGGACTTAGCCATTCTCGAATTGCCTTCACTTTCTCTTCATCGACTTTAACTCCATCTGAACTCACAACAAAATCCTAAGAAAACAAGGTTATCCGCTCCAAAAGCACATTTCTTAAAATTAGCGTAAAGCCGTTCCTTTCGAAGTACCTCGAGAACCATTTTCAAATACTTAACATGCCCTTCTAGGTTATTGCTGTACACTAGATTGTCATCGAATTACACAACAACAAAATGCCCTATGTATGCTCTAAAAATGTGATTCATTAACCTCATGAATGTACTAGGTGCATTTGTAAGCCCAAATGGCATGACTAACCATTTATATAAACCTTGTTTAGTTTTAAATGCAGGTTTTCATTCATCTTCTTCTTTCATCCTAATTTGATGATATCCACTTTTCAGATCAACCTTAGAAAATATGCTAGAACCATGCAATTCATCAAGCATATCATCTAATCTAGGAATAAGAAGTCGATACTTCACCGTGATTTGATTTATAGCTCTGCAGTCTACACACATTCTCCAACTGCCGTCTTTCTTTGGTATAAGTAGAACGGGTACAACACACGGACTCATACTTTCTCTAATATGTCCTTTCTCCATTAGTTCGTTTACTTGCTTCTCCAGCTCTTTCGTTTCAACAGGATTAGTTTGGTAGGCTGGTTTGTTTGGTAATGAGGCTCCCGGTATGAAATCTATTTGATGCTCAATGCCTCGAATAGGTGGTAATCCTTCTGGACTTTCCTCGGGAAAAACATCTTGATATTCCTGCAAAAGATTTTTAACACTACTCGGCAATGCCGGTTCCAAAGTGGGTAAGCTCAATAAATTTTCTTTGAAAACAAATAAAAGTTTGGGTTTAGAGTCTTCCTTTGGTTTTCTCTCGGAAGCGTTGGATTGTACAGCTTGAGTTTCTTTCTTGTTCATGCTAAACTGATCCAAGTAAACTTCATGAGGAGTCGTGGGAGCTAAAATGACTTTTCTTCCGTGTATTCTTGACAAACAAACACCAGCTCTATTTTCTTTTCCCATTCCAAATAATCATCTGGATTACTAGTTCCATGAAATGGGGGAATACGAAGTTTAAGGCCAGCCAAGTTGTCTCTCGGAGTATTGCTTTCTCCTCGGTCACGTCTTTGTCTTCTATGATTATGGCGAGTAGAAGAGTGACTGTAATAGCTGAGCATTGACTCATGATCAGAAGTTTTCTTTGAACTGATGCTCTGTTCTCGTCGGTTAGGTCTGACACTATCTCATTCCAAACGAAGAGCTTCGAATTTTTTTTCCATCATCTTCGTCATGGTAGCCGTAAGAGCCTCCAACAAGAGTTTATTGTTTTGTGCATTGCTGGTTTCCTCTATATCTTTATCAGACATCTTATCCTGCAGGCACAAATACCAAACCCAGTAGCTAGTTCTTTTGAAATAAAACACAACCAAGCAAGCACAAAACGAAAATGACTCTTGGTATTCAATTTCATCTGATGAACCTTAACAGCGACTGTTCTCAGAAATCAATCTCGAAAAATTATCAAAACACATCCAAAATTTCCGAAAGCAATTTTAGTGAAAACTAGACTCTTTTTCGAAACAAACCCAACCGATCTCACAATTTTTGGAGTTAAAACGAATTTATAAAAATTCAAACACTGAACATCGACGGAAAACTCTTTTGCAATTAACAATCGAGAAGATCGGTCAGTTTCTAAATATCGTAGAGTAAAAAGATGAACACAACCTGATACAAAGTTGCTCTGATACCACTTAATATGATCTTAGATGAAGATCAAGTCCCTTGCAATCTCTTTGTATGGGCTATGCTCAATCGAATGCAATCTCGGATGGCTGAGTCATCGTGGAATGGTTCGGTGGAGCAGAAGAACTCGTGGGGGAGGTGATGAAACAATTGGGTTGAATCGTGGAGCGAGTGATACTTCCAGATTTTGCGGAATAGACTCTGAACTATCAATCTTACTTAGGCTTAGATATGACACACTAAGCGGTTGCAAGAGAAAGAGATATGACACACTCTTTCGGATCAAACAATTTGCAGAGAAAATGTTTAGAAGATGAAAAGGTTTGATGAAAATGTCTCCAGAAGTTACAGAGGAAATATAAAGAAAAAGAAGAAGGTCTCGAGAAGGTAAAAGGACAGACAGTCTTCTCGAAAACTTAACACACAATTAAAACAAGTTTTAAACCAACCGATTTAAGATTAATAAAACTCCTTCCCTCCAAGTCTTCTTAGCATCTTTATCAATGGGGACCGATGTAAAAGTGTGTGTAACATGCCTCGTTAAAAACCTCTCTTGGAAAACCACGTGGGATAAAACCAAGAGGAGGGAAAAAAAGTGCAAGAACACACACCTCCCATTGATAACCCTTAGTTAGCTTGAATCACAACCAATGTAGTTGGTTCAGCTGTCTCACTAAGGTTGCTTTCGGCTCGAGATAATAGTGTAGTAATGGCTTGCTTAAACTTCTTAGCTTTGGTTCTTGTGATTGGTCCGATTGGTACCTCCAAAGCTCCATTCTCGTCTTCAAGCTCTTTAGCTCCAAGCCCCTGAACTTCATACTGCTGATCCCCTATCATATCACAACCGTTGGACATTATAAAATTTATCGCTCTACATCAAAACATGATAGAGAAAATTAAAGAGTAGAGATTCATGAGACCAAAGATTGAAAAAATCATTGGTAACAAATACATAAATAAAACACAAAAAATTCTATTTGTATTTCTTGTATCTTAGCCTACAACAAGAAGAAACTTTGTTTGTCTTATTCTACAAGGGATTTCTTATAACTAAAGCCTTCATAAATGTCGAAATACTTTTTAAGGAAAATGCTCTCGTGCACGATTCATACATTATTCAAGTTCACCATATGTTACGATCCCAAAGAAACATATTCAAAAATTCCTGATTATAAATTTATAATTTGAAACCAAAATTCCGTACTTCTTCATTATTGCATGGATCAAAATTCACATGTTAAACCATTTACTAAGATTCTCAATATTCTAAAACCTAAACAAGTTATTTCATCTTCTTTTCTTATAATCATTTTTTTCAATTTAGAACACTTTACTCTCTTTGCACAAGCACCTTACCACGACCCCAATGATTTCAAAACTTCAAATGAAAATTACGGTCTAATTTTATGTATTTTCCTAGAAATAGATCGATCAAGTTGAACCGACTAAAACTGTTTTCATTTTATGTTTTTTGAAGTATTGAAACTATATATAAAAAAGCGTTTTACCAAATACGGGTCTAAGCCCAAAATCTCATAAACATAAAATAAAAAAAAAGAGCTACTAAAGTTGACTTTATATCCTACCAAGAAAAATGTTGACTTTGTTGACTATTGGACCATAAAACAGCCAAAACATAATAATTCAGTTTTAATGCAATCATGCAAATAAGTCAAAAGTCGTAACGCGGAGTGAGGAAAATATTTGGCAGTATGACAATTAGATAACCTAGCAACCGCGTTCATTTTAAATGCTACATCTAATATATAATACTCTTACTCATGAAAAATATAAAATTTTATATCTATTTACTTTCTGATAATTGTTATTTAGTTATTTGGGATAAGAAGAGTCAATGGCGATGAAGACATCGCATGTTCTTCTGCTCCGTCTTCTGCTTTGCCTGATGTTTGTGATTGGTCTTGTAGAAGCTCAAATATCAGGTAAGTTCACATATTAGAAGAATCACAATTAGTAGTAACCTTGAAACTTTTTTGATTTTGAAATAATGTATAAGGTAAAGTAAAATGAAAATCTATAACGATGTTGTAAACGGAGAAATTACAATTAGAGGTATTTGCTTCCCTAAATCCAATATCGTTTTCGTATATTCTTTAGTTGTTTATCTATAGTTCAACGATTTTCTTTATACATATGTTTCATTTTTATATTCTTCTCAATTAGGATGAACAAGTTACTCGATTTTCAGATGCTCTAAGCTTTTCTTCATATTTTATTTCCAAATTCCACAGACAGCTGATCAATTACTTAATAGTTCCCAGTATTGGTATATCAAAGAAATTAGATTCATGAATCTTTGAATCGTAATGAGCCCGGGATTTTTATTGGCACTACCAAATTACTATATTGATAATATTTATATTATTATACATATATGATCATATCTAATACCGCTAGGTTAAAAATGGATCAAACATAACAATAATTACGCTACATATGTGAAATCTTCTTCGGATGCCCAAAACTCTTGATATTCGTCAAATTCGAGAAGTGAGAATATAATAAATTTTAGCAGCTAAGTTTTTTACTACAACTATATCAATATCTTGGCAATGTAATAGGTCGCGAAATGGGTCCCGAAATACATACTCCACCATCAGGATCATGTGGAGCTGGAAGTGCCAAATACGATTCCTCAAAATTAATAGCCAGGAGAACACCACCATGTAGACGTCCACGTCCTCAACTCCAAAACGCAGAAGAAGTGATCCACACCACACTACCTTAAACAAGAGGAACAATACTCGAACTATATCTAATGTTGTTTAAAGATTGTCGAAGTGATATTTGCCCGTATATGTTCGTTATTCTGATTTTTATTTGATGTTGTTTAAAACTTTTACCTATATTTAGACCGATCAAGAAGAAGTATAAACTCAATCTTGTTAGTTTTACCAATTAACTAGGGTGAGAACTTAGTTGGGATATGGCAAAGTCCCATGGTTGAATTCTATCTGCAACGTCTTCCGATACCAACAGAAAGAAAATAAAAGAGTTACTGTTTTGAACTTTTAAATTACTCAACATATATTCCAATAAAATTCCAACAAAAATCTTTTAAACTACAATGGTGTTGTATTTTTTTGGATTATCTAAATTATGTTGGTCCCTCTTCGTAACTTAGAGAATTCGTTCAATAACAAATTAAGATCGATGATCTTTGGGTAGATAAGTCTACCTCTTTTTGTTTTTTTTCGCAACATAGTCCATAAGCCCAAGCCTTCCTCTTGTTGTCGACTTATCCGGTTGAAGCTGCATCCATTGTCCCCTTCATCACTGGGTCACATCTTTGATCTCAATGCCAAGAATCTTCTAGACTCATTCTCGTACAATACCATGACAAACCAAACATACAACATTTTGTACTCTTTCTCTCCCCAGGTTTATTATTCTCTTATTCATTTTTTTACCAAAGGTGTAGACGAATAATGGCATCACTAGAAATTTTTCTATACTCGCTTCCAACTTTCATGTGATCTTCTCTTTCAAAGTAAAATAATAGGGTCATTGGAAATTATCCTACCCTTTTACTCAAAAGAAAGTCATCTCATCTTTTTTTTTTTTTTTTTTTAGAATACGGGAGAGGAGTACCATTTCTTTTACACAGGTTGTCTTTTGTCAAGTATGAACGAGGAGTCAAGCTCTATAAACATCAGTCACATTGATGAGGTAAAAGGAAAATCAGAGTGGATTTCTGCTGGAAATATGGACATCTCAAGTTAACTGGTCAGCCTTTGGTTTTTTCATTAGTCTCGGATGCCAGTCAAGTTTGAATCAGTGGTTACTTAGGTTCCTGAAAATGTGGTGGTTTCCTCGAAAAATCATAGTTTCCTACACAAAAATTTTGACTCGATAATAACAGACTCAACTGACTCTAAGAAAATAAAAGATAATGTCAGTAACCACCTCCTCCAGACTTGAACAACACTGCCCCCAGTGTTATTGAAACATGAGTTCGGTTAAAAATTAAAAATAACTGAGAGAACAAGAAAAACAGGAATATTACCTATTTGATGCACCCGTGTCGACCGACACACAGACTGGTGTCGATCGACACCAAGCCTAAAGCGATACAGGTTGTTCTGAATGAGTGGTTGTGTCGACCGACCCACATGGTTGTTAGAAAATTTTCACTACTTAGATGAGAGAATTATGTCTTAATTTTATATTTTTTGTTAGAATAGTTTTCTAGATCTTTTCAATCTATAACACAATATACTTGTAACAAATTTTAAAAATCTTTATGACCTTAAGGATGTTAGGTCTTTGCTGCATAATCTCTAAACGATTTCAGTTCACAATTATTCTATTATAAATTGTTGAACAAGTAGTACACTTCTTTAAACCAAAAAAAAAAAAAAAAAGAACATTAGTAGACTTTTGAGATTGTCAATTAAGGCCTTTTGGGTCTTAACATAGAATTGCAAAATTTCATATAAGTCCATCTACCGTTAAATAAATATTTGTATTATAAAATAATCAGTCGTTATAAATAGGAAAAAACCATAAAAAAACTTCAAACTATTTGTGTTTCCAAAACAAACATTATATTACAATGATGTCATGCTGAGGTTTCCTTATATATTATTTGAGAGACACACTTATCAAATTGACCTTATGATTACGTGTTATATTACAATGATGTCATGCTGAGGTGACAGCACCACAATCCTCCTTCGCTAAATTTAATAACAAAACAAAGTTTACTAGATTAATTACACTAATTGCCATTGGACATATATCATACCTAACATTTGATTTTCCTTAATCCCTAATTAACTATTTCTTTTATCTTTTAATTATATTTTGAATATTCCTTAAACATTATACTTTATCAAATAATTTAATCTAATTATTTTTATACATTACATAATATTTCGGATGGCCTTCTTTATATACTTTATTTTATATAATTGAACTACTTATTTAAAAACACTTTACTATTATATATTATATAATTAATTTTTACATGTAATTTCAAAACTTTAATAATATATATTTTCACATTTATGTATTTACTATATTAGATTTAATTACATTTAACGTGTAATGTTTAATTTTTAAGAAATTAAAGGAAATATATTCACTATATTTAATTTAATGTTTATAAGTATTTAAATATATTTTGCAACTATTTACTTATCATAGATTCAACTATTTTAAACGTTTACAATTGAAATTAGATTTAAAATATATGATTTTATAAAATATATTAAGATAAATTTTGCCCGATGTTATATTTAAATATATATTAACTATGAGATTAGAATAGTGTTATAATAGATTATATATTAAATATGATGAGAATAATATAAAATATTATAGTAACAAATTAGTAATGTCTACATATTTATTCCAAATTATAATAGTAACAGTTTACCAAACTTGAAATTTTTCATTAATTCTGTTTTAATTAAGACATATTCAAATATAGAAACTCAATTGATTATCTCAACAGATTTTTTGCAAATTAATATCTAGATTTAAAATTGTAAAAACAAATTAGCTGAGATTTAGGCAAGAGATATATGGTATTATTTTAAACATTTGGAAATTATTGATTTGTTATTAATTACAAAATTTTCTACTAAAATCGTAACAATCAAATCTATCATTGTAATATTAGGTAGATTTAATTAGAATGTTCTCAATTCAAATCAACAAGCTTACTCTACAAGCTAATAGTTACTCACCCTCATTCACAATATAAAGAGGCATTCTCGAGTATACACTGCACCTTTCTCGCCACTGTTTTTATTTTATTTTTAATGTTAATATTCTTTATTTTGATTTAATAAAAATCTATTATTTATTTTATTTTATCAGATACTAACTAAACGTTTATATTTGTTTTTTTAATAGGCAAGTGGAGAAGAAATAAAATCTGCAGTCAAAATCAATGGTATGCTATGATTCGTTTATATTTATCTTCTTCTATTCTAAATTAATTATGAAATATTTAAAAAAATCTACTTTTCTCTAGCTTTTTACATGATTTTGTATTGATCGAATGATTTTGTATTAATTTTATTAACTCAAGTAGCCTTCGTCCACATCTCCCTAAAATTGTTCATTTGGATACTAACTTAAGTGTTCATCGTTGGCTAATTCCATTTTAAGCTGTTTTTGCAGCTGAGATAATCCGTGGTAATGTTATATAATTTAAAGTGCACCTAACTCTCTTGTTACGAAACGCTCTCATCAGAAATCTAAAAGGTTAGTGGTATATTAGTAGTATAAAAACGTTGGTTCTTTTGTGTTTCGGATTTAATTAATTTTTAGTATTGAGAGACATTTTTTATATTGGAATGGACTAAAAGTTAGTTGAATACCGAAAAAAATTATCGACCAAAGATCTAGACTCCCACAGTTTTAAAAAATAAAAGAAAAAATCTAATATGACGTTAATATGTTAATTGGTAGACACCAGCAATAATAGTTTGTCCAAGTAGTTAATTGGCTTTGACTATTTAATAGAGTAATTGATTCATTATCCTTTGGTTAGCCCGTAGGAATTTGGTTTGCCACTTGTCAACAACATTTTTCATATTTTTTATTTTTTAGGATTCATATTCATATTAATAATAACTGCCAAACTATATAAACATTGGCAGATTTTACTAGTATTTGACAAATTCTGCGAACATTTTTCAGAATTTAAAAACATCTGACAAAGTCTGTGTCCATTCAACAGACTTTGCGAGTATTTGACAGCTTTTGTGAGTATTTGACAAACTTTGCGAGTATATGGCAGACTTAGCAAGTATTTAACATATTTTACGAGTATTTGCCAGACTCTCCGAGCATTTGTC